>VZRF01000398.1:263485-402860 GCA_013396875.1 Vireo altiloquus
CCTCTCCTCTCTCCATTCCTGCAGGGCCACTTAAATGCTTAGTCTTTTTGCCAAGGAGGTGTAAACAAAAATAGAACATCAAATGGTCAAATTTCATGGGTTTGTTTAAGCTCTGGCACCTTTGACAAAGCGCCTTGAATTAGGAATTCAGTTTTTATATTCTAGTTTATAAAATGGGATTTGAGGGTTAAATATTGGGCTCTACTTTTCAAACTAAAAGTGATTTTAATAAATATCTCAGTCACTAAACCTTGCTCCTAATATCTCCAGATGCTTGTGAAAAAACAAAAGGACTTTCAAACTCAGAGAAAGAAAAACCGAAATAAATTTTCTTCCCATATATGTGCTATTGGATATCGTTCACAATTAGCATCCATAAAATATTTTGAAATAAATATTTTGCTATAAATGACAAGCACGTGGTGCACTTATGTACAGCCTATTGTGGTTGTTAAATACCACGTGAGAGTCTGAGAAAACAACATTGTTCTGGTACTGATTACTCTTGAGAATATTGTTATGCCTTCAGTTTCTGAAGGAATGGCTTGTGTTTGCTCCTGGAACTGTGATAAGGATAGAAACCAAAGATCTGTGCTTCACTCAGCAGCATCAATACACTCCTGTCTTTTCCAGGCTAGACACTGGAAAGCATCACTCCCTTAATGGGGAGTTGTCTGTGCCCCCCCTTGGTGCAAACATTTAATGATTTATAGTGATGCATTTCCAAAATACTCTTTCAGGCAGGTTTGTGGGAGCTATTCTGGGCAGAGGAAGGCACCTTCATCTTCTAAGGCTGCAAATCTGAAAAAGCAGTCAACAGATGATAAAGATAAGGTCATATTTGGAATCAAGACAAAATGAAGAGTAAAAGGTACTGCCTAAGGTAATGGCTGTTAAGCTATTTAGAGTGCTTTCAACTGACAGTGCCCATTTTTTATCCTCCTGACTTGAAGAAGCCAAATGACAAAATGCTCATTTGAGGTAGTCAGTGAGAAATCATATCTGAAGAACTCAGGACAGAAAATTCCAGTGTTTATTTCAGTCCAAATTAGTTAGAAGGACATCTGAGAGGTAAACGATCATCAAGATACATCCCATAATGGATAGTCTACTCTGATTTATCTGTGGCATTCCCTGAACATTGGAAGGAAAGAAGAAAGAGTTTGGAGATTTGTGGTATCATTTTAAAAAGCAAGAGAAGAAAGCAACTGCTCTTCCTGGCTCAGCAGCAGAACAGTTTTTAATCTGAATTGTGGATTGTGTGGAGTCACTCTGAGGTAGCAGGTGGGTCCAGCTGGGAGCTGCAAGACCCCACAGGATGTCCCAGTTTGGTTCATCACCATCTCAAAGGATGCCTATAACCATGAAAACATCTCCTGCCAAAGTCCTTCACTGTTTGGTTATTGTGTCACTGATGCCATCCCACACATCCCATCCAGGGCTGTTGACTATGTTTAAACTCATGGGATATAAAAATCTTGAGTAAGACTTGGGATTCCTCACTTCAGCCAGGAAAGGACTGGTATTATAAATATTGTGATAAATGAAAGCAAAGAATTAAATAATGCCTAATACCAGGGTGGAATTCCATGTTATTTCACTATAAAGACTATTAGTAAAATAATACATTGTATGTAATACAAAAATTGAGCTTCTGAATGCTTTTTGAATTTCCTGCTGGTAATTTTTATTGTCAAAACTTCACATAATACAACTTTCACTGAACAGCAGTATGTAGCTTTTAACTGGAATTGTTGAGTATGTGTTTAGCAAAGGGTGAGTAGTAAATTATTCTGCTTATTTATTATTCAGATTAAGTCTTCCAGAAACATTTCCTATTCTATTAATTAATAATTTGAAAGCTACTCAATGCAGAAAGCTGTGAAGAGACAGCTTTTTTAAATTTGATTGTTTCATGCACAGAATGTAAAATAAAATTTCAAAAGTGCATTTTTTTTTGCTGAGAAATAAACAAGTAGCCCTCCTACTCATGACTTCTACTGTGCAGCTTCCCCAGCTATTCCTGCTTTGTCCTGGCTACTAACTCTTTACAGGAGCCAGGCTAAAAATAATGTAAATACTAAAATGTCATGGGTCACATGATGTATCAAGTTCTGTCTACCTTATTTTATACTTTTCCACAGCCTGGCTGAAATACACGTGCAAAAGCTGGCAAATTCCCCAACATTGCTGTAGTTACAATAGCCTAAGGGTATAAGGCAGGTAAGATTTATTGGGAGACATGATACCTTTTATTACATCAAAAAATGAGCCAGGCTTTCAGAGACACAAAGCTCAACTCTGAGTCACTGGTGTGCATTCACATACAGGCACACAGGCCAAGCAGGCTTAAAAACCACAGAGCACAGATCTAGGTGCGGATTTAGTCTTTTTTGTTTCCATTTTTCTGCAGAATTCCTGTGTTTCAGAGATCTCTGAGATGGCAGCACTACGTCAGATGGATTGTAATCAGTTCTGGGAGAACTGAGGTGCTTCAGCCCCCATGGGCAGTGCTGAGAATTAAAAGCCACAATCTGTCCAGCTCCCTCTGTTTGCCAGTTGTAATTAAATAGGCCTTCACAATTTGTATTTTCTCCACAATATTTTGTATAAAACGAAGGTTCTTTTAAAATTAGTTTATCAAAACATGTTTGCCTTCTATTTATAGCAAGACAGGGTTTCCGTTTGTTTATTTTAGTACCCAGGAGCTCAC
Organism: Vireo altiloquus; assembly: GCA_013396875.1. Taxonomy (NCBI): domain Eukaryota; kingdom Metazoa; phylum Chordata; class Aves; order Passeriformes; family Vireonidae; genus Vireo; species Vireo altiloquus. The sequence goes on from VZRF01000398.1 coordinate 266,199, forward strand.
GCTGGAGACTGATGTTTGACATTACAACTGTTTGAAAATTGTAAACTGGCAGTCATTCCTGACATTAAGACAGATGCACCAGAAGTACATTCTGCTCACTATTTTCTGACAGTATAAAAGGTACGTCAACTTATGAATAAAAGATTTAACCATGCTTGCAATTGCAAAATTTATGACTGCTCCTGCAAGCAGTGTGTGGTCCAGTGGAACTCAACTCCCTCAACCAATCTTTTACAAAAACACAATAAACTTCCTTCAGGCAAGAGAGCTGGTTTTTTATTTATGAGCATATAGTTAATATTACAAGCAGCTGTGAAAGGGAAGAGAAAGGAAATCAGAATATGTGAAGCATCGGGACGTTCCAAAATAAGTAAGCACAAATCTCAAAAAGAGGCTTTTAAAATTCAATCGAAGAACTATCCTATATTGGATATTATTCAGAAAACTTGCTGTGTTTGGATAAAGAGAACACACCTTTACAATTCCAATACACTGCAGAATTATATAGTTTATAGCCATCCACACTGTCTCTCATAGCATTTCTGGATGCATCATTCTCGTGAGCCCTTTATGTGAATACAAAAGCAAGGGAATGGTGTTGACCTCAGCAAGTTTGCACAAGCTCTCTGCCTTGGTTCTCAAGGCACTGAAGGGCTGGGGGAAGCTGCAGCAGGGGAGCACCACAGACATTAAAGCCTCCTGAGCCCACTGCACCACCTGAAATTGCTGAACTCCAGCCAAAAGGAAAATAAAACTGAAAGAGGTGCCAGATGGGAGCGTTTGCAAACTTTAGGCAGTTCTTTTCTTAAAAATACAATTCCACACAGTGATTGCTTACCCTGAGGCTCTAAACCCAGAACAAACTCTCTGTATGCTGTTCTGTATTAAATCACTTAGTGAGGTTTTTTCCACGTGCACGTGAACTGCTCAAACCAGAGATTCACCACTGTGTACATAAATTCGTGATATGGAACCATATTTTATGAATAGCTAATCCCCAATTAACTCCTGTAATCTGCAATGTTATGCTGAAACCAGAAGAATTCCATTCTCATGTCAGGCTTGACTGTGTCCTCAGCTAGGAGGCTGCAGAACTTCTCCCCCACTCCCAGTGCTGCTCGAAGTGAATCCCATCTGATACAAGCAAAAGCAGCACTACAGCAGACAGCCCATATGTCACAATCTTGGAAAAAAAGGGGAGTTTACAGCTATTCTACAGCATCAAGGATACTGCTGCACAGAACAGAAGTACATCACACTAATCATTTACTTGTGTGTTTCTCACTGAGCATAAATTGGCACTTGCTACCCCAGAGGAATCACCCTAGGTGTTTTGGAGTAGATTGAAACTCCTTTCTAAGAATTAGTCTGTGCAAAAGTCCTGCTGGGCTATCTGATTTTTCCATGTGCATTTTTCCATTTTGCCTATACTCAGTTAGATTAGAGAGGACTGGAAATTTCTCATGGGATGGTGTTCATTGAAAAATGGTAATTGGGATAGCACAGCTTGTGAAGCTTTAGAGCAGTAAGAATAAAGGCAAATGTTCTGTTTGTACCACTAGCATTGTAACATCTTTTCATGGCTTTTAAAGTTTATTAGCCCAGTCATAGACAGAGAAAACTAGGTAATTAGGTAGGTAAAAAAGACTCTCAAGTGTACAATTTCATTCCCAACAACTACAACAGAAACAAGTCCCATAATAGCACTCAGCGGTCGGTGGCATCTCTCATCCAAGGTGTGTTTCAACTTCCATGTTTATGACTGAAACGCAGCAACTGTGAAAAACACAACTGCTTAATAATGCCAAGAAACCAGGTAATGTTTAGAGGGAGAAAGGAGAATGGGTTTCAACTCATGTTAGTGGATGCCAGCTTCAAAAGGAAAGAAATTATCCAGAGTGGAGTTTCAGCACACTGTCCAGCTGGAGCCACATTCTGCGTTACAAAGCACATAGTGGGATCTGTAATTACCACTTTACTGATCCACCAGTGCCATCCAAGAGCTCTCTCTTTCAATGCCATACCGCCCCTAATAGTTGTCACAAATACCTCAAGACAGCTTATGGATGTGCAAACCCTCATTTTCAGTGACTGCAGTTATCCACATCCCTCTTTAGCCTGGAATTGGGACCAGCTTTGTACCTGAACCCCCAGCCCACCTCAGCAGATGCACGGAATGGCCTCACAACAGTCTGCTCAGGACAGAGCCAGCATGACAAACACAACAAAAGCCCATTTTTCCATGCAATGAATGGGTTTTAAGAGGCAGGGCTCTCAGTTCCTGTCCCTATGTGCTCTCAGAAACTGCTTCTGTTTCCATTTCAAAGTCAGGTTAACTTAATTTGTGGATGGTTTCAGTCTCTTTGTACATTAGAGCAGAACAAAAGAGAAACAATGAAATCTGTTACCAGAGGCAACAGAGAAGCTACAATACCAGAGGCCCAGGGCCTCTTATCTCTCTTCTGGAACGAGCACCTGCCCATCCTAGACTGAAACAGCTGCTGAGGGGCAGGACCTTGCTGGGCCAAAGCTTAGATCTCACGTTCAGGTCACACACACAGCATAAACCATCACTAAAAACTTGGTGTCCCTTGCCCGTATATGCAAGAATTTGCTGTAATCCTGTTTAACTGCTGACAGTGCCTGGATCAAATTCCTGGTTTTTTTTACACTTGGCAGGACTCTCTGCATTCATTACAATATACAGAGGGCACAGGTTTGACCATCTGGCCAGAGATGTCAAACTGAGACAGTTTCCAGTGGCAGCATCTGGTTGTTTCACAAAAAGCAGTGTGTTTGCAGCTTTGGGGCTGTTACTTGGTGGGGCTACAGATGCATTGTCTGGGCAGCCAGGCATCCTTGCATTGCTTTCTTATAAGTCACCTTTGACTCCCTACTTTTCTTCTGTTTGTAAGACTCTGGACAAGCATATTTTTTTTGCAAAGGTTTAGTGAAGAGCTGTGTGAAACATACACTGACAGGAATTATGATGTCCTGCATGGAGGCAGGACAAAGCAGGCTGAGAGCCTAATCTATAATTAACAGGCCATGGCACATCCTCAGCTGTATGACAACAATGCCCCTTAGGAGCCAAAAACAATACATGTAGCAAAAGGTGGCACTCAAGGATATCATTCAGACAGATTACAAAGCTGTCTACACCTTTTAATACCTGGAACTTGCCAAACATGGAGGAAATTGTAGTATTTCCTTCAGAGGCATTTCCACTGAAAGAAAGCATGAAGCCTAGAATTAAAGATAGAAGTCTCTCTCTGTACAATCTCTTCAGAAACACCCCACAGGATTTCTTCCTACATCCTGTGCCATTTCATTCAGTGTAACATTAATGACTGACAGATGTACTTTAGAGTTTGAAGGACCAGCAACTAGACTGTAATGAAGACCAGGAAGAAAGTCACAAAAAATAAGCTAGTGGCCAAATCTGATGTGTCACTTTTATGCCATGTGAGGCAGTGACATCTTTTTAAATCACCTTTCAGACAGACACGCATAGATAATTTTTTCAGAGGATCTGAAAGGATATATGTAATACCTTGCATGTATTAGCATTAATACAGCCCAAAATTCATGTTCTAACACTAACACAGCCCAAAATTCACGTGTTAACACCATCACACACAAATTCTCTGCTAACTCTGCCGTGGCAGCACAGCATGACTGCAGGGATTGCTTCCCGGGGACTATTCTCCAGATCAGCCCAGCTGTGTTCCTGGGCCCAGGACAATGACAATTCCACAGGGCAGGAGTGCACAGAGCAGAGAAGGAGCTGTGGCAGAACATTTGGATGTGATCCTCACGTGTCACACACAGAAAAAGGAATTGATATCTCGCTGTTATACCAGCAGGCCTAAAAGATGCAGCAGCGTGCTGGCTCCCAAGTGTCAGGAATAAATATGTCCCATTGGAGGACTAGGCTGATTCAAGTGCAGAAGAGATATCTCCCCCACGTACAGATGCTGCTTGTCCTCTGTTGCAGAGAATCACAGCAGGAATTTTATGTTTGAACATATGGGCGAGTTAGTCATGCCCTATCTACTCAGAGAAACAAACAGAGCCAGGTTGGATAGCTTGCAGGGCAGAACAGCTTTCCCTTTTTTTTTTCCTATAACCCAGTAAAAGGCCACAATGGTGGCACCGAATTTCTATTTTTAATCAGTTAGCAGAAATAATTTCTGATTATCTGGCCAACTGAGGGCTAGAGAGATGGAAAATTTTATCATATATTTACCACATACCACCACATCTATTGCTGAATGGATTCGGTCCTTTCCAGCCTTCCTCCTAAGCCAAGTGTTTTGCTTTTTTCCTAAGAAAGACCTCTATAAGTCTCATATTTTTATGACAAGACTGCAGTGTTTTCAGCAGAAACTCACATTTCAAACCATACAAATTCAGTGTGCACTGAGCCCTGACAGGTTGAAGGGAACAGATCAAATCCACTTGATACAGCGCTGAGAGATGTTGTACACTGTGCACAGAAATGTGTGACCTTTTTCCTGGATGGAGATAATTAATTTTGGAGATACAACAAAGCTGGGGGAATGGATTCAGTATAACAATGGTGGCACTGCTAAACAACAAGCTGACTTCTAAAGAATTAAAGAAATGGTTATCTATTATTCATGACAGCTTAACTTGTTTATATCCTTTCCAGGCAGCATAGTGCATCTGCTTTATTATTCATCATAGAATGACACTAGGACCACTCCATCTGATACACTGACTTTCAAATGTGATAGTGATAACCTCAGAGAGAGCAAACAGGCCACAAAACCCATTCCTTGCACATGTGTCATGCCTAGAGTTCACTCTGTTTGTTTGGAGGAGACTCTCTAATCTGGAGTCTTCTGTGAATGTCTTATTTTCTATTCACTTTCAGAGACTGGGCACAGCATAATATGAAGCACACCCTGAATGAAAATGTGAAAGTGTCTTGACATGATAGGGCTTTGAAAAACATCAATTTGAAAAGCTGTACAGCTGACTGCTCTGCATGTCCAATGGACACACCCTTTCCTGACCTGCAGCTTGTCTGTCAGGACATCTCTCTGAATTAATGCTCAGATTAATGTGCCTCAAAAAATCATGCTCTCTTCTTATGTACTTTTTTTGTGCTTATTAGCTCACATGCCCCTGCTTTGCACTATAATTACTAAGTTTATTTTGCTGAGATTTTCTGGCACGCATCAAGGATAATTTTGAGATCATAAATTGGATGGCAGAAATAAAAGTCGGAAATAAAAAAGCTCTAAGTGATGAAATTTATTTTTGGGATCAGATTAGAGAGACACGGAAATCTGTACCTGTAGATCTCTATTTAAAGTTGGAATATGTCTCTTTGGCTTGGTTCCTGAATGCAAATCTTAATTTTTCAATCTGCCCAGAGAAACATTCTTGGACAGTGTAAAAATTTAACAAATTTTTTCAGAATCAGAAACTTCAAGACTCTGATGTAGAAAACTTAGAACACAACAGACCTTGTTAATCTTGCCTTCAGACCAGGATTTGGGTGATAGCAAGCAGATATAAATAGCAAGAAACAATCACAGGTATTTTTCTTCTTTTATCATATTTTGATCTTTCTTTAAAAGCTTTTTAAAAGTACTCCCTGTTTTTAAGCATGACACTGGAGTTCAGGCTTGGCCCGTCTTCCTCTGCAGGACTCATTTTCACTGGTAATGTGAAAAAACCCCCAGCACAATGAACTTCAACCATCCTCATCAATTCCTGCATGGCCCCTTCAGGGCCTTTTCTGTCCCAGTTCTCCCAGTTCACAGACATTTTCCTATCTCCTTGGTTTTGGGCAGATTTAATCAGACACTTGCTAGCACAACTCCATTCTGCTCAGCTCAAGTTTCCATCACCACAATCTCTGAACGTGTCGTCAGCAGGCACTTGGAAATTCGGTTCAGGATCAGAGTTTTAGTTGCAAACAAGGGAATCAGAGAGTCCTGAACTTGCTGCCTGAGTCCCAGAGCACCTCACCCTGCTACAAACTCTCCTCGTACCTGCCACTGACCCATGAGCATTTGCATTATTCATCATCACTAAACACATTTCTTCCACCAGCTGGTGGCATTTAGTCAGCTCAGAGGCAGAGTTACTTGCTAAGTTTTAACAGCTTTTCCAGGTGTATGGAGAGCCCTTCTTGGTTCTTTGCAACCCTTAAGTATGAGTTATGAATCCATTTCTTCAGTGCAACAATAAATGAAACAATACTGTATGATGAAATGTTACCATGTCAGTGTCTACTACCCCAAAAGAAAAGGAAACAACACAAATAACCAATAAAAAACCTGGAAAGATAACATCTGAGGCATTTAAAATTCAAAAAGTATCTTTTCAGGTTTTCACAAGTCATGCCTCACACCTAAAAGGCCTATTTCAAAAATATTATATTTCAAAAAACCACAACAGGCTTTCTCAACTGAAATTACTTGGGCAATTGTCATAATCATTTCCTGTAAATACTCTGAATTTAAAGCAATGTCATTTTGACTACTGCACTCCTGTGAATAAGTTTAATGAACACGAACATTCAAGCAAAACGAATTTTAGTGACAATATTCATGAGCGGATTCCACACTGGAAAACAAGCCAAAAGCAGTGAAAATTTTAATATCGGTTTATATCGAATTGTGTAATTCAAAGTTTGTTTAGACTTAGGGCTGTACAAATTTAAGTTTCAATCTACCAGGAATTGCCTTTGATCAACAGAATATGTGATTCTGAGCTTGAGAAAAACAAGCTGACAAACAGACCATTCAAAATAACTGCACATGGTTTATTTTTATGTCAGACTGTTCCACGATCCCTGTCCAGGTGAAGTTCTCTGGATTATTTTAGTACTTAGAGGAGACTTATAGAAAAATGGGAACAGGCTTTTTAGTAGGGCCTGTAGCAGTAGGATGAGAGACAATGATTTTAAATTAAAAAAGGGTACATTCAGACCAGATACAGGATATAAATTTTTTACAGTGAGAGTGATGAAAGACTGGCGCAGGTTACCCAGAGATGTGGTGGATGCCCCATCCCTGGAAGCACTCCAGAGCAGGCTGGATGGGGCTCTGAGCAATCCGCTCTGGTTGAGGATATCCCTGCTGGACATCCCGGGCTCCTGCCGATGCCAGGCAGCTCTGGCATCCCAGTTTTGGGGGGCACAGACCCCGGACCTGCAGCAGAGCGTCCCTGAAGCCTGGAGGGAGCTTCCCGTTCGCCCGGCTCCTGTCGTTCTGCACCTTCGGAGCCCTTGGAATTGCGCTTTCCAGCTCAGTTTGCCTCCCAGTTCCCAGAGCTTGGGAGCCGCCTAGTGGAGCCCTCTGCCCGAATCCCAAAATTCTGCCAAACCTCCTTCTTATCGCCGCGCACTGAATTCCTCACGGATGTCACTCCCAACACTGTTTTTTACAACTGAGCACCACATAAGGACTTCAGCTGAATTTCAAATGTTTGTATTTTTTTTTTTACGGACATGTGAGTCACTTTCTAAGGCATGAATCTGAGGGTGGTTGAAAAGAAAAAGGTGGTGGCAGAATTGGAATTAAGCTTTGATTTCCCACTATGACAAAAGTCTTTTCTAACCTCACAGATCTCAGCATTAGACTAGTGGCCAGGAGTAACAAGGAACTTGGTTCTGCAGACCCAAGTCTTAACAAAATTAGAAAATACAGAAGTAGACAGTGATAGTCTCTACGTTATCAATATAAAACATCAGTCTGATTTACCAGCATCAAAACCTACCAAAATAGGTAGCTGTAAGCTAAACAAAATTGCAATCACAAACAAAATCCCACATGAGCACACGAGCACCGGGATATCACTGATGCAACAGGCTGAGCAGCAATTATTCTGATGCAGGTGTGTATAAAATCAGCAGAAAGCTCTAAATCAGTCTGTGATGTTTCCTTTTCATCTATTATTGCTTCGCATGCTGAGGTTAATTAAAGATGAAAAACATAATTAACCTTGTTTCAAGCCAGTGTGTACTTCAGGGGTAAAATCTGATGTGTCTGTGCATTACTCAGATCTCAGTGACAGGAGGGAGGACTTCCCACTTGCTTTCAGGGCTGTAATAACACAGGGCACGGCATCAGCACAGCATCCACGGCTCAGGAAAAGCCAAGGAAGAAAGGTGAGGCAGCCTGGGAACCAGGGATGTTCCCAAAGCTCAGAAAGAAAATTGTCTTGTGATTCCTGTGATCAACTGAGACACCAGAGTGGTACTGGAGGAGGAAGAACTGAGGAAGAGGTGGAACAAGAAACTCTGGCAGTGATATGGAAGAGCTGGAGACCTGTGACACATCAGAGAGGCTCATCTCAGGTAGGGCAGGGAAGGGCCTTGAACAGCAACCTCAAGGTCTCCAGGGTGAGGCTCCCTCTCAGGAGAGGTGAGATTTCTCCATCATGAGATTGATGGAGAAAAGGGTTTCTGTGAAGAAGTGAACTCGGAGTTTACACACGTTCCCCTTGACAGTAACACTTTTTGCAGGCACCACAGAGCACTGCAAATTGCTGCAAAGAGCCTGATTTATTGTGGCACTTCCCTAGTTCTACCACCTGAAATGACAGAAAGAAACTGACTTATAAAAAAACCAAAACCAAACAGCAAAACATAGAATGCAATCGTACGAGTGAAATAATATCTGAAAGAAATGTCATTTTGCCCCCAAATCATGTATACGCTCTGAACTGTTTTCAACATTGCTTTTAAAACACATAAAACTCCATTCAGTATCTGAAATCAAAACCACAAACACAGATGGAGCTGAAAATACCTCTTTTTCATTTGAAAATATCTAACAGCTGTCAAAACAGACACCAAATGGTAAAAAGGTGGAATAAATGCAGCAAAGAAGCAGCATTGACAAGAAAAGAATAACATCTCAGCCAGAGAGGGGAAAAGAACAGTGGAAAGGCATATTCACCTGCATTAATACACTCGTTTCCTTTTAGATCTTTGAGAGGTCTTTCAAATCAAGAAAGTGATAGTCATGAGAAAAAGAGTTCCTTGAATCAAAAGCAAACTTTTTCCTCTGTTAGTGTGTAATATCCTGCTCATTGAGACCAATATCTTCCCAGGCATGTCAGCAATCCTGCTTTAAATCACCATCAAATAGATATATATTTATTTATTTGTTTATTATACAGATAATATGTAGGTGGAAAAAAACCCCACATTTCTGTATATATCTAGGCTGAAGTGTAAAATACACAACAAGCAAAGCAAAATAAATTGAAAAACCCGACAAAGCTCAGGACTTAACCAGATGCTGTGCCATGCCTTCCCAGAATGGTGCATTTAACATGGACCATCATTGTCATTTACCATGAGATCATGGTTTAATAAGCATGGGAATGCCTCATTAAGAGAAATCCTTGGAAGCTTCTGGTCTTTCAGCTGCTGGTGATTCTAAGAAATGATTGAGCAACTTTGCAAAATCTGGCCCTGTATAAAGCACGTTTAAGCTCATCCAGGGTGTACAGCAGTTCAAGATATTTTACCTTTTAGGTAATTTTCCCTGTCTCAAGATGAAGGAAAGAAATTAGTCATATATCTATATCTTGACTTTTAAATATGATTTCTTGAAATTATATTTATAATTTTGAATTCCACAGTCTGCTTCTCCCAGTCATTACCTGTGGCAGACATACAAGACTCAGAGAAAAACTCTGAAGGATTCCAGGTTCACCTCAGAGCTCAGGAAAGGGAATTTTTTCCTGTGTTGATCTTCCCCGGTGTTGCAGCCGATTATTTAGTGGAAAAGCAGACAGCACACAATGTCAAGATGTTCCATGGGGCAGAATCAAGGAAGGCTACAGACTTCCTAAGGTGTCTGCTCTCAGGGAAAGCTCTCTGTCCCCTCAAGCAGGGGCTCTGGAGTAAAGCAAAATATCACTGGAGTGAAGAATGGAGTATTAAACTCTCTGTGCATCACTGACTTTGCCTGCAAATAGGAGCTGGCAAATTGTGTGCACCTCTTAGGGTAAAGCAGTACTAAAATGCAGAATACTCATCTGTGCACTTGTGTGAAATGTGCCAGCAAAGCACACACAGCTACTGGGCAAAAACTGAACACATGGAGGACAAAAATCTGCCTGCTGTGACACACACCCTCGAATTCTGCAACCATTCACATCACACGTGAGGCAGTTACAAAGAAAGAGAAAGCTCGGTAAATGTGAGGAGGAAAAAAAGGAAAGTGTAGAAAAAAAAATGGAGAGAAAAAAAAATGAAGAGGTGGAGAATTCTGAGAAACAGAGACGTCCAGCTTGGCTTCAGATACAATGGGAGCCTTCTAAGCTCCCAACACATGGTTTCCTAGCAAATACAGTGCTAGCATAGTCATGAATTTTTCCAAACAAGGCATTCAGTCAGGGAAACTATGAAATCAAATAAATACAAATTGCTTCAAATGCAGTAGACTCATGTAAGTTAATTATAAATCATTTTTAAGTCAGACTAAGTAGAATTATTATTCCAAAAGGAGATATCTGTCATGGACTCCACCAAACTGACACAGAGCTGTGTTAAGGATATCAATTTTAGCTGAAAAAAGTACTGTCAAGAGAAAAAGGAGGAAGAATCTATTTTTTTAAAATAATTTTATCTATGGTTTCCCATCCTGCTATAAACAGGCTGAATAGTGGAAGTGAAATAAATTTCTTAGATGGTTTTACAGCCACAGACATCAAGCATCAGATCCCCCTGTGAAGGGCTGGCCTCTGTTCCACCAACTGTGAGTCCACTCTGACTTGCACTGAGCACATACTGCAGGGTTGGTCACACGGGAAAGCAGATGGGAGGAGAAAAGAGGGGAAAATAAATTACATTTTTTTTTGTATTTAGTAAAATTTGGCCTACAGGCTAGATGTGACTCAGTGCTGAACATCTGGGATTGATCATAGGATCACAAACTGAGAAGTAGTCATCTGGCTCCTAGAAATAAACACATTCAGTCCCTCTGCCACAATGTTACTTTCTTAATGATAAAATGCAACAGCCATTTTAAGTCCTTTTAATATTCTCAGTATTTTTAACTTTTTTGTAATTTTTAGTGGGTTTTTTTCACGTCAGATGACGCCAAATTGCATTTGACCTTGGACTGGCAGCATTTGGGATTGCCTACAGAATTGATTCACTACCTTCCTTCAAAATTTCCTGGTACAATGTTAGTCTTTCAAGTCCATTTTCTGCTAATTCCATTCCTCATGAGCATCATGGGAGCAGCACAGTACTTGATGCAGGATGCAGCCCTGCTGAGCTACATTGACCAGCGTTTCCTGTCTCTGGAGGTATGTGTCTGATGAATCCTTCTGCAGCTCTACCTAACTGCAAAGAGGCTTGAAAATGTGTGGATGTTCTGAGCCCAGGACAGTCTGTATGACGTACCAAGTCAGGAGGGTAAATTTCCAGCTTTTTCCAATGAATGAGTAAAATGGTTTGTAAAACTTAAACTATAATGATCCCTACTCACCGCATAATTTTTTGCAGGATATAATTTCATAATGTTGTGTTTTTATTCTGTTATCACTTGTATTTTTTATTTATGATATCAGTGAGTTTAGCTAAAGATGCAAAAGCTTACGTGGTACTGTCACAGTCCATCCTAGGGAATTGTATAAACATATTATCACCAGTAGAAGTGCTGACAGTATTTATTAACCAGGAGATAGAAATTTATCAGCTATTTCTCCTGTGTACAGATATCCCTACCTGGAAGGGTAGTTTAAGATGTATTTATGCCAACCAGCAGGGTATTTGCACTTTAAATAAACCCTTAATATCCGGGAGCCTGAAATGCAGTCCTTTCAATTCCTTGAATTCCTTTCAATTACTTATATAAATGTGGCAGTTCTGGCTTCTCTTTTTACAGTACAAATTTACCAGTATTGCAAAACACCTCTTCAGCATTGGTGTGCTACAACCATATATTGTTTACCTTAAATAATTGGTGTGTCCCTGGCTCCCGACTTGCATTGGCAAACTTTTAGAGGAGCTCTAACTTGCCTGATTTCACATCCTTTTTTGTCTCTCATTATTCTTCTGGACACAGAAGGAACAGAAGGATTATCTTTTCCATTGTGCAGACCTAGATTTTAATTTTCTTTGCCACTCTAGGAGTAACTTCACCTGGCAATTCCTATTCCTTTGGCACCATTAAAAGTGAGGTAGCTCTACCTGTGGCATTTGGTTATGGGGGCACAGCACGAAGAGCAAAGAGTGAGGCAGATACTGAAGACAGCATTAGAAAACATTTAAAATAAATGTTCTGTAGAAAGTAATTAAGCAAATTCCTGGGGACTTATGGTCTGGTATAAATGGGGGAGAGAGGAGGTAGCACATAGAAACCATGGCTCACAAAGCAGCAGGATCACATGGAACACCAATCATTCAGAAAACTCAGACATTCCCACCTTGAAACAAAACACCTGAAATCCATGCATGGAGCACCAATCCAGAACACTCAGTCTAGCAGTTAGACCTACTGTGACTGGGGGTCTGGGCTAAAAGATCCACTCCCATTCCTCATCTTCCCCAAGTGGCAGCTGGGCTGCTGTTTTCAGGACACCTATGAAGCAGCTTCATTGTAACAGAGAAACCACATTATTTACCTTTGAAATCATTGATAATTTGAATTTAGGTGTAAAGAAATAGGTTTTTAACTTTCTTTGTTTGGGTTTGGTTTGTGGTTTGGTGGGATTTTTGTTGTTGTTGGGTTTTTTTTATGTTGGTTTGGATTGGTTTTTTAATATGGTGAATAGTTAGAGAAAAAAAAAAAGAAACAACCCAAAACTTCCTCAAATATTGCACTTTAGTATTTTCATTTTCACATTTAAATGGGTGAAAAATAGCCATGCTCGATTCTGCCTTGGTAGGAAAAGGTGTATTCATGTGAAATGTTCACTGCTATAAATTTCCTGCAGAAAACTCTTCGAGACTGCTTCACCAGTGGTCCTACAGGAAGAGTTCCAAAGGGTTTTGGAAAATCAAGTCACCAGAGATCATGAGCCCTCTTTAAGTGTCTCTGGCTGCTTCCATCAGAGCACATTTCCTTCTTTAGGCAGCAAAACAAAGTATCTCACTGTCAGTAACCATGACAAGGAAAAAAAAATGTGAATTTGGTGCCAGCCTCAGATATTCTCCTCAAACAGATCCCAACAACAGCCCATTGGAATAGATGGGTGCAGGGGCGCTGGGAAGGAGGGAACAGCATGGTTTTTAAAGTAATCATGAGTGAGGCTGTAATGTACACAGAATATCTACGTCTATCCATGTGTTTTGTTCCCATGTTCTAACCCAAGAAGAGGCTGGAGAAATGCAACCAAGACGTGCTGGAATACGTGGATGAATTCCGAGATTTTTCCAGGACGGTGCTGTCCCGCCTGGCAGGGCTGGAGGCTGATAAGGCCAAGGTCAAGAGTGAAGTGGAGAATTTGCTGTCGAGGATTGACCATGCCCAGAGGGACATTGATTATTTCAGATCCATCACAGAGTCCAACACCTGCGTGGAAGTGCACGAAGACCTGGTGAAGCAGCAGCTGCTTGAAGAGGCAGAAGAGAAAAAGAGACTTCAACTCATGCTTAATGCGAGTAAGAAGAGTTTATTTTTCAGAACTTTGGTGTGAGCAAGGCAGATCCCTATCCATGTGTGCATGCTGATACAGGGATAACAGGTTTTCATCAGCTATGTGAATACCACTGATAATTGCAAGGGGGTTTTGCTGTGTAAATATTAGATTCATAAAAATTATGTATTTGCAAAAAAAGTATGGGAGAGGGAGGGAAAAAAATACAGTTCAGACCACTGATAATTGCAAGGGGGTTTTGCTGTGTAAATATTAGATTCATAAAAATTATGTATTTGCAAAAAAAGTATGGGAGAGGGAGGGAAAAAAATACAGTTCAAACGTTTACTTTGCAGAAATTCTACTGTGTATCAAATTAGTTTCTTTGGAAGTTGCTTTTTATTATAAAGTAAGGTAAAATCCTCTGAAGGCATTTTCCTGCAAAGTCCCAGAAAATACATTTCTGAGTACTGCAGCTGTACTAAGGAACTAATGGTGGTCTTTGCTTTTTGGATTGGGCAGGACCAAAACCTCAACTGAAAAGAAAATTCAAAAGTAAATAAAAATACTTAATTCACTTCTACAATTTGCATCTTCTTTACTGTCCTGCTCTGTTATCCTTCTTCTCCCTATACTCTCCTTTTACTACATCAAGAGAGCACACAGGCTTGTCCATAAGCACAATTCAATTCTGATTTGAAAATTTAGTTTTAAGGTACCCAGTGTGAAGAATATAACCACAATCTAGAATTTTTTTAAAGAAATGACATTTTATAATTATCTTTACCTTAAAAAGTTTAGATATGGGGGTAAATTATGTATTATAGACATATTTATAGTAGTCTTGTTTTTTTCATAGTAGTAGGAAATGAAAAATAAATAATAAGAAATATAAATGGTCACTTTTTAAAAAGGCATTTTAAAACTTTAGCATTATCAATTACACAATTCCACTGATTTCAGTAGAATCAGGCTGATTTAGTTGTACACATAAGTTTACAATTTCTTCCTTGAACTTTTCTAGCAAATCAGTATTAAGGCAGATGCTTACAGAAGCAATCACCTATTCTGCTTCTGAGCTCTCCTCGTACTCCACAACTCAGTGCTCTGAATATCTATAGATCTGTTTTCCATTTAGACACCTTTTGAACATTAGGCACTTTTTTCAGAGAGGAAAAATATTGGGGATTTTTAAATTGACTGTGATTGGGACACTGAAAATTGTATCTTTCTGAGAGTTTCAGCGGGGGAAAAATTACTTTCCATTTTCCTTTGTTGGAAATTATTACTTTTAACTTTATTGAGCAGTTCATAGTAACTTTATTTTCAATCTGTTCTCTACTTTCAGTACTAGTCAGATGCTTTTCCCATTGAATTTGATGGCAGAAGTAGTCTCCCTGTAGATTTTACAGCACTTAGAGAAGTAGGAAGACCCTCAAGACCAGCAAATAGCAGCTCTGCTTCTATGCTGTCATGTCTTAACCTGTGATTATTTTTGCTGAGTCATTTAAAAAATCGAGCAGAAAAGAGGTTTTATAAGTCCAGCTTTGTTATTGGGTTTGGCTCAAGTTCACACAGAAAATAGCAATCAAGCAGAATCTCTGCTTTGACATGCAGCAGCTGCTACCTCATCCTGCTTTGGGTAGAAAACGTGACATTGTCTTCTGCACATTTTGGGGTATGATAGGAAACAGTGGGCTTTGAAAGTATTGTTGCAGAGAAAGTGGAAAAATGTTGGTTAATTTTTTGTTTACTGTGAATTTCTCAGTCTTCCTCGAAGCTGTTATAAAAACCAAAGAGAGTTAAAAAACTTCTCTGAATCAGAAACCCTAGGCAGCCTTAGCAGTGTCTTCCTCTGCAGGGGAAATATCCAGATTATTGTCTGTCCACAGATTTCCCCTGCAGACAAAGACCCTGCTAAGGCTGCCTAGAATTTTTGATTCAGCAGCTTTAATTTTTTTTAATCTATCTAATCACTAAATGTTAGATTTGAGAAAGCTGTTGTGGCTTGCTCAGGGAAGGCACTTCCAGAGTGAGGACTCCCAGGAAAATAAAAAATCCATGCTGTAGCAGCAATATCCAACAGCTTTGATGAGAGGTTATCAGTACACACATACGACATAAAGATCACTTTCTACAGGCAACAGGAACCTTGCCACTAACTTCAATAGGTTCATATCAGGCCAGATATGGGGGCTGGTTTTGCTTTCTCCATTTCATCTGCTGCCAGAACTTCCTGCCTTAGAGCTTTGTTTGTCCTGTTTACTGAAATGGCTGCACTCCACTGAAAGCAATTCTCCAAACTTCAAATGCTGCGCCTCGTAATTTATGAGTGCCTTTGGTAAACAAGCTTGTTAACACACTTTGCAATAGTTTTTCCCAGAGAGGATGATGCTTGATAAAGATCTTAGAGTCTAAATGCCTGAGTCCTCACAGGCTGGGTGCTCTCTGGCCTGAAACATCCCTGCAGAGTGCACAGAAAATGTGATGAAGCCAAAGCTGTGCCTCACTCGCTGCTGACGCCAATTTTAACCCTATAGTGAGGTAAAGAGCTGTGTGGCTCCAGCAGCCACACTCCTGGCACAGGAACTGATGGCACAGACATCACACCAGCTCCTTCAAAGGCCACCTGAGTGCATGCACATGCCTGGTTTCGTGGTCTGTGTTTTGTTCTAGTTCCTTTGTGTGCAGGTGTTGGGAAATGGAATGGGAAGATAGCCCAGTGTTTTGGCTTTCTGGTATGTCAGTCTATTTTGATTTCTATTTATACTATAAATGCATAAAAGAGAGGCTACCTGAGGATAAGACCAGTCCTGAAACAAAAATACTACACATGTGGCCTATCAGGATAATGGATTTTAATTTGTATGCCTCCAGCAATAAATAAATTTCATTATTTTACTGAGTTGATCTAAACCAGAAGTGAGTTCTCTGAAGTAAAAATTATAGCCCTGTAAATGAACCATCAAGAATAATCACAAAACCACTAACTGAGCTCTTGGTCTCCTCTCAGACACACAAATATCCAAACCCCTTCTGGATAACATTGGTGTAATAGAACAGAACCCAGCACTCTATAGGTAGTTAAGATAACACAGTTTTCTTAGCAGGAATATGTCATATAAAACTATTTTCAGCACTACTTACCATAGCCACACTGCAGACAACTTTACTCATACATGGACCCTGGCCTCAGAGATGAAATAAAAGGAAACTAAGTAATTCAAAGAGACTAAACTAGAAAATTTACAGATATTCTAATTTTATTTTTTTTTGTCTTTGGGTGTTTCTTGCAGGTTGTGACTACATGCTTGCAGGTATTAGGTCCCTAAAGATAGTGAAGAAGACTGGAGGAAAGCATGGCTCTTGGATGAAAGATCCTGGCAAAAAGCACTCAAAGATTTATTTATTAAGTGGCTCTGTAAATAATGTGATTTTGGAATTTGCAAATATCATGGCTTTCATGGAGAACAATCACACACTGAAGGCTCGCAGAGTCCTCTTGCCATTGCCCTGGGAAGGAACTGGCCACATCATCTATCAGGGTTTCCTCTTCTACCACAGGCACGGCTCCTTAAACGAGGTCATTAAATTCAATATCCAGAAGAGAAATGTAGCTGACCAAATGCTGCTGCCAGGGGCTGGAAGGATTCCTGCCTACCAGCTCTCTCCACAGACAAAAATAGACCTGGCTGTTGACGAGCAGGGGCTGTGGGCACTCCATGCAGAACCAGAGACAGGGGGAAACATCGTCATCACCAAAATCAACCACGGAACCATGGCTGTGGAGCACTCCTGGGACACTCCCTGCAGCAGCAAGGGTGCTGAGGCAGCTTTCATGGCCTGCAGCACACTCCACGTGGTCTACAACTCCCCTTCTGGAGGCACCTCCCGCATCCAGTGTGTTTATGATGTTTTGGGTGTCCTAAATACTTACATAAACCCGGGACTGCACTTCCCCAAGCGCCAGGGGAGCCATTCCACTGTACATTACAATCCCAAAGAAAAGCAACTCTTTGCTTGGGGTGATGGATCCCAGATCATTTACAAGCTGCACACACAGGAAAAGGTTTAGAATCTTTAGCAGCTTTTCAAATAGACTTAAAAGCCACTGGTCCCAGGTCAACACAGCCATTAATGTGTGTTAAAATTTCATTATTCCCATCTGTTACAACTTTCATATCTTTTACATAACTTAAGGCTTACTGAACCCAGTAATCTTAAATTAATGTCCAATAAAAATATGTGAAGACTCCGTTTATATAAATTACATGATGTCTAAATATCACACATGTGCAACCCCACACACACACACAAATTCATCTTAAAGTCTAAGGTTAATTAAAAAAAAGAATAAACCATTTCTGACAAGTTCTCTTTCTATTGAAATTACGTTTTCTGCTTCAATGCCATGGAAATCAAACAAGAAATCCTTCCTGTCCAAAACTCAGCCTGACAACCATCACAGCTCTGAAGACAACTGTAGAAAGCCTTCTAGTAAGCAACACAAAATTACATGCTTCCAGAGAAATGAGACATAAGTTTTAACAGGAGAGGTTTATTATATTGAAAAGCATAGGGATATACACCCCCACAAACAAGGTTTATAGTTAATGTAAAACTCTTGTACATCCTATCAAGACTACTCCTAATTATTGAATTTCTAGAGTATTTCCATAAAATTCCTTACATTTCTTTGTACAGACCACTGTTGATCCTGCCAGTAGGTTAGCTGCAGCCAAATATCCACTTTTATCAGCTCCAAGTTGTCAGTTCTCACTATTTTTTGAGCATATCTCTGTCTGTGTGTCAGAAGGAATGTTCCTAGGTGAACTGTTCTGCATCATACACTACTTTTAAAGGTTTTACATGACACTCTTTGGTGTTTCTCTCATTAGTTCTCTTTAAGCATCTATTTTTGAGGTATTTTCCCCAATGCTTCAAGTCACTTTCATGGATTATAGCAGAATCTTTCTCATCCTATCCTCCAACTCCAGGAAAAGGTGGCTCAGAGGAGCACAATAGTGCAGGTGAGGGTGTGGCACTGCCAAGTCCTGGGTTTGTGAGTCATGGATGAACTCCAGGTATTTTGTTTCAAAAATAATGTTTAAAATGTTAAATAATGTTGAATAATAAAGGACTTTTAGTGTGAAGTACAGGTACAGACTGTTTTTGTTTAACTTATTTTAATGACAGCTGCGTTTCTGTCTAATAGCAAATAAACAAACACACACACCAAAAAAATCCCCCCAGAAAAACCACGAATAATGGTACTTGAAAAGCAATCCACAGCTGTTCCTACAGAAAGCCCATTTTGTTCATTACACTGAAAGAGCTGTTGTTCTGTTTAGAAACAGCATCCACAGAAGAGCCAAACATCAGGGAACGATTTTGAAAAGGAGCTCCAGAATGCAATTGAGAGCGTATAGACTGCTGGGCTGCAACAGTGATACTCTGCCTTTAGCAAAAGAAACTATATCATTCTAAGCAGGCTTGATGACAAGAGCATTGTTTCTGTGTTGCAGCAGATGTAGGATGCACAGCTGAAGGCATCCTCAGGCTGGAAGGAAGGCAGGCTGGTGATGGTTTCCTGTGTGACTCTGGGTTAAAGGCAGAATTTGGCCTTTTATTCCTCGTCTGTAAAATTACAAACATGTAAATGCAAAATGGCATCAGCCACCTTTGGAATGCTTTGAGAGCTTTTACTGAAAAGGATGTGTAATTTTCTTTACTTAAGAAATAAAATCTTTGGATGCAATTACGGATTGAGTCTGCTCTTCAGAAAAGCCATTCTTGGGGTGCTCTTTGCGCCACAATATAACACAATGGACAAAGCCTATGTCACTATTCTACACACAGATTTTAGTGTGCAACCCTCAGAAGTTCAGCAGGGTCTTCTCTGGGCCTTTCTGCCCTGGAAATCCCAACTTCATAACAAATTAAAGCCCAAGAGGGGGCAAAGCACCCAGACATGCCACCAGCAGGAAAGGGATGCACAAGGGCTTCCAACACTCCATAAAAGAACTGCTCATTGTCAAAGGCTGCGTGGGCCCTATTTCCCATCCCCTGGCTCTGTCCCAGGAGCGTGAGGAGATTCCATGTCCTCTGCATGGAGCCCCAGGGCAGAGGGGAGGACAGGAGCTGGCATCCTTGGGGCCACTGCGCCAGCACCACACAAGGAGTTTGTGGGAGGAAAGTTCTTGGGGAATGAAGGCTGAGGGGGAAGCTTTTTGCAGTCTGAGGTTCACTCTTGCTCTATTTTATAGTTTTAGGATGAACTTATGAGCTGTTTTTGTTTTTCTTAATCCCCATGGATATTTTAGTGCTCCTGTCTAAATCAAAGTATGGCTCCATTCCTGCGCTCATCTGGGGATTTCACCACACACATTTTGCCTTGGCTATGACAAAGAACTTACAACATTTCAGTATTGCTCACACTCTTCCTGGAGCACAGCACAGATTGGGCTGCTGGTCCTGCAGCACGGAGTAAGCTGGGAAAAGGGCTGTGGGTTGGAGTGGAACATGAATTTTGCAGTATCTTGGGTTTACAGCAGCAGTGACATGGTTGAGAGGCTTGTGACCATGAATATGGTCTGCTTTGCTGATCAATTTACATTCTTGTAAGAAAAAGACGGCAGGCATTCTCCTCCAGCTTCCTGTTAATCTCTTAAATATATATATATAAATATATATGCTTTGGTTAATTTTCATAACCGATAGTGTGCAAGCAGATATTTTTGAGAAAGTCAGAAGAGACATTTGGTTAATTCTCGGACGACAAAGAGCAAAAATAAGGACTGTCTGTTCAGAAACACAGAGGAAAGAATGACAAATAGCTGAACAGAATAATCTGCTCCAAGAGAGCAGTCTCCAAAAAGCAAGGACAAAGGAGTGTCAGGAGGCAGTAGAGAGCCATGACAAGACTGCATGAAAGAGGGCATTGACTTCCAGTTCAGGTAGATGATACGATTGTTACCATGGAAATGGAATTGGTACAAGGAGATGAACACAGAGGAGTCTTCATCAGGAACAAAAAACACAAATGAGTTTATGACCTCTGCCTTCGCTATCTAGATAACATCCATTACTGTCCTTGTTATTCAAGTCCTTTTATGCTACACTTTCTCCATGTGCTCATTTCCTCTGAGCCACTGTGCTTATTTCATGTGAGCCACTGGCTTTTTTGCTGTTTCATGTCCAGACCCTCCCCTAGGGTTGGCTGTTTTGCTTTGCAGCAGCTCTCAGAGGAGAATTCAGTGCCCTCTGCTCTGACAGCAGGATCATCATCCAGCTAACAAAAGCAGCACTCCTCAGTGCATGGGATGTGATGAAGGTCCCTCACCTCTTCACTGATACCACAGTCACCTCATCCTTTTCCTGAATTAAGTCATGCCTGCCCCTTCCCACAGTGACAGCAGGCTTTCATTGGCCAGGTGTTCCTCATTTTCCATGCCCTCCTTTCTTTCTGCCATCTCTTCTGCTGAAATGTCTCTTGGGGCAGAATAATCTACAGTGATTATGTCCTGCTTGTACTTGAAGCAAGAAGAATTGTCACAGACAGAAAGGTTTTCAGCTTTCTCTGACTTATTGACACCTGTGTGATCAATTTAAGGTTTCTGAAAACTGTGTGCTTTGTTATCTGGGTTTTTTGGATGTCAAGGATGTGTGATTGTTTAATGCAACTTACCAGCAGAGCAGAGTTTGATAGGAGAGCAGTGTAAATCATATCAGTTTAACTAGGTTTATTTTTACAGTGCCCATCAAAGATAAGCTTTTTTGTCAGAAAATAATCTTCCTAAATCTTTTGGTTTTTTCTTCATTCCTACCTGCCTAGATCTGGGGGGGGGAAAGCCCCTTTTAGTATTCACACCAGCAGCCACCATATCAGAAAAACACACACTGCATGTTTGTTATAGATGGGTTTATCACTAAAAAATGCAACTGTTGCCTGCCTGCTGTCACCCTGCTCTGTCACAGCCTGTGTTTTTCCCCCTGTGCTCTTTCCCACCCTATTGCAGGACATGGCTGCAGAGACGTGCATGGAAGCTCAGCAAAGAAATTGCAGAACCAAAACCATCAGGACACAGCTCTCCTAGTGCTGAAGAAATAGCTCCTCCTGAAGGTAGGAACCAGGATCTGTGGCCTTTCAAGCCGTTTGAAATTTTCATGGGTTTGCATTGCACGTAAGAAAACTTTTTATTACACTGTCACCATATCAAGCTCTGAGCCCAGAAAAAGGAATTTACAGAATCCCAGAATCAGTAAAGTTGGAAAACACCTCTGGGATCATCGAGTCTAAACTTTGACCAGACACCATAGTGTCAACCACACCATGGCACTGAGTGCCACATCCAGTCCTTCCTTAAATACCTCCAGGGATGGTGACTCCACCACCTCCATGGGCAGCCTGTTCCAGTGTCTGAGCACATTTCTGCTGGTGATATCTGGATATTGCTCAGTCTTCTTTCCTGCTGTTCACACTGACAGCATAAACCTCAGGTTTAATTTGTCTTGGAGTTTATTGTTGCAAAATGTTTCAAAAACCCTTGTTATTTTAAATATCTTTTAATAATTAATTAATTATTAAATACCATTTTAAAGTTTTTTTAAATACCTTTTTAAAATAATTTTGAACAAGTATAACCTTTATGTGGAAAAGGTAAATAAAAAGAAACTCTTAACTGCTCCCTATGCAATTGTCATATTTATTCCAAATGACCACCTGCTTTTCCTTCTTATTTAGGGCTAACTTCTCCATGGGACTGACCCCATTCATAGAGTCAGTCCCTAGTCCATGATTACAGGACTGGTGCTTTTCTTTTGGCTTTTTGAACTGTTTCTTAAGAGTAGGAGAACAAGGAGAAAAAATATCTGTGGAAAATGTTTATAAAAGAAAACCTTTAGGAGTATCTCAAAAAGTAAATACTTCTCAGGTGGCTGATTTTTGAGACTTCCTAGTAGACTCTGACCTGGCTTTCTATTTCCCAATACTATCTTTGTCCAACTAATCTGAAAACTAATGCTGAAAGATCCAGGTTTTTTGAGAGCAACTGTAGAAATACCCACTTTAAAATGTCTTGGGGCTACATCTGCCTGTAAAGAAAAATCCACCTATGTTAAATAACCTCCATAGTCTGTGTAGGTAATTCTGACCTGGGGTAGGGAAAAACGCAGTTGTTTTTACCTCTAACACTCGTACAAATTCAAAACACAACCACAGCCACACGAAGTTGTGCTGTCATTCCTGATGTTACCAGATCAGGAGGCATTTCTAGGCTGTAATTTTTCCTCAGACTGTGAGCTCAAAGACTTGGTACACACTGAGGTATATTCCCCTCACTCACTCATGAAGAGGATAGTGAGATCTCTAATGAGGGCAGACCAAACAGAAATTCCATTTGTTGCTGCCTTGGGTCCTTGCAATCAAATTGTCACATCCAGTTCTTGTTAAAGGCTCGATTTTTGGCCTACTCATTTCTACCAAAATTAATCTGAAAAATGGTCAGAAAAAAAGTGGGTGATAATTCAGTAAGGGCAAGAGCAAAGAACTACACTTTGGTAGGAATGGTTTTCACAATTCCAATCTCAAGCTTCAAATATGTAAAAGCAGGTTTTGTAATATTGTAAAGCAGAGGAGAAGAACCTGTTCCCCATATCACCAATGGACAGAAATAACTCAAACTGCAGCCAGGTTAAACATCAGACAATTCTCTGACTACAGAGCTACGAAGCCTTGGGACAAACCTTTTTACCTCAGAAATTTCCAGTGACAGAGGACAAACAATTTCCACTGTCAGGAACACTATTTGTTGGAGCAACCTTGCAATTTGGCAGGGGATTGATCACACAGGAGTTACCTGCAGAGAGGGAGACCAGTCCCTGGGGCATCATCTGAACCATTCTGGGACATTTACTGAGGAAAATGAACTTATTATCAGGTGTCTATTTTCTCACTAGGAATTCATGCCCCTCCTGGAAGCTGGTGAAGATCAAAAACTTACAACAATCTTTCTGTATTTATACACAAGACACACAATCTCTGTGATCTGATGTTGCATTCATTTGCCTTGAAATGTGACTGGCATAAAACCATTGAAAAATTGAAGATTTTATAACTCTAAATTCACTTGTCCCATGTGATACATGAGGTTAGAAACAATATTTTCATTAGGATGTCCAAGTAAAGATCCCTGTGATAGGGGATTATTAAACTAGACTGTTCTGTGACCACAAAGTTAGACATAATTTTCTTATTCTTAATTAACTGGAAAAGGATAGAATCCAAAATGTGACAGCTAATTGCTAGTGTAATGAGTTAGACCATGAACTTCTTATATATTTGTATGATATCCAAATACTTTTTTACAAGTAATCTTCTACAGAGTATTTTTCGAAACAGGACTGGTCTTATAGTTTGTACTTCCAATGTAATTTCTGAAACTATCTGTAATCATTAACAAATATCCAGACAGAATAAAGTACTTTTGAGGGGTTTTTAAATACAGATTTTTTTTCAGATTATTTAATTTAAATAACACGTGTGCTTTATCAGAATATTTAATTTAAACAATGCATAGGGCCAATTGCTTTTTCTTTTAAAGTCCCAGTCTTACAGTACTGTCATTATCACTGTCCATTTCCTTCAGCTGAGGATTAGGAGACAAAGTGCCAACACAATTTCCTGCACACATTCTCAATTTGGAATCGATATCTGTTCCACGCAGACGGATGCCTCTCCTTAGAAGAGCTACAAAGTTTTACTTTGGCTTTATGCTCACAGTGCATTTTTCCAAGAGTGATTGTAATGTGTCTGCAAGCTGTGTCCTGCCTCAATGCCAGCTCTCCAGTGCCACATGTACACCTGGTAAAAACAGCTTTGGCAGAAAAGGCACAAAACCTGATGTAAAACCTTAGCTCCTCTTTATACAGATCCCCCAAAAATGAGGAAACTGTCCGAAATCAGATGTTTCACTTCCAGGTGCAATCACCTCTGAAGTGTGTGCAGAACTCCTATCATGGTGATAAAGTTAGACTTCTATGAGGATCTCTATAAAAGTCCTATTTCAGTAATTTTTTTTAGCAAAACTAATATTTTTTTCTGAATGTTATGGATTGCTTGTTTATTGTCCCAGTTTGAGAGCTAGTGAGTACATCCAGAAAAAACACATTTCCTATTCAATTTTTTGGCCATAAAATGCAAACATAAATATTCAGGATTAATTACACAGCACTAAAGTCAAAATGTACTGCTTTAAGTTTAAAGAACTTGCATGCAGACAAACTGAAACAACCTCCAGGCTACCCTGAATCCTCTTTTTTCCCTATGGCATTGGTATCATAAGAAAAATAACATATTCACATTCTCACTGCATATTTGTTACCATTACACTCCCAGTCAGTCTTGTAAACAAATAACTTCTTATTAAACTTCAAAGAAATATATAAGTTATGGTTGGTAATTAGTGAGAGTGTAGAATTATAGAATCGTTAAGGCTAGAAGAGACCTCCAAGCTCATCAAATCCAACCTTAGACCGAACCCTGCCATGTTAACTAAACCACAGCACTAAGTGCCAAATCTATTCTTTCTCTGAACACCTCCAGGGATGGGGACTCCACCACTCCCCTGGGCAGCCTCTCCCAATGCTTAACCACTCTTCCAGTGAAGATATTTTTTCCTAATATTCAGCCTGAACCTCCTCAGGTGCAACTTGAGGCCATTTCCTCTTCTCCTGTTGCTGGTTACCTGGGAGAAGAGGCTGATCCCCACCCAGCTACAGGTCGGCTGTCAGGTCATTGTAGAGAGCAATAAGATCTCCCTGAGTGTTCTCTTTTCCAGACTCAACACCCCCAGCTCCCTCAGCTGCTCCTCACAGCACTCTCCAGACCCTTCTCCAGCTCTACTGTCATTCTTTGGGTTCACTCCAACACCTCAAAGTCCCTCTGGCAGTGAGGGGCCCAGAACTTCAAATATACATTTTGAATAAATCTTTCCCTTATCAAGTTTTTACTTACAGCAATGTTTGTTTTACTAACCAGTAAGTATGACTGTCCAAGCAATTCAAAATATGTTGGCAATGGTTATACGCATTTGTGTTTATGTTTTTATGCTTGAAAAACAGAAGAGAGCTAATTTTTTTTACAAGAAAACATCTGAGCTCTCTCCACCCACCTTCTGCAATGTAATCAATTTATCATAGATTCACTCCACAGGCTTATCAGTCATCAGAGCACAGCACTGAAATCCAGCTGGCAAAACTAAGTTGCAGTTTTCTTACCAGATATGATTTTACTGACTCCCTCTAATGGAGCCAGAGGGCAAGGAAGGTGCTGCTTGTCATGTCCACAAGCAAACTTTTCGGTGAAATATTTATGTTAACATTGTCTGATATGACTCACAACATCAAATTAACTTCAACACTGCAAATATCAGTACCCATAAACATTGCTTTTCATTTCAGCCCCGTTTGTGTCCAAACTAAAAGAATTTGTTGGGCTGTTTGGTGAGGAAATACAGCATCACATGACTGGCTGCCCAGAAAAACAGCAAGGAATGCTCATAAACAAGATATGAATACTTTTTTAAAGGAATGGGGTATGTGCACAGACAGAGGATCCTGATGTCAGACAATGAACAAGCAAAGCAAAACAGAAGCTAAATTCCTGTCCTTATTCATTCCATTACTTCAGGGAAACAAATATTTCATCTGTGTACACTGGGCAAAGTCAGTGGTTTAGGTTCACCGTGAATGGTACACCAGGCTTTAGGAACAAAGGGGATTTTTAAAGGAGCCTGAAAAAAGTGAACATCTTCCTGAACATTTCAGCTAAAAATCCCGGAAGAAATCTTAAGATCTTAACAGCAGATGAAAACCATTCACATTGGCAATAATTGAAACATATCTGAGGCTGAATTCATGAGCCACAATTCAGCTCTGGATCAGAAAGCCACTGTCTAAATCTACAGGTACGGCAGAAATAGCCATTGTCATACCAGCAGGTTTTTGATACTGAAAGACTTCTTTTGGCTGGACATAAATTCATATAAGAAGAAAATAAGGGTGATTATAAATATGCAAAAAAATCTAGTACCATATCAAGAGCAGAACTGCAAAAATAAATATCAGAACCACAATAAAGACTACTGACTATAATTATTTCCTGTTCAGAGGGGATTCTGTGGGAGATAGAATCCCCTAACTATTTATTAATATTAAAAGTCAAAGACAGAGTACATTAAGAAGCTGCAAAGAGTAAAATATGCATTATGCATTGTGATAACACTCAATTACAAATACATCTTGAATTTAAGATTGGATTTGTGTAAAGAAAATCAAGCTGCAAATTACCTGAGAAGGCTTGCTAACTGCCCAAATATAAAAATTTACAGTGCCCATAAATATATTTTTCTATGATTAGTTCTGTTTTTATTTGAATTAACAGAAAGTATGGCAAAGCACAGAAGCAAAGTTTCAATTTTCAAACAGAGACAAGTTTATTTAGAGGCTTCCATGGCTTCAATCAGCGTGAAATCACAAGAGGATTCGGAGGTCACTGGCAGTGAAACACAGGTTTCCTCAGTCAATCAGAACTCCTGCTGGGGCACTGAGATCAAGCTAAAAACAACACTTCTGAGAGAATTTGTGCTGGAATTAACTTGTTTTTTCCCACCAGCTCCAGCCCCAAGGTTGTAAAATGTGCATGAAGGCTGTACAGCTTCCACCACTGAGATGTAGTCCAGTTTCTAAGCCAGTTAATTTTAAAAAACTTATAATATCAGGAGCCATTTTCCTGGTTACTTCTAAAATGTAATAAAAGTATAGTGACCAGGATGTGGGCATTCATCTGCCAAACATGTTTACAGCTCAAAGGGAGGATAGAGATAAGAGACTCTTAAACTTAAAAAAAGAAAAAACCCCAAACAAACTCTAGGAGTGAAGAATTGCTGAAAATGTGCAGCCTGTTGGATAAACAAAACAGGTCTTAGGTGTTAGATCAACAGAAAAACACCAAGTTTATCTCTGAAGGTAGAGAGAGGAACAAAGGAAACGGGGAAATGGCTAAAATTCGGATTACAGAAAGAGTGAAGAAGGGTTCTTTGACAGGAAACCTGTATTGTGCAAAACCAGGTCTCGTGTCCCCAGGGAACCTGTAAATCCAGGAGTTCCCATTGATTTGTCAGTCAGGGTCAATTACTCACAATTTCCAGGCCATGCAAGCTCTGGTACACCCACATGGGGTGTCAGCCCCTGGGTCCAGACCAGCACTAGAGATAGGGACCTGCAGCTTTTTCTGTTGTTGGGCTGGGCTTTGGGACTGGGATTTTTTCTGTAATAGCCCTTAATGGCTGCTCTCAGACTGACACTTAGGATCATTTTTAAGATGTGAATCAGCCGAGACTCAGTTACGCAAGGGAGCACCAGCGCACTCTTTAATCTCCACAGAAAGCACCACTCATCCCCTGTGAAGTGACATCTTAGCAAAGAGCAGAAAACACCAAACCAGAGCTGACCAGCAAACAAACCCAGAGCTCAGGCGTGTGACTGAGCTCCAGTGGAGCTCAGCTGAGTCACAGGAGCCGACCTGGTCTGCTCTGCCTAATGTCGGGGTCAGATGAAAGTGGCTTAGGCTAATCTTCCCCTCCTGGGAGCTGGGACAAGTCACACCCCACAGCTCCTTGCTGCAGCTGAGCCAGCACAGGCTGTTCTCTTCCACCAGGCTGAACCACAGCACCCAAGGGCATCGGCCAGAGCTGCCCCGGGCCTGCCTCCAAACCAAAGGTTGTAGGAAAAAATAAAAGGAGAGAGACGGGACGAGGACGGCAAGAGATCTCTGCAATCTAAGGCAGCTCTTGAAGTATGAGGTTTATTTGCAGGTCATGGGTACAAGAGCTTTGCTTCAGCTGCCAGCCACAGCTTGAAGCATGCCTTAGAGAGGACTAAAATCTGGTTACATGACATTATATCGTTTATATATCGTTTTATTATAATGTTATATCGTTTGCTATACTGAATATGGTAATCTTACAGTATCCAACCAGTAAAAGACACAAGTCTTATAGAATTTATATACAGCCTATCTAAACTACTACATTTCCATACTGTGTCACATTTTTACTTCTAAAAGCTACTTTCTAAACTCTTTTTGTCTTCCCTGCCAAACTGGCAGAGTCTTGAACTTTGTACTCTTCTGCTTGCAGAAACATCTCCTTATCTGCTAAGGATGTTGTTCAATCAACAGGGATTCTCTTTCAGCTGGCTAGCCCATTGTCTTTTGGTTGTTCAGTAACTAATGCCTTGGCATCCTAGATCTCAAAGTTAGCTTTCATTTCTATTTCACTTACAGGTTTCGTATTTTCAGAATATTTTGTCAAGCAATCATCTTTATAAGGTTTCCCTGTTTCATCTTCCCCAACAAAAAGTGAAGTGACTTACTGTGTCTGGGTGTGTGAGTGCGGGAAAAGGGGCTGTGTGACAGCAGCCACCACCCTCACACACAGAAATAATCAAATAATCAACATCACCTGGGAAAAAGAGCACACAGCTTATCTCCTGCCTTGAAGCTTGCAGGTAAGCTGAACTTGGAGTTTTTCCTGCTGTTGCAGCCTCTCCTAATGTTTGAAGGTACAGGAGGTTGTGTGTATTTTTTAAAACAAGAAATACCCTTAAAAATAAAAACTCTGGCTGGAAGATTTCCCAAAGAGGTAATATGACAATAGACATCTTTTCAATCGAGAAACAGCTTAATAACACCTTAGGTAGCTCTCAAGACTTCCTAGCATGTTTTTTTTTTCCCTACAGCAAATGTAGACGTTCGTCAAATCCCCCAGTGTTGTGGCTGGAACAAATCCCATGACTCAACACTGCCTCGTGGAAGGAGGTGGAACATTAGCTTCTCTGGGACTGAGTTCTCTACACAAATACACGCAGCAGCACACGGTGTAAACCCTGAATTTCCCCAGCTGCAATGAGGATTTCCCTTTGCCTGACGGCGAGAGCAAATGCAGATGTTATAAGCAGCTGTGCCTGCCTGAAAAGACTGCAGCTGCCCCCCGCCAGCTCTTCATTCACTGAAGGCAGGCTTGCTGACCCATCCCAAAAACTCCGAGGATGACTCGCGTGTGATTTAAAAGCTGAGCACGAGATGGCGCCAAGTCCCCGCAGCAGCATCCCCTAAATTTGGGCAGTTCCACCTGTCCCAGGTGCGATTCCCGCTGCGGCAAGCAGCCACACCAATGGCTTGTTCAAATGTCTTTAAACGAATGTCACATTGCGTTCCTGAAAGGCTTTTTAAAGGACTGCATGTGCCAATGAAACCTTCTGGAATAAAAAGACTGGGGGAAAAAAACTCTGAACTGCTCAACAAGTATAGATCTCTCTGGCAAAGCTATCTACATATTAAGGATTTTTTTTTAAGTGTATTACATCTGTCCTACTAAGAAGACCCTTTTATCATGTGTTCTGCTAAATGGTAATAGAGGGGGGAAAAAAATAGTGAGTTCTATTTTCATATCAAGTAGCTGTAGCTATCCTGCAAAACCACAATTTTCTATTTCTCAATTTTCTATTTTCTAGATCTAGAATTTCTACTTTTATGTAGAGGCAAGACATCTTTATTCAAACTCTCAACCTGAAGGTTTCAAATTAATTCCACCAAATAAAATACGTGGTTACAGGCATATCTTAACCACTTGGGGAAAAAAAAAAAAGAAAAGAAAAAAGAGCATACCAGTTAGGTTTAAAAAAGTTTTCAAAGGGTAAAGAGAAGGTTGTGCACCTTATTGGAAACTGGTGACATGGCTGGCCACAAATCTCTGCTAAAGATAAGGCAGACTACATTTTCTAGTGAGACATAATGGATTAGCTGCATGGAGTCCCTGGGGAAGGTTCCTCCAATACATTATTTCCTGGCTACAGCTGATTTATCCCCATTTACATGAAAGGAAATCCCTGAGCATTTCAATGGGTCACTTTTTTTTTCAAAAGCAAGAGATTACTCAGTATTGCAGCTTTCACAGTCCTGCACCACTTTGTTTATTTGTTGTTTTAATGCTGGCATTTCACAGCCTACTGTCTATGAGGACAGTGATTTGGGGGAAGCAATTAAACCATACTACAACAAACCTTCGTTGTGGTCTTGGAGCAAAGATTGATAAAGAAGGATGTGAGATCTTGTGGGAATTCTTGAGGAAATTCATACTAAAATATCCAAGTGATTGGGACTGAATTTAAACTACTTTAGTTGCAGCTAATTTACTCTCCTTTATAAACAGGAAAATCAGAGCTTTATAAAAACCTTTCAGGAAATATAACAGCAATTTAGAACATGCTGCAAATTGATGTATCAACACATGATTTTTTTTTTTTTCCTGCCTTAGAACCGCGAGCTTCTATCCAGGGAGCACAGCCATTTAGAGCCTTCATCTAAGAGTGTTTTGTCCCTTACCCTTCAGGGACTATGATCCATTTTGCCACCTTTCTGCACAATCCAGTAAAGGGGCAAGCAGCACAAGGAAAGAACTCTGGATGCATAGGCCTGAGCACCATTCAGGCACACTTGCAGGATCAGGAATCTGGCCTGAACTGAAACCCAGGGTGCCCCAGCATTGTCAAAGTGACCCATAATGTGACTGTGACTGAGGAAGAGAAACTTGGTCAGTTCTGCTCAGTAAGTTTTAACAACGCAAAAATAAATCCTGGTGATTATATCTCATTAGGATAAACTGTGGGATCTCACATGTGGGATTACTATGTTTTTTGAGATGGTAGAAATGAAGATGGCTGGTAAAGCCACATCCAGCAGTGCTCTGCTTTAGGGCTCCTAACTTGTTTTTCTCATAGGTCTTTTGCGAGAAGGATGATTCTGCTCTCCCTGAATAAACTCCATTGTTACACAAGAGAGGCAAAGACCTAACACAATGCCAGCTTTGTGACAGTCATGGGTCTGCACCACTGCAGCAAAGACACAAACCACTCTCATCGAAGGGGGCACTTCTGGAATGGTAATTAGCCAGGAGAGCTGAGGGAGTGCTCCTGGAACTCGCTACACTGAGAGAGGTGCAGAATTAACTCACTTATTACAATGATACTGAGCAGGATAAACAGGATCAGCAAGATAAAGGGAGCCCAAAATTAGGATTCTCTCTGCTTTCTGGTGGTGCAGTAATATTATGTCAAACAATGAAGAAACAGAGCTGTAAAGTCACGGCCTGTGAACAGACAGGGGCTTGTGCTCTGTGCTCAGCCTCCTTCCTCTCCTGCCTGTGCTTCCCAAGGGAGTGGCAGTAATTGCAGAGCTTCTCCATTCCAGGCCCTTCCCCTGCACAGCGCTGGGGCAAGGCCATGCTCGCCTTCCCCTGCACTGCCTGACGCTGGAGAACAGCATGTACCAGCAGGGGCCTGGCAATTCCAGGTCAGGAATAAACCAGACAGGAGCTAACAACCCCACCCCGCCATAACAGAGGAAATGAGGTCCCAGGTGCTGCTTCCATCATGTGGAAAGTTGTCCAGACCCCTGTCCTAGACATCCAGTGAGCTGGGAAAAAGGAGGGTTGTTTTCAGCCAAGTGTTGAAAAGAGTCCCATCTTTGCCCAAATTGTTCTAAATTCCACTGACTCTTTCCCAAATGGTTTAATGATACTCTACAAACAGTGCTGCACAATAATTTTTGGTATCAGTATTATGAAAATGTTATCAACCATTGTCATTTTCACCTCTCCTCTACATGACCTATTTAAGAGGACTACCTCAAAGCTGAGAAAAAGACAAGAAACATTCAAAAGCTGAATTAATACACAGCTAATGGATTCTTGCCACTTTAAATTATTCTTTAGCATGTTCAGAGATGTTTCAAAGGTGTTCAACTTCACTTCCCGTTTTCTCCCTCTCCCACCTTGGGCATGTCTGCTCTCTACGTGAGGTCCAATTTTTATCTGGAATAACTGGTATGTGATTCATAGCCTTGGTGTTAGGTCTAAGTTTAAAGCAAAACTGAAATAATATATAATTCTTCCCAAGGTCAGAGAGAGGCTCACCTTGTAACAGGGGAAAAGTTTTAATACCCCAAGTACACTGGAAGCTTACTCTAGGGAGAAAGAGCTTCCATAACTGGGGAGAAGTGCTATAGGTCACAAAAATTACATTAGACAATGTGTGTATTAGACATGCTTAAACTCTTTCAACTAAAGACATCATCATCACAGAAGGAAGACAGCAAACTTCGGTGACTGAAACGCAACCACTCCACAAAGAGTGAATAAGTGTGTGTTAATTACATTGTATATGTGTCTGGAATCTCTTTATCTCACTTTCTGCTAAGGAGTTACTTTTGTTCAGCCAGCCCCATAGAAAACTGACATCATCAGAAGCACTCGGTGCTGCTGTGAAAGAGCTGTGCCAGTACAGCACAGGTGACTCGTTTGGTCAACAGAAACCCTTTATCAGATTTCTGCCCAGCCAGGCACCCCAAGTGACCAGCGAACTCCCGATGACCAAAACCCTCAACGCTCTTCATCATTTCTGGAAATGTTCCTAAAATCTCTAGAGACGGAAGAAAAACCTACACTGAGAACCTTCATGAGTGCGTTTTTGTTTAAGGTTTGTGTACTTGGAATCTCCCTGCACTAGGGATTTTTTCAGTCAGAAATAGCATTAGAGGCTCATTTTCAAGCAGTGGTCAACAGGAGGGTGATATGAAATAGTCCTAACATTTATTATATAAACGTCCTGTGCTGTTATTTTACTAGTAGAATTAAAGTGGGTAAAGCGAGCTTTAAGTACGGAAATATCCGATCTTGAAATCTTTGGAGTAGTTAGTGTTTTTCTGAGTCAATAATACGATGTCTCTGCTAACCCGGAAAACCCCTGGGATGTAGGAGTACGCACCAAAAAATACGCGTGGAAACCCTTCTGAAAACAACGTTTTAAGATCAGCAGCTCTACTTCCAGCAATAACTAGGGGGGGGAGTGCTATCCGGAGTTTTTCCTGGGTGCAGGAGTGCCCTGGAGCACCTGCCTCCGCCGGGGGGGGGGGGGCNGTGCGACCGAGCCGGGGTCGGGATCGGGGCTGGCATCGGGATCGGGATCGGGATCGGGATCGGGCTGCGCAGGAGGCTCCGGCCGCAGCCGCCCCCGGAGGAGCCCTCGGTGCGGGAGGCGGCGGAGCGTGGTCCCCACGGTCCCGGCTATCCCGACTATCCCAACTTCCCGGCTATCCCGGCTATCCCGGCGCTCCGGAGGCGGTCACGGCCGGGCAGGATCGGGAGGAGGAGGAGGATCAGGAGCGGGAGGAGGATCAGGATCAGGTCACCGGGGCCCCTCCCGGCGCCGCGGCTGCAGCAGCGCCTGTTGCTTCTCCCCGCTCGGCCCCGCTCCATCCCGCCGGGAGCGCGGCTTTTAAATAGACGCAGCTCCTCTAAGGTAAATATTTATTCTCGCAGCGGGCAAAGCTCCGAAACTTGAGTTCGGCTGCCAGGTCAGTAAATAAAGCGCTTTAGCGGCGTAGGGCAGTGGGTTCAGCAAGCGCTGTCGGTAATGACACCAAGCTGCAGCCGAGCTCTCTAAGGTGGGTTTCCCCCTTGCTCCCCTCCCCAGGCTTTGACAATTAACTATAAAAAAGAGGAGGTACGTGGGGCGTCACGGTGGGGGTAGGGGAAATAAACTTTGTTTAAAGGATGTTCAGGGAAGGGCAGCTGGAAGATGAAACTGGCTGTTTGAGCAGTAGAGAGATAAGGGAGGTCAGAGTATGAGGGGATGTCAAGTGATCTCCGGCCCCATCAGCCAGCACTCTGGTGCTGCTGCGATAAAAATACCTCCCCCTAACATTTGGAAGAAGGATAAGAAGCGCCCTCCTTTGTGTACCATCGTTTGCTCGGCTTTGCGTGGGGCAGGGTAAGATGCTAAGTACCAATTTGACTGTGCATAGGTGCAGTGCAACATGCGCTTTTGAAGATTTGCATGCACCACGCTTTGTATTTCCATGGCCAAAAAGGTTGTCTGCAATTTCAGATCTTTAATTTTAAGGTTTTGGCATCAGGGGAACCACTGAATCACTTTTCTGAGGTTGTTCTGTTGGTTTTTTTTAAAGAGGAATGTGTGAACAAGTGCGTGAAGGGCTTCATTCTGAAACTTGTGTGGAAGTGTGGAGAGAGAGGGTGAGAGAGCAAAGAAGTGGAATTCCAGCTTTTCATATTTCTTTATTGGCTTTGCCTGTGTTCCTAATTTTTGCTTGCATCTGCTCTATGAACTTGTTTAAAACCAATGAATCGTTATGCTTCTCTCAATCTTTCTAATGGAGAAATGCTTGGACTAGAACTAGGTATATCAGGAAAATGAAAGGTCAAGTTGGGACAAACATAAACAAATACGGGTTGTTGTTTTTAAATGATATATGTTTGCCATCCACTTGCTTGAGAACAATCATAAGGGCCTCTTGAACCTGCAGGAAACCCAGTGCAAGTTAAAGCAGAGGGAGAACTCAAAAGAACCTTAGCTTTGTCTTGAGGACAGGTATAGCTTGGTACCAGAATATGAGAAAAAATAAATAATATGTAAAAATAGTAAGAATAAAATTTAAAATAATTTCAAGTCCCCCATAACAAGACTTAAGATGAGGGGAAGCACAAGACTAATTTCACCACTGACTGCTGAAGTTTTATCTGTTGTAGAGACACATGGCTTGCCTGTAGCTCTTTTGAACTAATGTTAGCATCACTTTTGAAAACTTAAACGCTGTATTTACCTAAGCCAGGTAGTAATCAAGTGTCTAGGCAAAACATATAGCACTTTATCTATCACACATCTGGGACTCTGCCCTATGGAAAGCCCAAATTAAAGGGAGGGGGCAGAAACAGGTTGATCTGTGTGACTGAACCATGGTAGGAATTGGGTTGGGAGGAGCATTGTTCCCTGATTCCACATTCCCTGGCTGCTTTCATCTCTATCCCAGGGAGCAGAGGAATTAGAGGGATGGTGGCAGAGGGCACTGCTGCGACCATCCTGATTGCACTCCAGCAGCCCTCTCCACATGAAGATAAGCAGGTAAGATGGGAAGGAGGTAGGGAAGGAATAGGCAAAGATGAGATAATAAGAGCTATCTTCCTCCTTGTATCTGATCTCACTTCATCTTTCTTAATGTGGGACCTGCAGTGTGGAAAAGTGATCAGGGTGGGTATGTGCATGAGCAAAGAATGTTCTGGGAGAATGTTTTGGTGTGAGCACAGACCACAGAAGTGCTTTCTGGGTTCTTGAATCTGTTCTCCCAGTTTCCTGCAATGCTTGTTACTCTCAGTGTCTTGGTTCCTCCAGAGAGCCCATGCAGGTCTGAGGCAGCCTAGTGTGACTCTGTGTGGTAGAGAGAGTTTGAATGGAGGATGGGAAGAGAGCAGATGGACAAGAGTAGAGTGGAGACCTTAATAACCACCTTCCCCAAATGCTTTGATAGTGCCAGCAAACAGGCAGGAGAGGCAGAGGAAGAATGTCCTATGAGTGCAAAATGAGGTAAAATGAAACAGAACAAGACACAGTGAGACACCTCTTTTTTTATTCCATGTGCAGCTCTACTTCCAGCCCTCCTTCACCTAACTTGTTTCCTGTTTGCCTCTTTCTGGTCTCTCTCCTCAAAACAAACAATCCCCCACAAAACCCTACAAGGCACTTGTCCCCAGACACTGCTTTCATTCTTATTAGGCTGCTCTGAGGCAGACCAGAAACTCATTTCATTTTCCCTACAGCTAAGGGTTTGTTTGAGCTCAGATGGCCTTGACCTGGTAGGATTGGCAAAGGACTGTGCTCATACAGGTAAAGCAGGGCCCCAACAGGGCTCTGCTTATTAGCAAAAAATCCACCTTCCTCCTGTTCCCTTCCACCCAAAAAGACATTTAAAGGAACAGGATGAAACCTCCTCCTTGTTTTAGAAATCTATAATGTGATGATTTAGTTTATCAAAGCAGAGAATGATGAATAAGGAAATGTGTTTTATGATAATGATCTCTCAGTATAGGTGCAAAATCATTGAACATGCTGTGCAGAGAAAGGCTTTTCTGTGTTTTCGAAAAATACCCAACAGAGATAGCAATGCAGCAGAAGGTGACATTGTTTAGGGCAGTAGATTAGAACAGCCAGAAGTCACTTTTCAATCAGTGAAGTTGCATCATTCAAGTCTCTGGAGATGTTTATCACTTCTGTTTGCCATCTCATCCCCAGAGAGCATTTTGGTATAACCTTGAAAATTTCATAAGCTACTGAATGGGGTTTCACAGCAGTGGCTGTCCCTGGAGGGACACTTGATCAGTTACCAGTTCTGTAGATGTGTATGAAATAACTTTGTCTCACTCATGCCCCGAAAATTGGAAAGTTTGACCAGTGAATTATTTTGAGTTCTTTAAATTCTTCAGTTTGCTTTCTTCTGTTCAATGCTGTCAACTCATTCATTATTTTGAAGCTGAAGAAACAGAGAGTCCTACCTTTACTCAATCTGTTCTTTAACTTTGTCTAAGCACCAGATCTGAGGTGATGTCTTTGATAACCTGTGGCAGGTTGAATTTCTTCCTGTCACACCTTTACAGTGTTTTAGTTCTTCTTTAATACAGATGCACTCTAAGCAACAAAATAAAGGTTCTTCTTCTTTTGTAGTTAGATGCCTCTGCCTATGTTTTAGCATGGCCTTTTTATTTCAAATCTCTGTGACCTTGTAACATTACAGTTACTTCTTTTGTTTCCATCTCCCTGTGTTTATTTGCTATAAAACCATTTCCCAATAGCATTTTGCTCTTATCTGGCAATTCATTGATGGAAAGAACAAAGCAGTTAATTTACAAAGATAATTTCTCTCTGAAATAAACCTAAAAAGTAAATCCTGATGGCATTGTTGCCAGTCTAGGTCAATTTGTGTTTATAATGTTCATCTGCCAAGTTCCGATGTAGTGGTTTAGAGGACTGTAAACACCACCTGGATTTGAAACTCTAATTTGATAACCTATGAAGCAAGGTTATGAATATTGTGTGGTTCACTAGTATTTCTGCAAAACCTTTGACTGAAACCAGATGAGGGAAAAGAGCTGTATATTTTCATACTGACCAAAAAGGAAAATTTGGCATCTTCAAAGGCCTAAGACAGGGCATTATTTCTGTCAGATCATCAACAAACAAATGGGGAGCCATTAGTGGTTTCCTCAACTCTGTGTATGTTATATATAAAATATATTTTGTGTTCCTCTGTTTAGATGAGTTTTCCAGGTTAAAACGGAAGTAAATGAGGATAAAAGTTGAGGATTGAATACAGGTTAAAACAGAGCACTTTATAGAGGAGGAAAGATAAGGAACCTGATGTGACCAGATAGTGTGTCATTATTTACCATTCAAGGAATGGTAAATAATGGATCTGACTTCCAAAAAGTTGAAGGTGTGAACTGGAGATTGTATGGGAAACCTTTGGCTTATCACCCAAGGAAATGGTGGTAAACTGATGATGGTTTCCTGAAGCAGACATGAATTTGGAGAAAACAGATCCGCTGATTCTCCTTCAATAAAATCTTGAATCAGTTTAGAGGGGTGAAATCAGACTGAATGCTCAAAGCCAAGAAAAACACAGGTCCAAAGGATGCCTCTGTTACAAGTCTTGCTTATCCAATGCTGACTGTGAGTGTTGTTTTCATTTGAGCAACATAACATGTATGAATATTCATAGAGAATGATTCACTTGCTGCTTGAGCCTTCATAGCCTTTAAGATCAACAGGTTGTGTGCCAGTCAAAGTAATTAGTAAAGATAAATCTAAGCTGTTGCATTCTAATCTGGATTTCCAGCACTTACAGTATGGGAACTCCTGTTTTAATTTATCCTCTTCTGAAAACAAGTCTGGTTGGTCTCCACATTCAGAGGTGACTTAGCTGGGGATGCCTTCTTATTTCTGTGTGCACTGCCAATAAAAAAAAGAAGTAATTTTATTTCCAATTTGCACCATTTTCAACCCAAACTTTATTTCAGAAATCTAATTTGGACAGGGGAAGATATTTGCCGAGTGTCTGTTGAATGTGGTTAATCATATTTTTATTCCTCTACAGTGCAGATGGCAGCATCTGCTTTAATAAAGCAAAATCAGAACATCTTATTCTAATGGCATTGCAGTAAGATTTATGAGTGTGTTTCTGAGATGATCATAAACTAATGCACATAATCCAGTCAGCTCCTAAACAGAAGAATTCTGATGTTTCACTCCAGACAAAAAAATAAAAGTCTCTGGCAAAGGCCTTTGAGAGATAATCTGTTTTATGTGGATAGGTAGGAAACAAGCACAAACCACTTATGAAAGTGGTATACTTGATTCTCTTAAAGAATATATTCATTACATCTGAATAAAAACAAAATTAGTGAAGTCAGCATTTTCTTTCCTTGAAGTAATCTTCTGTAAATAAAAATATACATACAAAGTATTTTAGTGTTAGTAGAGATTATATTAAACCTGGAAGTTTCAGTCATAAATATTATAAATGATTAGTTAAATATTTCATCAATTAAAATGCTCTTCAATCTAGAAAACTGAATGTGTACAAAGTAGAAATTTTGCCCGAAATTGTAAAATGGAACTGCAGTCTGCTCCGGCAGACTTGATATGTATAAAAAGAGCATCATATTGGAACCTTTGTTACTAAAAGAAAGGAAAGTTGTTATAAGAAGCTCTTGTGCAAGAAGGAGGTCTGTTCTGGCCTGCTTTGCAGAGCATGGTGCTGCTCTGTTGTGAAAAATACTGAATAACCCACAAGAGTTACTCACCCATACTTTGCCAATGTGTGCAACGTTTCATAACATTTGTAAATCAGGCTAAGGATTAAAAACTATTTCAAGAATTGTGTTCCAAATCTGTTTTGCTTTGATTGCCTTCTCCATTTTAATTAGGGAACTTGTTAGCATCATCAGTTTCCTCTTCAGGTTGTGAGGTGCAGCTGGTTCTGATTTAACTGGCAAAAGGCAGATTTTGGAAAACTCCTCTTTTACTTCCTTTTTAGCATGGGAAGAGGAGTTTGTGTTCAGAGTAAATGGTTTGTTATAAAATGAATTCATACTCTAAAATTTAGCTGGGATTCACCAGCCATTTGTAGTTTTTTATTTAATCAAAGCTTCTGGTTATCCAGGACTAATTGCAAATGGGAGTAGCAGATGTTCACTTCCTTTGGAAACCCAGATTTGGGTACTTAGAAGAAGAGCTTCCAAATTAGTAGAGACTGATAAAAGTGCCATGCTAGGCAGAATGAGCAGTTTCCCAGGCAATATGTTCATAAATATAATTTCACTGTAAACCTATTTTATTTGCTTTTCTTACCTAATGAGTAAACAGAACTGTGCATGTTTACAGCACAGTCATGAAGCAAAACTACTCCTTATCCATAAACGCTAATAAAGCAAAACTACACCTTATCAATGAACAGTAAGAGAGGGAAAAATAATTTCTGCATGACAGAACTGTATTTTAGTGTTTGTCAATATGACCAGGAGGTCCATTCAAGCAGGAATGGACTGGGTCTATATTATTTTGGAATTAATGAAACTGCCTTGAATATTTCCACTTAGAGGTTTGAAAACAACTGAAACAAAGGGGACTAAATCTCTTTTAAATAATAGCAAATCAAATTTTCCTTTCAAATTTAATAGAAGAATACAAAGATGCCACAATTACTGATATGGAAGCAGACTTTGATCCATTTTCGGGAAAATTAAATAAACTACAGAAACTGATAGTGAATTCTGATTCCCTTTTCTCCCCTGAAATAGAAGCAAAAGATAATGTTATCCAACCAATAGTCATTTTGATACGCTAGCCTTTTGTCTATTTTTTTTTTTTTTTTTGGATGCAAAGGCCCCAAATGAAAGAAACTTCTGAGAAACTTTTCACGCAGGCAAATCAGCTGGTAGCTGTTAAGGATTAAAGGACTTTGCAAGTCATTAGCCTGGAATAATTTCATTTCGTGGCTGTTTTAATAAACAGGTCCAATAAAGGCATTGTTA
The DNA here is from genome assembly GCA_013396875.1 of Vireo altiloquus. Taxonomy (NCBI): domain Eukaryota; kingdom Metazoa; phylum Chordata; class Aves; order Passeriformes; family Vireonidae; genus Vireo; species Vireo altiloquus. The sequence goes on from VZRF01000398.1 coordinate 306,782, forward strand.
TCAAGCAGTAAAATACATGATTAAGTTATTGCCTCAGGAAACCCCACAGGTAGTTCCACAGACCAAATATGAGTGGAACTATTTCAAATAGTTCGAGAAAGCTACTCTGAATCTTAAATACTCTGGGGCAAGACAGAATGTGCAAAAGCCTGACAATCAGCATGCCCCCAGGTGTCATTCCTGGTTTTGACAGTGCATTTTATGACTTCTGGCCTTGCTATGATGACATTCAGAGCCCTATAAAGTAATACAAGAATTCTTTTCCATTTTTCTCCTACGTCAGTATAAAGGTGTCTATTTATTTCAGAGGCACTAAAATTTGACTAAATTTATAATAATATATTGTTTTGGCTACAGTTATACTCTAGTATTTGCAAAATTTCTATTTATTTCAACCATATGAAAGAGGTCTTCTTGGGACTGGAAGTAACAAAGTAGAATTTTAGCTCTAGTTTTATTTTGTTAGCAAATCCTTTGGTGTCATTGTTCAAGTAGTTAAACAAAATACTTATCTGGAAAGGAATCTTATAGAAATCCTGTGTATGTTCATTATAATGGTTTAACTTGTGGTTTTTTCATGCCCTAAAAGTAAGGGGAATTCAGAGAACAAAAGGTATCCTTTAAATATATCCCAGTTATGAAATGTGCTGACAGCATCCTGCACTTCAGCTGTAAATATGTAGATAAAACCCAGAAGAGTTATGAATAGGTCTGTTCCTAGGTTCAGTTGATTTGCAAAACTTCCAAAAGCTTTCTGAATGAGGTGTCCTAGCAAACCTGTGAGCCAAAATTACTGAATTGGAGTATGGTAACTTTAGAGGCTCATAAGTTTTACCAAGCAATTAGTCTCTATCTGGAAATGAGACATACTTTCAGAGTTTTGCAAATTCAAACAGGCATCCTGATGCATGGAACTGGGGCTTTGCTTTTTCTTATCTTAGTCCATTATATCATGTATAATTTATAAGGAGAAATTTACATTGATTTGACTTATCCTTGATAAGATGATTTGACATGGAAACTTATTCATTTTACATTTGTGTAGAACTTAGAACATATACCTTGAAATGGTTGGCAGACACAACAGGTTGGGCTTTGTGGCTGGTAAGAGCTTGAGAACACCTCTCATATTAAAGATGCAATATATAAAAGGAGAAATTCAAGATCTCTTTTGTATCCTGTGCCATTGCATGTATCCACTTTGTGGAAGCAGCACAACGAGCACCTCAGAACTCTTTTTAAGCCTATAAAAAGTTTCTCCCACATGCCCAAAACTGGATACACAATTATCTTTTTTAATTACCTTGTTATTACCTAACTGTCTTGTTTCACTTGTGGCAGTAAAGCCAAAACAGTTACAGTGCACACAGGAGAGAGTGAAATACAAGAACTGAGCACTTGAGTGGGTTTTCAGGGAGGTTAAGAGCCTTCCCTAGGTAAATATGTGTTTCTGTGAGCAAATACAGCTCCTCTATCACACAGGCCACTGAGGAGCCCTGTCTATCTTGTCACACATTCATTGTGGGCTGCTCTGTGCTCCCTCTAAGCCAGCTTCTGGTTTCAGTGCATGCCTGATCTGTCTCTAGGCGTCTTGGTATTCACTTTTCTTCTAGGATTCACTGGAAAAACAAGGATAAAGGGTGTTGCATTCTTCTCATCACCTGTAATAATGTTTCTTCAGCTGGGCGATGTTATATGTTTCTCTCACCTCTGTGAATCTTAAAAGTATTTAATGTTGCTCTTGGATGTCCAATTCCTGTTCTGTCTCACAGCATTACCTCTCTGTGTAATGCTTTATTTTTTTTTTCAAAATTAGAAAATTGTGTTTCTCCATTAAGTACTGAAATCAATTATGATAGGAGGCTGTGATTTGAAATTCTTCTGTGGCACAGTGTTTGATACAGATACTTTCTTTGTGTTGGCCAGTTCTGCAGGGAGTAAGATGTGCCACATTCTGAATAGTGGAGGGGCAAAACCAACAAAATATGCCATTTTAAATCAAGGTTTAACTTGCCATGAAGAATTTTTGCCTCTTGGTTATGATGTCCAGGTGCTGGAATGATGAATTACTTGTCAGTAGAATTGTCTTGTTGAAGTTTAGGGCTTGACATGATCAATGATCCCAGACCCAGGGGGAGCTTAACAGAGCTTGGGGAGAAGGATGTACCACTGATGGTGGGCACAGAGAATGCAGAATTTACAGGCCACAGGGACTTTTGGCAGAATTCCCAAGATAAGGAAGACGGTAACAAAGCCAATTCAGCAACTGATGGAACTCTGCTCTATGTGTGGGTTGGTCTCTTGCACACCAGGTGAAATAACCTACTCGGGGATGATGCCAGGATGATTTTTTGCCTTTTATATACCCTTTCATATAGCTCTCATGTATTCTCAGTGCTCTTAGCCCACATAATTGTAATTCTTTAGGTCTGATAACTTAGTTTAGACCTAATTTTCCATTAAGCCAGGAGACCAAAAACTCACCCTGGAGGCTTGGCAGTTAGGGGTCAGAAAGCCCTAGAAACCAAAGTCCATTCTAAAACATATCCTGTAAACTAAGATAGGCCCATCCAGGAGAGAATTCCTTGGAACAGGGGAGTTCATTCAAGGCTCTCATTGAGGAGTCTTTGATAGATATGCTAATTTGCAAGGCCTATAAATTGTATACACGACTTATTGTGAGGGTGCATTTCGGCACATTCCACCTGGACACAGTGTTGCACCTAAAGATCCTTAAATAAACACCAAAGTAAAAATATCTTTTCCCCTTAACTATGCTTGGCTTTTTATTCTAAGACCAAAAGAAAGGCACCAGGGACAACAGCTATACCTTTTCTTTAGGCAGAGAAAAAGAAAAGCTTGAAGATGCCTTTTTTCTAAAGACATTTTCAGTAATCTTCAGGAAGCAATCTGCATAAGGATGTTTTGTTTAGAAGCATAGCTGTTAAACTGACACAGCTGTTAAAATTTATATTTTTGTTGATATGCTGAGTAATGTGGGATATGGTGCTTTTCATAGTGATCCATTTGCTGTTCCTAGTTTAGTGCTTTCAATCCAAGTGGATTCGATTTTGTTGAATTTGCTGTTTCTAGCAGAAGTATGTTTTCCTTTTCTTTGTTTCCCACAGAAGCTTTCCTCAGAATAGCTACTGAAGATTCAATTTATACAGATGCACTCGACAGTCAGTTCCTGTTAGTATGAATTCAGCATATTTGTATCCACAGATGCAGGCTGGATATTATTAAACCAGCCTAGTGATGCTCCCAGTTATTTATAAATTGCTGCATAGAGAGGGGGAAAAATACTCAGGAAAATAAATTTTGCGAAATCAAAAAGTTGACTTTTTAGTATACATTTTTAAGGCTTTATGTCTAAGGATGAGCTTAAACTTCACAAGAGCCTTCATATCACATTTGTAAAGCTGAGGCAAATTCAGGACAGAGCTTTATGGTCAGAGTAACCCATTGATAAATAATTTTGTAATAAGAAATATTCATAAGAAATATTTTTCTTCATCGTGTCAGTTGAACTGTTTCTCTGTGCAGTCTAACCCAAACCTCATGTTTTTACCTTATTAATCTTGTGGATGAAAATTGCCTCTTTTAATTGCAGGAAATCAGTTTTCTGGGTCATCAACCCTGCCCTTTGTTCTGAAGTTCTGCTGCAGAAAAACACACCTTGGATGCCTCAGTATCCACTGGTGCCAACTCCTTCACTGATCCTCACCTATTCCAGTGTCTCCCCATGTTAAGGAGCATTTAGTCCACTCTTCTAACCCTCCCAAGTGAGTTATTTCCATAAAGATTCATGGCTTTTACTCTGCATGGAAGCATTCACACCTTCACCTGTGCCATCATGTGATCCTTTTGCAGCATTTTTCTGAAAATCAGAAATACCCTGCACCTTGAATCCTTCCCACAGCACTCCAAGGGCTGCATGGGCTCTACAAACTCTGCCAGTTGCCCGAGGAGTGTTTGCCTCTTTGTTGGCAAAGCAGCTGATCTTGAAATGATCCTCTGTGTACATCAAGGAATGGAAGAAATGGAGAAGATTTGAAAATTGGACTTCCTTGCATTTCTTTAAGATATAAGATCCTCCTTCAGTGAAATGTCTTGCACTTTCACACCAATATTCCAAATGGTACCTGCAGAAATTAATGCACAATGTCTATTTCACAGTGCTTATGTACACTTCTGCATCCCTGGTGGGAATAGTACACACAAAATTGAATTAATAGAGTGAGTTTTTGGGAGTCCTTCTGCTAAGTTGGTTCCATATCAGTTTAATGGTAAAGAATCACAGAATCCTGAAACGCTCTGGGTTGGGGCTGAAAAGATTGTGCATTTCCATCCCCTCTGCCAGGGCCGGGGACATTTTCCACTATCCCAGGTTGCTCAGAGCCCCATCCAGACTGACATTAAACACTTCCAGGGTTGGGCCATCCACAGCTTCTCTGGAACACCTGGGCCAGGGCCTCACCACCCTCACGGGGAAGAGTTTTTTCATATATCCAATCTAAACCTACTCTCTTTCTGTTTGAAGCTGCTCCCACTCACCCTGTCACTCCAAGTCCTTGTAAAAAGTCCTTCTCCATCTCTCTTGTGGGCTCCCTTCAGGTACTAGAAGGCTGCAGGAAGGTCTCCCTGAAGCCTCCTCTTCTCCAGGCTGACCAAACCTGATTTTCTCAGCCTTTCCTTGCAGGGGAGGAGAAATGTTATTCCTAATTCTCAAAAAGAATGGTTTTTTTACAGCAGTGCAGTTTGTCCAAATTTTTAGTAGTTTTACAGAGGCCGGCTTGGAAAATCTTTCTTATCCTATCTACCTAATCTCTCTTAATTTCTGTCAAGGGTTTGTCCTCTGCTTTGCTCTAGGGCAGAGTTAATTTGTGCATGAATTCTGTGTTTACTTTTATTATAACTCCTCACCTTTCAATTTACCAGAGCATGAATTTACTTTCATGAGGTGGGGGTGGGGAGAAGGTGTGGTGTGAGCACTTTCCCAGGCACTGGAGCCAGAGTTAAGTAACTTCAAAGATCTCACTGAAATGTTGACCTTCATGGAAGAAAATTCAGAGCTGTGACCTTGAGGCCAGTGAATACCTGAGATTGGTAGGCAAATAAAAAGTTTATTTTAAATGTTAAAATGTTGAGGATCTAACTTTTCTTAGTTGTAAAATTCTTAGAACTAAATGTGAACTACAATACCAAATCTGACTTTTGTTATGTGTTTACTTTAAGAGCAGAAATGTTCATATTTTGGCTCAGAAACTTTCCTCTCGTGTATTTAGCAGGTAATGTTTTGTTTAGCTGAAGTTTAAATCCAAACTATTTACTCATTGCGTTGCCTTTTTTTTTTTAATTTTAACTAGTTAGCAGCTGGAACTAGTTAGATGACAGGCAAGTGAACTAAAATAATTAGAATTTTTTTACTTAACATAGAAAAACTTAGTGCAACTTTGATTTTAAGATTTGCTAAGTCATCAACTATTACATTTTCCTTCATACTGTGTATAACAGAAAAGTTCATGTGTATGATAAAGATATAAAATTAAATTAAGAAGGGCTTTTCTAAGCTTTTATGAACAAAGTTTAAAGCAACACCGAGGAATGAAGGACTTCCTGCTGTTGCTGGAAGTGTTGCAGAGAGGAGCTGAAGAGAGCTCACTTTGCACATGCCATTGTGTCAGTGTCAGCTTTTATATGTAAGGATGAGACTTTGTGCAAACATGAGTCAGGAAATTTGGTTGTGTGGTACCGGTAGGAACTGTAACTCAATATCCATTAGGCCTGTGGAGGAGTTGCTATGAGGTGATTTGTGTCCTAAAGCATCAAGTATCAGTCAAATTTAGCATTTTTTAAAGGAGGCTTTCTTTTTTCTTTCACCTCTCTTCCCCCAAAATTGAAATTCAGACTTGTATTAGCAAACTCAACAGGTTTATTTTTGAAAAGAGATGTTTGGCTTTGACTTTACCACTTCATAATGCAGTAAATTTAACTGTGTTCAGTTCCCTTCATACTTTAAATCAAATTATTTAGCATATTATGTTTAAAAGCATCATTATGTTCTTATTGCTTGTCACTCTGACTTTTCTCAGTAACACACAAACATGAGATTTACAGTGCCAGGGTAACACCCAGCTGCCTGCAAAGTCTGCTTTAGCTGATTTAGCCAACTTGTTTTCATCGTGTTGTACTAATGCTGTGCTTCACTTAGGGATATCCCCTCATATAAGGACCCCCAGCAATTGTAGAATAGAGACTTTAGCAGTTCTGCCATCTAACTGAAGTAATTCACTGTCAGGTCTTTGTTCAGCTTTGGCTAATCTATGTTTCTCTTTAGAGCTGCCCATTCTGCCTTGGTGTGGACACTTTGCACTTTCTAATTGAAATCAGAAAATTTATTTAGAATTAGAATTTAGAATTCTAAAGAAATAGAAATTTATTTTCAACAAGCTAGTTGAAAATAAGTATTTTTTAAATTCCTATTCTAGCTAATCCTACAGCCCTCTGAATAGTCTGGATTTTTACTCATTACATAAGGGGTAATCAATGAAGGAAGAGGTTTTTCGCCTTTCTGCCTATTCCAATGAAGCATATGAAGGGGAAATACAGCAAGTAGTGTCTGTATGAGGAAATAAATGGAATTTATTTCAGGGACCAGGGAATGGTTTGGGTTGAAAAGGACGCAGAAGTCATCTGGTACCACCCCTTCTGCCATGGGCAGGGATACCCTGCACTAGACCAAGTTGTTTAGAGCCCCATCCAACCTGGCCTTGGACACTTCCAGAGGTGGGGCAGCCTCACCTTGCCTGGGCATCCTCTCCACCCTCACAGGGAAGAATTTCTTTCTGATATTGAATCTAAACCTACCCTTCTTCAGCTTAAAACCATTACCCCTTTTTCTGTTGCTGCTGCCCCCGTGAAAAGTCCCTCTCCACCTCTCTTGTAACCCCTTTAGGCACTGGGAAGCTGCTGGAAGGTGTCCCTGAAGCTTTCTCTCTGTCAGACTGAGCAATCCCAGCTCTCTCAGCTGTCAGATAAATAGGATTTCTGGCTGGATAGCCCTGGAGGTTCCTGCATAAATAGCATTCCTTAGGCAGTCATAGTGATCATCAGAAATTATTCTGTTCCCTGGATTGTTAGTTAGGAGTTAGGATTATCTTAATTAAAGAGTTATGGCAGATTCTAAAAGGCTAGGATCCAGAGTTGTATTTATAACCTTTGGAGCTAGTGGTGCCATGAGTTGGAGGGATGGATGTGGCTGTGCTCCTGTGGGGTGTCTGGATGCTACACAGAGTGTGGCTGGGGGGAAAGACAGGTGGGAAAGAGAGTGATGCCTTAAATGGCTACCTAGAAACAGAGACTAGATAGGAATAAAGGAATAAAGGAGGAATTTATTTGAAGGGCCTTCAGAGGTACACTCTGGGCTCCAGAGGCTCCTGCCTCACTGCATCCCAAAACAGACAATGACAGCTCATGAGTTCTTCACACTTTGATATCAGCATCAATTCACCAAGCAGAAGCCAGCCAAGGATGGAATTTGCCCAAGCTTGCCTCCCTCTCCCCAAGATGAAGGTTTGCAGTTGTTGGGCCCAGGAGGGTCTGGGTGGGCTTGGAGAGGGAGCTGGAGAGGCTTTGTTATGTCAGTGTGAGCATGAGAGAACAGCACTGAACGAGCTCCAGGGAACTGCAGAGTTACACTGGGCAGTACAGGATGGGAAAAATATAAAAGTTAAAACCTAAGGCATCAAGAGAGGGTGGAAGTTAGGCACATTTCTGCATTCCAGGGCAGGAGTCATCTTGCAGCTGAAGGAAAGCTTGGAGGACTTCTGAGACTTATCCAAGGCACTTGATATTTCATTATGCCATTATGTACAATGCAAGGTAATACTCGAATCTGAATATTTAAAGAGTTTACAAACATGTATTTAGTCATCCCAGGAAAAAAGGTGGTGATAGTTAATTATTACGTGTGTCTGCTAAATGTAAGAGGAATTTGTAGGCCGCACACAAGATCTGGATTTCTGGAGTTTCTGTCAAAAACCACACCCCTCTTAATTGATAAAGTTCTTAACCTCATTATTATGAGCAACCTTGGGAAAACATCTGAGTTGCCTAAATTCATATTGTTCATATTCTTATTTCTGGGTAGCTGCTGGTTCAAGCCAGCCATAAAAGATTCAAATTGAATTAGGGCTTTTCATAATTCCAGAGAACATCTAGCTCATAGTGAATGTCTGTTAAATATTATGTTTCTTTTGGAATAAATTGTAGTTTTACATACAGAACGTAGGTTAAGAAATTTGCAAGGGATATTGGCTCTGAGCACAAGAGTTCTACCAGAGATTTTTCATTTTATTTGAAATGCAAATCTCAGATTAGGACTTGTAATGTCAAACTAAGCAAAATAAATTTCAGGGATTCAGACCAGCTTGCTCTGTCTGCACTTTCTGGAAGATCTCATTACTTAGGCAGTTATACCAAACAGGATTGCAATATCTCTGTGGGATGGGCTCTCAGTTAGTATGAGCGCGTGGCTCAGAAGTGATGTTAATAATTTAGATTTACGTGTGCTTAAGAGTAAAACTTTGGCTATTAATAGCGAGGAATTTTTACTGATCAGGCAAAAAAAGTAAATTCTTGTCCTCCTAGAGACCTGAAAAGGTGAGTAGCCGGGTTCTTGTATTTTGCTGGCATATGAATTTATCTAATAAATCCTGAAGGTTAGAATTGGCTGATATTAAAGCTTGTACTGTAATGTTAGAGGTAGTTTTTGTTCAGTCCTTACCAAAGCTGAAAAAAAATGAGTTTTTTAAAATATATGTATATATTTACATAAGTAAATAAGGCATGGTGTTCTGTATCTGTTGAGGTCATTCAGGAATGAAAAGTATAAAAGGAATTGTAATTAAAATACCAGCAAATAGATGGATCCTGTTTGAGGGATTGATACAGGCGTCTTGTTATTTAATAATATTTTAAAAAGAATCCACAGTTGACAATATTTCTATAGAATTAGATCAGAAGTGGTAGCTGAAAGCCCAGGAGATCTAACAAGCTGTTTTCATAATACTGCTCAGTACTGTAAGAAGGGAGTGTCTGGGAAAGTAAGACTTGCCTGGAGCACGAGCAACAGGTCTGTCTAGAAAAAGATGTCAAGCCAGTAATATTACATTATCTCTCTGGAGCAAAGAACATTGCTTTTATTAATAAATCGTTGCTGATCAGCAGGTTTTGCTGTAGCTTAATGCAGTTAGGCAGCAGATACACTGTGAGCACAGGTGAGAACAGGCTGGCTCTGGAGGCCAGGAGGAGATAGGAGACTTTCTTCTGGCGGAGATTTTCAGCAAAACTTTCTGGGTTTTGCCAAGGCTTTGCTGGGAGGTCTTTCTGTAAGCGAATTTTCAAGTTTGTAATGCAGTGTATCAGCATTTTCTGTACCTTTGTCACTCTAGGTGATGAAATACTACACCAGATGTTAAGAAGAAATGCAGTCCTGCATTTCTTGTTTGAACAGCCGTGTACTCCTCCAGCCCACGGAGCAGTAGCTGTCATCACGAACAACAGCACCGAGTGCAACCTAGAAATAGAAACCCTGTGCTATATTTAGCATTTTTTCACTCTTTTTGTCTCTTCCAATTCCGAGCCAGAAATCTGCCGCCCTGATTTCCCAAAGCAGCTGGTGGCCACGCATTTCTGGGGGAGCGGCTGGTGGCCACAGCCAGGAGGAAGCCTCAGTGCCTCTCTGGCAGCTCTTTGCTGTAGGTGGATTTCCTGTCACCGAGGTGATTATTACCCGTGGTACAGCTGCTTTGAACTAGAGGAAATGCTGTAAGGAAGGGGGATCGTGGCAGCTGAGAAGCCTTTGGTGGCTTGTAAGGTGGCAACAGAAGATGGAACTCACCCAAAACCCAACAAATGGAAGCAGCAGGATCAGAGGCAGTGTCCTTAATGTTCACGTGTGAAAGAAAGCACTCGGAAATTTTAAGCTTGTGTCAGCTGACTTAATGGCTTTCCAGACTATTCCCAGCACAAGTTTATGTTATTTCCATTTCCATGGAATGAAATATTTGGGTGACATGCGTACATTTAACTTTGGTTAAATTTAGCATGGTTCGTACTTTGAAGATTATTTTGACAAAAACGGAGGGACCAAACCCAACCATTCATTTGCATTAATCTTAGCCTTGGGTGACACTGAGGATGAGGCATTCTCACGTCGCTCTTCAGATCAATGTGATCTGGAGCTGAATCGTGGCTCACCCGCCGTGACAAGCTATAAATGGCAGAGTTCAAATTAGAATGTAGCAGATTCTGACTCATTCCTGCATCTGCCTCTCCAGATACTGGGGTTATATGCGTTAACCTGAATGAACATAGGATGCTGATAGCACAGAGGTTATTAATAAATTAGCTTTCCTTGCAAATGCTTCACCAGCACCACGGAGAAAAGCTTATCTCTCAGGATCTTAGTTTTCAAGAGAAGAAAGTGATTTTGATTTGATGGTACGAATTTTCATTGTAATATTTATTAAATTCAAACTACTTCAATTCTTAGCAGAAGTAATCTCATAATAAACACATATTAGTGGCATTTTATTGGCATTGGAATCATGGGTCCCACAAACAATTGCCTTTACACTTATCCACAATTTGGTTTATTTGAAGGATATCTCTGCCCGTGGTCAGACAGGTGTCTTTTGTGATGCTTACAAAGCTGCTAAAATTGAACGAGTTTTAATCACAGCCCTTAAAGCTTGCTGTATAAGAAGACTGAACGTCAAAAGACTGAATTGCAGCCTTCATGGAAAAGAAATAAAAATACTGTGACCCTTTGTGGGCTTTGTGAGTGCTTTGAGTCGTGTGTTAAGAGCATTGTGAATCACATGCACAAGGACCATCCCTGTTTCCTCGCTGTGTGGGCACTGGTCTCATGCTTCAGCGATGAAGTGATGTGCAAAAAGGCCTTATTCCAGAGGGGATTTTCACTGGCAGTGAAATGGACTGCATAAATTCTTCTCCCCTTTGAAATGTCATCTGTTGGCAACAGTGGTTGCTGCTTGGCTTAGAGTCCAGCAACCCCGGATCACAAGCACAGACTCATTTTGGAAGATTTTTTTTGGTTTTGTTGTGATTCTAAATGTCAGATAGTAGCATGAAGGTATTTAATCCTGTTTTAAAGTTGCAGCAGTAACTTCAGAGAGTTCATACCCGGGGCATTTTAGTTGTTTGAACAGAAAGAATCGTATTTTCAATGATCAAAGATGTAGTGGAAAGATTGAATGGGGATATAGAAAGGAGGAGTAAAAGCTGTTTCAGAATTACCTTTGCTCTTAAGGCAACAAAGCACAAAGCAGAGCTCCTACAAATTAAACTACATGTAGGCTAGACATGTTTTTCCCCATTATCTTCATTCCTTCACTGGACCTTAGTCAATCTCCTTTTTTTCCCCACAGAGGAAAAGGCTGAAATGCACTGAACTTTGAATCTAGGAAATCATTCGGATTTCCTAGATTCAGAGATTTCCTGTTAAGGATGAGGAGCAGGGGAATCTCAGGCTTCCAGTATTTGAAATTCTTTGGGTTTTTTTTTCTCTGGCATTTCAGTGTTTTGGTAAAATCTCTTCAAAAAATGAATCAGAACTCCCAAGTCATCTATCAAAAATAGGAAGAGTTTTGTTAGTTTTCTTGTTACTAGGCTCTATTTTTGGTCATGTGGAGTTTTGTTTGTGTGGCTTAATGTATAATGTGACAGTGAAATATATTTTCTATCAGGTTATTTAGTGTAAAACACGTGGTTTATTCTGTCTTTTCAGTAGAGACGGGGAAGATCTGAGGAAATCCCAGATGATGGCTTCTGATGCCAGTCACATGCTGGAAGCAGCTTTGGAGCAGATGGATGACATCATTGCAGGTACAATAATGCTTTATTCTACACCACACTATCTTGAGATTTAACTATGTCTGGTTTCCTTTTTAATAATTATTCTCAATTTATCAAATCCTCTGACATGAAACTGTCACTGTTAGCACTCTGGTTCAACAGTTATGTGGAGAAAACTGAAAGTAAAATAAAGGAAGAGACCCCACAATTTCCCCTCAGACATGTGAATATCGGAGTAAGAGAGATTTACTTTGTTTTAATGCTATATGGTAAATTAAACAAATCCTCAACCATGTAGTAGCATTCCATATCATAGGTGTTTTTTATTTCAATGTATCTTTAAAAAAGATTTCTGGTTAGCTGGATAGTATGTAGTTGCACGCTACAGACACACACATATAGCTATATAAAAAATATACATAATTATCTTTATTTATTTATATATTCCTTTATTTATTATTTTCTTTATTTATTATTTATTTATTTCAATCAGCTTGTCTATTAATCATCTTCATGGCCTATCTTTTCGTTGAATTCTGTATCCAGAAGTGGAGCTGTGAATTGTTTTTCACACAGCTGTCCACTACAAAGGTATATGATGCAAGAAGGACTTGCTGTCTTTTTGGTGCTCTCATGGCAAGGTAATTAAGAGATTCTCTCTCACCATTACAGCTTCCCAGAAGAGAAGTTAATTCCTGTGCTTGGGCCTCAGTAGCCTTGGGGTTTGTGCTCACACACCATTCAGCAGGAGCTCCTTACAGGAGTGTCAGGGTAGGGCCATGATCTCACTCGTGCACAGTGGGAAAGAATTCACTAAAGTTTTATATATCTAAATAATGATGCCTGAGCTGAGCCTTCTTCAGTGGTGATGAAGATTATGACATCAGCCTCTTGCTGCTGCAGTTGTGCTGCTTCTTGGTCTTCTTCCTGCTCTTCTAAGAAAGCTTTATGTCCAGAAACTAATATGGAGCTTTAAATGTCACCATCAGACTAGCCATGGTCAGGCTGGAAGTCATTATCCAGGATTTTTAGTTTAAACAATCACTAGGGTTTGGTTTGTTTGTTTGTTGTTTTGCATTCTCATATGAGTCTTCACTTTTTCCTAAATGTGCAAGCTTTAGCAGACTGCTGAGATGTACAGAATTGTAAACATGAATATGGGATTGATATAACTAACTTTTCACACTGATGGAACAAATTCTAGGCAAATAGGAAAAATCTCACGTACATTTCCTTGTCCTGAATGAAAACCCTTATTCTAAGAAGATTTTAACCAACAGAAGTTAATTGGGATTTTATTTCTTTACACCTTACAAAACACATTAACAGATAGGGAAGCATTGAACTTCCCTCAGATGTATAAGGAGAGAATAAGAAAAGCAAACATCAAACTCTAATTCATAAACTAGGGAACTATAATACTTTCTTAGCCACTGCAAGCCTTGGGGTGCTATGGAAGCTGTGCTCAGAAATCACCTGCACACAGATGAAACTCAGTGTCTCTCTTCTGTGGTGATTTATACACAGCTCTGCACACACTGGTGATATCATGGATGCACTGATGGTTCCACTCCTCAGAAAAATCAAGAGAATGAAAAGAGAGTCACTCTATTTGAATTAATTTTTAGAACAGACCCTTCTTTTTTTTTTTTCCCCAGGACCTATCAGTTGTGAGGGTAGTCCTGGGCAAGACAGTAGGTGTTTGGTGTTTAGTATTGGGTGTTTTTTTCATGATATGGAGGGACAGCCACATAATATGTGGCATAACTGATTAAATGGCAATATATGACTGGCTAAGAAAATCATATTTTTTTTCTAAGTTTCATTCTAGAAAAATAATTGTGGCCAGAAGACAGCTTTCACTTTGTTTGTTTGCTTTTAATATTCTTTCCCCTGCTCCTTTTTCAGATTGCTTGTGCCATGCCATTTCAGGGTTTAATCTTGAAAAACGAGGAATAGAATTAAATTTTTCCAGGCTTTCAAATGACATCACATTTACCTCCACCACTTGGCTGTCGTGGTGGTGGAGAACAGTGACCCAGAGAAGCAAAGCAAATGTTGGAGGAACTATTCAGTGGAAATCAGCTGATCACAGATGTTGGGTGGTGGTGGTGACCAAGCTCTAAACTAAAAAGATTCAGGCATGCCAGTGGCATGTGGAGTTTACTTCCACCGTGCGTGGGTAGGTCACAAGCAGATTGGCAACCTCTTCAAGAGAGTTGACTTTGTGACTTTGCATTACTTATATTTTCAGTCTGATGTCCACTGATAGGCAGCATAAGATTGAAAATAGGCTAATATAAAGATATCTAATGGGAGAAGAAACAAAATATTTTGCAGACAGTGCATCTTTCAAGGCTCATTAATATTGATTGAATGCTTCCCCTATGATTTCAGAGTTATATCTACCTGTACTAATAAAGCACCATATTGATTTATTCCTTTACTTAGTGAAAATTCAATTATTTGGAGAGGTCGTGTACCTTATTTCTTTATTATTTTTCTTTGCTAGGAGTAGATAAAACTTTTTAAGACAGATAAAGTCTGTTGTCATTCTCCTCTAGCCAATGTTCTCTGTGTTCCAGAACTATTTCTTGAATATTCTGGTATGATTGAAGGACCAAGTACATCTGCTGGAGTCTGTACTTGGATACAGTTATTATCCCAATTTGTCTGAAACTGAGGAACAGAATGATTATTCAAGTCTGATTCTCCCTAATTCAATCCAGTAAGCTTCTGTATGCAATTTGGGCAGGGACTGGAAAACAGGAATCGTCTCGTCCTGTATAGTGAGAGAAGAAATAAAGTAGAAAACCCCCTTGAAAGTATGGCTGTAAGACTTTCCTGAAACAAACCAGGACTGAGATTTCTTCAAATATGGGAAATTCATCTGTACAAATGTAGCTGCTCTTGGAGTCATACGGAAACAGCAAAAATCAACTGCTAAGAGCTCGTGCTATTTCAATTCACTGTATCTAGATTGTGTGGACATCTCCAGGATTCAAAGACCAAGGTTAAACTTCATGTCTGATGTAAACTTATGTAGCTGGTAAAAAATATATTTGCTTTTGAAATGAGGCCTGAGTGGGTACCAGGAGGGCCACATGCTTCTCTTGGCCTTAAAAACTCCATCTTCAGGTACAAAATTGGTATTAATCCCATTTTAGAGAACTGAGAAATCCAGAGATGTATATCTGACATTGCTTAACATGTGAAGCTTGAGTATATACAAATTCAAAACCAGCATCCTCTCTGTTTAATGAGAAAACAGTCCTCATTTCTTTTATTTGCTTTATTATCATTAAAACATTAGATTGCGGTCCTATCCATTAGGATAAGAACTGGGTATATGCAAATATATATTACAAGTGTTTACAGATTTGCACTTTTAGCCTTCCAGTTCTAAAAGTCCTCTCCCTTGCTCCGAGAGGTAACATCTCTCGTGTGTGTTTCTGATTAATCCAGCCAAGGAGTCCAACTGCAGCCTGTGCTCATTCTCAGCCCAGCACAAAACCTATTAGTGCTTAGACTGCATGAGGGGAGGATTGTAAGGCAAGATCAACAAATTGAATTTCACTGGGCCTGATCAAATTTGACAGATAGGTCAGTGTCCCCAAGTCTTTTATGCTTCGGTACATCTGCACTGATAACCCGCCCTCATCGCTATATAAATTAGGCACGCTAAATGATTAGCCTTATTTGACTAAAATAGCAAAAAGGGCTAATGTGATTGTCAATGAACATCACTTAGCCATTAGCTGGAATGACTTGCACTCCAAACAGAGGCTTCCTCTAAAGAAAGCACCATATATCAGCTCTGTCTACTCATTCTTTATTTGAGGTGTGTGACTTTGGCATTGCTTCCCTCTGAGCTTTAACCAAGTCATTATTTCTCCTTTTATTCAGCTCATTTACTAAAATGTGTTTCTTTAGAGGACTGTAGATTTTGGTTACTTTTCTTTGCAATATATCCTAATAAATTAATGCAGTTTTGATTTTACAATTATTTTATATCAAAGTGCTTCTCTGCATCGTCAATTTGTAAATCCATTATTTCTCTCTGTGATTAGTGACCATTAATTGTAAGGTCTGAAAACTCCTATCACAATATAGACACTGTAGCTCCAGAGTCTCTTCAAATTCACCAAGTTATCAGTGTAATTGTTGTTTCCTTTTAACCAGAACTCCTGCAATTATTGCTTACTGGAAAATAAGGAGAAAGTTAAATGTGTTATCACGTGGGTCTGTGCTGATATTTCAGTAATAGCGTAGAAAGACGGAAAAATTTAAAGGATTAAAAATTAAAATTAAAAAGCTGTGGCCAGAATTTGTCCAAGGAGTTTCACATTTGAATTGCTTTCTCCTGAGGAGACAGAATGTTGGTGCTCAGTTCATGGCTGTGGCTGCTGTGATAGAAACTCAACCACTTCCCATAGCCTTGCTGAAAAAGGGATCTCCAGAGGAAATTGTGCTTAACAGATGAGCAAAGTTTTAGTTCAAATTTAATACATTTTCCTCATGGGATCTACCAGCCAGAATTTGAAGGAGGACTTGTTTGTGGGGATTACTAAATCACCTCTAATAAATGATTAGAACTTGCATTCTAAATGCAGGGATGAACAAAGAAAAAAAATACTGACAGTCATTTGAACTCCTTTGGATGGCTTTTAGGTTTTGTGGAATAAAGTTTTCACCGAGTTCCTGCATAAATAAAAGGAGAACAAAATATTTCCTGGTGACTTCATCCTTTACCCCTGAATAGCCACCTGTCATCACAGGATTCACTGAGTCTCACAGCCCTTTAACTGAAGGAGATGGACACCTCTGTTCTTCTTCATGGGGGATTGAAATTGTCCAGACCAGACAGAGAGCACTTAATCCTGTTTTTCTGTGGTGTGTGTTGGGGAGGTGCTGGTGGGTCTTATTTGAAATACATGCTGGGTGACATGCAGCTGATGGGCACAGTTGTGACTGCATAGAATGGCTAGAAAATAGCATTTATTTTTTCTTTTCCATTTGTACACTTCCAGATGGTTTTATATTTTTATGACTTAAATCCTATTCAAGGTTCAAAATACTTTCAGATTCAAAACTTGGTTTCTACAGTTAAGGTGTATAACCTTTTGTAATTTTAACAGGAATCTTTGTAGAATTTCACTTCAGAGCACTGAACTAACTGTAGGTAAAATAATGGTGAGAGAAATAGACCAATTTAAATACTAATCAATTTCCTTCATTGTAGATCAGTGTAATTGGACAACAACATTTGCAGTGGTTTTCTTGAATTTTCTAAATAAATTACAGTGGTGTTAAAAGGTTATGCTTCGGTTATGATTAGTGCATTCCTTTTTTATTTTCTCTTCTTTTTCAATCAACAATTTAGGCTATTTTTTCTGAACAAAAGAAATAATATATCTAGAGCACTTGTTTATCTTGTTACTGCTGTGCATTGAGGTGAGCATTTGTGAAGTTATACTATAGTGGCTTTTTGACCATTAACCACAGTGTGTTTATGCATAGTTCTTATAGCAATAGAGATATGAAAAAGGAAATTACATAGAAAATTACTTGAAATTAGGTCTTTGATAGAGAAATATATAACTTCCTGTCATAACAGTTCCAGAAAATTATGTGTCAAGAACAACTGGGGGTTAGGGGAAAGGGAAAGATAAAAAATGTGTGTGACCTCTAAACATCCAGGATGTTAAAGGAGGAAATATAAAAGCTTAACACAAAAATTTATGGTTTATAATTTGTGGGGTTTTATTTTGTAACACTTAAAACTTCTTTTAGGTGCTGACATTAGTCTTCAGATACTTGACTTCAGAGAAGCAGATTAGTAAATTCCTTAGATGTCAGCAATAACCTATTTATAGCAATTAAAAATATTTTAAAGGTTTAAAAATATCGCAGCTCATTGTCTTTCTATTCACTTAATGCATAATATTTCGTGTCAGTTTTTTAATTTTTCTCTGTGATCTTGCTTATAATTTTGTTAATAACACCTAAGACGTGGCCTCTCCAAGAATACACACTTGAATAACCATTACAGCCATTTGTTGCTATAACCAGCTATTTATTAAGCCTTTTACACGTGCTGTAGCCTTCGAGTTTAACACACTGCATAAGTGTCCAGGTGCATGTTTGATCAGTGTTTTAAAAGCACGTGGAAATCAGGGCACCTTGAAAGCTGATTTGTGAGTGTGCAGCACTGGCTGCAGAGTCCTTCCTTCCCCAGGGTTGCCAGAGCAACCTGACCTTTGGAATTTCCTCAATTTTGAGTGCTTAGCCTTGCAGGAGGTCACCACAGCTGTTTGGGCTGCTGTCCCCAAACATGCTTCCCGTTCTCACTTTCTCACAGACCGTGGGGCTCAGGGCACAGGGCTGAGAGGGGAGGCTCGGCCTTGTCTGTAGGACCGATGGATTCCCTCTGTAAACAGGGCCGCACTACAGAACTTACAGAGACAAGAGCACTGAAAGCATCTTTCCTATAAGTACTTCATTATCATCTAAAAAAATAGGTGTTTAAATTTGTTTTTTGTAAGGCAAAATTGTCCTTTGAAGGTCCAAGCCAAACTGATTTACTGATCAGTTTGGTCTTTGGCTTGCCTTGCGTGTGTTTCTGCCTTTCCAGCAAAACAACAAAATTAGAAGTTTTCTTGAAAATGGGAGTTAAAATTAATTCGAAATGGAAAAATACTTACTGTTTAAATATGCTACTTTAAATTCTTTATTTCTGACAAGGGATAGGTTTTTAAGTATAAAACAGCAAATATACTGCCATGTCCTAGAAACCTGCATCAGCTTACCAAACTGCAGCAATGCTTTGCATTTATACCAAATAAACTCCATGCATCACTGCTGTTTGTACTGAGTTTTTAGGAAGGGTTGAAAAGAAACAGAAATATAAATAGCTGCAGATACAGCGTGTGGCAAAGGCAGTTAAACCATGATGGCCTAAACCCCACGGGACTGAAAATCTGAGATACAAAGGTCCTTTTGTAGTTTGCATGATGTGATCTGTTTTTCAGTACATGGGTGAGTCAGTTGTTTAACAGGCAAGTGAACAGTTTTCTAAGATTTCAATTTAGTTTGATATCATTAAATTCAAAATGGTATCTTGTCTGCTTCCTGCTTTAAGGCAATGCAACTGATCTGAGAGTCTTCTTAAAAATGAAAACAATGTAATCTTAATGAAACAAGTTTCCTTTATTTTCTCACAAACTGAATGCTCTTAATGCTCCTGATTACACAGGATTACAGATTTTGTACTAAAAACACTGTTTCACTTAGACTACTGGCTTCACTGTCCCTAAATACACTCCTTTTATAAGTGTAATTAAAAAAAAAAAAAAGAAAAACATTGCAAATATTTTTTATTCTCTAATAAATGTGTTGATCCTGTTTTTCCTGTGCAATGGAGACTCGGCCTCAAATCTCCATCACAGCTGCATAATCCATCTTCCTTTTTTCAGCAGGCTGCTCAGCTTGTGTTTCTGGATAGGAGAGGCCTTTCTGCTGTAGCTGTGTGAGCAGTCCCTAAAGGTGCTGCACATCACAGCTCAGCGTCTGGAAGCATGGAGGGAAAAAGTCTTGAGTAATTACACCTATAATTTGCATGAGAAATTATAGACTGTTCTTGAAAATTGTCTCAAAGATTCCACGTGTGATTGTAGGAAGAGTGGAGCTGAAAATCGTCTGAGCTGCGTGAAGCTCTCATCTCGATGTGGTCATTAGCGTTTCTAGGCTTGGAAAATTTTTCCTAGGGCTTCCTGCTAATCCAGCTTAATAGTTACTTTTCCCCATAGTTAAAGATCTAAAAGCAGAGATTTGAGAAGTTAATGTGAGCTGTGATTCAAAACACATCGTTTGTGATGTATTTTGCATTACAGTATCAGGAGGAAGGATTGTGTGAGCTCCCTCTTCACTCATTTTGCAGGAGGCTTAGGAACCAGGAGGCTGAAATATGTCCTGTCCAGCCCTTGCTGCTAGTTTACATTAACTCACATTTTCAAGGCTGTCTTCATGAGAAAAAGAAAACTGTGCTTCAAAGAAAATTACACTTTGTAGTCTTGAAGGAGAGAGGAAGAACTTGGACAACCTATATGCTCACTGAGTGAAAATTCAGGTAAAAATGTGTTCTCTAGTGATGTAATGATTGAGTGAAAGGCCAGAGGAAATGTATGTTTATAATTCTATGCTAACCACTGTTGGTCAAATGTCAAAATTGTTACTCTTGAGTATTTCGACTTTCTATAAAGTCATCCTTACCCAGCAAAGATGTAGTTTTTAGGATTTACTGTGGGATTTTTGTTTGGTTTTGCTGGTTTCTGATCTAAAGGAGTCAGCAGTCTTAGGAAAAACTCTTTTTAACCACTGATGTTTGAGTTGTGTGGAATTTTTTTTTTCAAAATTCAGCCAGTTTAAGAGTGAAAAAATTGAGAAGAAAAGGATGAATGGAGGGGATCAGAAGTGAAGATATAAGGGAGATATCAGACACTATCTACTGCTAAGAGAGATGGAAGTTGTGTGATGGATGAATGTATACAACATAAGCTGAGGGGATTCTCAAACTGACAAGCCCTCTTTCTTTCTTTTACCTCTTTCTTTACTTGTGCTTAGTAACTTATTTTTGCAAGCTTCTGGCAGTGCTATTTTCTGAATAGGTTATGTATTTGCCCAAAAGGAATGTTTCTTTGAAGCCATTCCTCTAATTGCATGGAACTCTGAGAGAAAAATGTGCTTGCAGGGTCAGGGTGTAAGAAATGTATAACTTAAAAGTTGTTTTCCTGATTTAATTACTTATTTTATTATTTCTACCTACATGCAATGTGCAATAGCATTTAACCTCCTTCACCCACTGTTTGGGGAGGCCAGACATGAGATACTTGGAATGTCTTAGTTTCAACACTTTTTCTCCCTTTTTCTTTCTTTCTTTCTTTCTTTCTCATTCCTCTAAAGTGAACATTCATGATGAATTATTGTGTTCCAGTAGTACACTAGGAAACCATGGTGTTGAGTATTATGCAAACATCATGACAAAAGATTGCCCAGGGTCCTGTTTACCCCTGGAAAAAGGAGTGAGGTACAGGAAGACTGTGACTTGCTCAAGAAAAAAAATGAGTCCTTTTGCAAGAGTTCAAAACTGCACACATTTTTCCTAAGTATCGATAAAATTCTGATGTTTGAACTGCGTTCTTTTCCTCTTCAGTTATCTGTAATAAAGCCACACACATATAAAGAGCTGTTAATAGTAGAGAATACTGATAACAAGTAGTGTTCTTTTTGCTCTGTGGCATCACTTTATATTTCCATTAATCCTCAAGTACATCCAAAGTCTTACTGTCTGATGTTAAAACTTCATGTACTTTGCAGCATTATGATGTCAAGGTTTAAAGCAATGCAAAGAAATACAATTTGCTCCTACGCACTTCTGTTTTCCAGGGTGTGTTCTTGTCCTTCTGGTGACCAATGCAATCCTACTTAATAAGGAACTACATGGAAAGCAAATAAGAGAAGCAAGCCTGTGATTCATTTGAATTTTAGCAGCAAATCAGGAAGTTTTCTGAATTAAAATGCTGAGATGAGCTTGTTATTTCTGCATTTCTGTACCTAGTACAAAGTGCTTTGTTTGTTGCATTCAAATCTCCTTTTCCCCATTGCAGCTAGGAGAATAAAATGTACTATGTTAGCAATCCACTGCAAACCAGTTTTAAAGTAATTTAGCATTTTGCAAAATGTGAGGATGCTCAGAATTCTGCCAGTCTGAACTGTCAGATGAAAGTCCTGGGATAACTCAAGGATGGGCATGGAGTAGGCCCAGTCTCAGGAAATCACATAATTCCTGGCTGGTTCTGCCTGTGCTCCAGCACTTTAGAATTTTTATCCTTTATAGAACTGAGTTTTTTAAAGGTGAGAGTTCTTTCACTTGCCAAGATTCAAGAGCGTGTGTGTATGTTGTTTTCCTTAGTGTTTTGGTAGAGGCAAATCAAATAAAGGCATGCTGAAATGTGAGAGTATCACTGACACTGAATTTTCCTACAGAATCTGAGATTATTTTCTGTAGAGGGTAGATGTTGCCAGGAATGTTGTAGCCATGATAATGTAAGGATGGGGGCAAGATGTAATTATACACAGTGAGTCATTTGGACTGATAAACAAAGATGTTACCAATATTGTCCTGGAGAAAGTTAATGTGGTACATTGTGGTGTAGGTGTATATTTGACTATATAAGCTGTCTACCTAGTACAGTTAACTGAACTCCTGAACAATTGTTTTAAATTACATTTAGCTGGCTTTTATTTCACATCTGAAATATTAGTTGTGGGCCTGTATGTTAATGTGGTTTTGTTTGGGTTGTGTAGATTGTTGCTTGGTTTCTTTTTCTGCTTGTCTATGAACAAAAAGTATACATACAAATAACATGAAAAAATCTATAGCAGAATGCTGCTTTTGGTTTTTCCCATTCCATAAATATTTTAAATTGCAGGTTCATTGAAGGGGTAGTCACCAAAGCAGATTATAAAGTGGCTTTGAATTGTGTCTGATTTTGCTTAGCAAGCACTTGTCACATTAGAAAAAGAAAATATTGGCATGGAGTTTTCCAAAAGAAAGAGTGAGAAATGGCACAATAACCAAGGAATCAATGCTACTTAAGAAGTCAGTGTCATATATCAGTTTCTGTGTGTGTCTCACAGAATGTAAGTTATAAGCCACTCTGGCTGAATGAAAAGATGTCATTGGTTAAATGATCCAAATGGCCCTCACACAGTCTGTAAATCAGCTGGTTTTAGTTGCTGAAGTTTAATATTAATCTGCATTAGGAGATACATAAACAGAAACAATCTGGCCTGAGTAGCTGAGAGCGCAGAAATACATAAGAAAATATCATTTAGTGGTTAGAGAACACAAGGCCTGCACAGCAGTCAGCTGATCCTCCCCTCAAAAGGGAGTAATTCAGGAAGCCAAGGTTGATTTACGGGGTGAGGTTGTCTCGTGTGGCAGCCTTTGGAGCACCGGATATTGAAGAAACTTTATCTTGGACATGGTCTTAGCCAGAAATTAAGATGAGATCTTGCACTTGAGGTATTAAAATAAACTCATAAGCAGCGGAAGTCAACAGGATCAAACGGAATATTCTGAGCCTGAAAAGAGACTGAGGTAATATGAAATGCTGCAGTAGTGAAAATGAGTGTTGCTTTATCAAAAGAAAAAAGAATAATCCTACTATGGAGCCTTGCAAGATTTCTAGGCAGAGCTTTTCATTGTTTAAAACAGTCAAAGAAAAACCCCCACATGCATTGTAGGGTAGAATTCAAGCCACACAATTTTTTGCAAAGAGCTGACAGAATACTTTGGGTCATTAAAACTGTGGTCGAAGAAAACCTGGTTAATATTATCTAAATTTCCACAAAAGCTATGAGTAAACTTAAGCATCCAAAAAATGAGAGACAAAGTATCGTCCTTGATGAAAAACTGAGTGATGTGGGGAATAATATCAGCATTAAATGATCAATTAGCAGTTTGGTTAAAAGCTAATCCAGGTGCTGAAGACATTTATGTGTCCTAGGACCTACAGTGTTGGTGTATTCTTGAGCTGTGTATCAGGCTATGTGTAAAATGAAACACTGGGTTCAAACATAGTTTGGAGTGCCTGAATCATGGCAGATAAATGACCACAGCAGGCAAACTAACACTGATTAATGTGAGGTAGTGTGCATTCATGAAGAAAATCTGAATTCCTTATACGTTGGAACATCACATTAGATGCATCTGCTCAGGGAAAAAAATAAACTTAGCAGATAATTTACAAAGACCCCGTGAAGATTTTTGCTCCTTTCATAACTAACATGTGAACTATGTTAAACATAGGAGTAAAAAGAATGGTTAGGAGATTATTATAATCCTCTTGCGGACATCAATTTGATAGTCTTCAAACTATATGCTGTGTGGATCCAGTACAATGTGAATGATCAAAAACACAAAAAAAAATTCCCATTGAGTCAAATAGGAGGGGAAATTGTGATTGTTTATGGCAGAGAGAACATGAATGAAGACGTGAGCAATCTATTATGTACATGAGGTAATGAATTGTAAATAAAAACTTTAAAAAGTAGAGCGAGTAGAAGTTTTCCACCTGACTTAAAAAACAAAGGCATATTAAATGAAATCCAGGCCTGAAATCCAGGACTGAGAAATGATACCTTGTTTAATGTGCATCTGATTGAAACACACAGGGTACTAAGACAAAAAGTTTTGGAGATTTTAGAATTTGTATTATTTATAATCCTTCCATAAGTGAGATGATTTTTCTGTGGTGCTTCTTGTTGAGAACATATTGGTGCTGGAGGGCTGACAGGAGGGAGGCAGTGCAATTTAGAGAGCTTTTTGTAATTTGTAGAGCTAGAAAATTTTATTTGCCATTTATACTGCTAAATTTTGGGGTGTTGTTTTCCGTGGAAGTGTTCTAAACCTGCTGACAGTTATTTATATTTTTCTAGATCTGGTAACATGAGCTATTTTGATCCAGGTTTCTTTTCAAAGGGCAGCATCAGTCATTCTTGCATTGCTTAGCACTGTTCTGTGTGGGAACTTCCAACGATGTAGCTGAGAAGTTAGTGACATCTCATGGTAACTGTGGAAAATTACAGGTGATTTAGGATAAGGTTTTGGGATTTCTAATTTAATGAATATTTTGAATGAGTTCTAGGTCAAAATTCTTTTTTCATATGCTTGTACATACCTCTTGCATTTAATTCTCCAGTCTCCCTGATTTATCTAGAGACTAATTCAAGTATTTCTAGCCCTGAAATGAAGGTTTTCATCCTAAACTGAAACTTGTCAATGTGAGGTCAAAATGTTGTACCGTGTAGTACCTATTAATTTTCCACCTATAAAACAGTTATATAACATTATTGTCTCCCCTCATTCTGTTTATTTTAGGCACAAAGTCAGCGACAGAGTTTGCAAATGGTGGTTATGATATCGTGTCTCCTGCTCCATCAGTGTACCTGGGCACATTTCAAATTTTACACCTCCTGGAAGATCTGAAGATGGCCCTGGAGATGCTGGAGGATCCTCAGGAGAAAGAAGCATTGCGAAGCCAAATCCCAGGGGCCACAGCAGTGTGTCTGAGGGAGTGGTTTGAGGAGAACCTGGTGAGTTCTTACTTTAGCTTTTCCATTTTCTCAACTAACAGGGTTGAGTCAAGTGTTTTCATACTTAACTTATTTTTATAATACCTGAAACCTGGGTACTTAGAAAACCTCAGGGGATGGTAAGCAATCATAGAAATCTGAGGATATCACTGCTTTATGTGCTGATTTTTAAAGTAATGCAGATACAGAAGTATGTATAAAAAGTTGATAAAAGACCTTCTTTTGTCCTTGGGGAGAGAAGAGAGAGTAAAAATGAAGTACAAAAAAGTTGCCTTTTCTGTGTTTTTTTTTTTTTTTATTGTTGTTGGGTATGTTTTGGTTAACTCTGTGCTGGAGATAATAAATTTATAACTATTTACAAAACTTTTAATTTTTAAACAGTCAGTTTAAAATACAGCTGAAGGGACAGATCCAGACTGGACAATTCTCCTTTCCTTTTCCTTGCTCCATTTCCTTTGCTATCAGTATTACAAAACTCCAAAGTGTCCTGTACACCAGGCAGCGAGAGGAAATGCAGGAAAACCTGTGATTCTGCAGGAGAGACATTCCTCCTGGCATAGATGGGGAATAAACCTCTGAACACCCTGGAAAAGCCTGAGGCTTACCAGGGGAAGAGCAGATCCTGAGACCTCAAAAGAGACCCACTGGATGTAAAGGAAGAGAAACAGCAGCTCCTGACACAGAGCCCCCTTCACCAAACCTGCTGCTGTGAGGTAGTGCTGGCTCCTCACGAGCACACCCTGCCTGTCCCTACCCCAGCTTCAGAAAGTTTCCTGGATTAATGGATTTTCTTCTGGCTTTGTCAGTGTGACTTTCATGCAGCCTCTGGTTCAGTGTTTATTATCTGCTGGAGCAGCCATGTGCTTTCTGTGACCTCCTGTTGGAAAGGTGGCTGCTTTTGTTTGAACTTGGCTGGCTTGTGTGGCATTCTTCACAGAGTGCAGGTCTGTGGCTGGAAAATCCTGTTTGGGCCCATAGGAGAGAAAGGAATGGGAATATGGTACCAGTTTTGAAAGCTAAAGGTGTAGGCAATGTTTAATTTAGATTTACAGTGTTAGGGATTTAGATATCCTTAGGCCAGCTCTTACGGAATGCCTGCCTCGACAGAAATTTTAATGATTTTTATAATCTTTAGGATAGATAAAAGATGGGTTTACTGCACAAAAGACACACATTTTCAGAGTTATTCACAGTAACATTGGACCTGTATCAAGAGTAGTATTCATTTGACAAAACAATTGGCCAGTCTGGGTTCAGAACCAAGAAAAGAGGGAAGATGTAGTATTGAGTATCTCTAGTCCAGTATGTAGAGATGACTGATTTTAAAATATTTTGCACTGCTCTGCGTTGAGGGAGGATACTGCATAGTTGCTGTGACTGTTATTTGAAAATGAATGGTAATCTTATGTATTTGACGGCCTTTCTTATATATTTTTTAAAAACACAAATAATTTACAAGCATGCATATAATTTCTGTGGAAGAGATCTGATGAAATTCAGCTCGTTTCAGGGAAATGGAATATGTATTTCATAGTTGTGTCCCATACTGAAATTTCCTTCATTCCAGCCCAGAGATTGTGACACTTCATATGTATCTTATGTCAGGATAGCTGAGGTAGTAAGTTCTAAAGAATGAGAACTCTACATCTCAGTGAATCCTTGCTCACTGGAAGCCTCAAATTGCTGATCATTACTCTATGAACTGCTGGAGTATCATTAAAAAACCCCACTCAATTCCCATGGTTTAAACACACCAAAACCAAAGCGATTTGCTGATTCATTAAAATCATAATTAACTAGAGATCAGGGGACTCTATATTTAAGATCAAAATCAGCAATACAACAGATAAATCAGAATACTCAGACGCTTAAGAAACATTAAGGAACACCTACGAATTTCTAAATGCAGTTCTAAAACTAATCCCAGAAAGTGAAAATCCCACTCACATTCATAGTTGCACACACACATTTCCTCCCTCCCGGCTGGTGTTGGTTAAAGCATGAACAGCCCCTTCTGTGCTGACCCCTCAAGTGTGGGTCCCTGTCTCTGTTTGACACAAATCTAGAGGAGAATATTTTTTTGATAGAAAGCAGGTTGTGGTTACTTTTCTTTTACTAGGTTCGGGAAAAGAAAATATTTTTTGGAGGAAAGTGAAGGAGGAAAAAACTGTTTATTTAACAAACACACAAAAAAAGAATAATAATGCTAAATAATAAAATCTCTTGCTGTGGAGAGAAACTTGGAAGAGTTTAGAGTCTTTCTGTGGGTGTGGTTTTTCTTTCTCTTTCTTTTTGCAGTTGGGTCAGCATGGGGGACCTTCCTCCAGGCAGGTGGAAAGTCTTTCGGTGAGGTTTTGATGTTTTGGTGTTCTGAACAAGTCTAGAAGAAAAGGAGAAGAAGCTAAACTCTCAGGAAAAATCTGTCTTTCTCTTTTTGAAGAAAGAGAGCTGAGAGCTGGCTGGAAAGCAAGGAAGGGTGTTTCTTTCTTTTTTCTGCTGCAGCAGCTACCACTCTTTACAGCAGAAGAACAGAGAGGAGTAGAGACCTCGAAGCCCAGAACTGCATTGAAAAAGTTCCTCTGGTTGGTTTTTCAATCTCCCTCCCCTCTCAGGCTTAGTTTAAAGGCACAGAAAGGTACAAAAATTATTTTCTGGGCATAGGGTAGGCAATATGGGATACATCATAAAGTTACACTAAGACAGTTCCCAGTTGGTGCAGGTTGTAACCCTCAGGTAAAACATTATTACACAAAAAAATGCCAGATGTGGCACCTTCTCCAGTGGAATGGGCTCCAAAGTGCCTTCTACACATTCTGTCTAAAATGTAGGCTAATGACTGAGTTCAGAGATTTGGAGTATATTTTGATTGTTGTATTCTACTGAAACATTTCATAAAACAGTGTTTAATATCAGTAGCAGCAATTGAATTGTAACAAACTTTGTAATGAATGGTGAACTGATACCTCAGGGTTTTTATCTTTTAGAGCCATTATAGGTTACGTAATAGCTATAAATGGAAAGGGATTTTCTTTTGCAGGTGATTAATTCCACATCTGTTTATTTTGGGAGTCCATGCACCTTCCTTTGAAGCTGGAGAGCTGCTCTAGCATGTAACCAAATAGCTTCAGAGACTACAGAAATTGCTTTTTTTCTAACATTTTACATGAATGGGCATCAAAAATATTCCCAGCTTATCCTGATTAGTCACACATTAGGAACTAAAGATACAATAAGCCATCTCATGTTTATTTTAAAAGCAGATAAGTACGCGTCTTTCAAGAAAAGTGTTATTTTATGATTATCCTTCACTTCAATGTGTGGTTGAAAATTGTATTAAAAATCATTTCAGCTACCATTGTTAATCAAGAATACAGACAATGTGCCTAATGGAAACAATCTGAATTTGTGTTTAGCTACTGCCCCATATTGCTTTGCTGGAAAACCACAGAGAGGGAAGTCAGAAGGAAGACTCGAGGATAGCATCAAACAGCAGCATCTGACTGCCAGCATTTGGGTTTAAGCAAGTTACGGGATAAAATTCCCAATTACTGTCTGGTGTGCTCCTTCTGCCTTGACAATCTTCATCACCTAATGGAGCCCTGAATGCTCTCTGAGGCCCAGTGTGGGTGTCCCTGCTCCATGTTTGCCACACAGCAGGATTTGGGATTGGAACTTAGAGGACAGAAAGTGGCTGACCCTTCTTTGTGCTCTTGCTATTGGAGTAACAGCTACAAATGAGAGCTCAGGTGGACCCACAGGGGGAAAATATTTTGTGCAGGAAATTGTCCCTTGGCCTTATAACTCAATCAGATTTGCAGCTTTGGGAATTGCCACTTAATGTGCAGAGCTACACCTAGTGTTCAAATAAATAAATAAATAAAGCCTGTGGAGCTTAGCCCTTGATCATCTTTGAGGCACACAGGTTTATTACTGAGAAGTCAGAAGGTTTCTGAGGTGGTTATAGACACTGCAGCTGATCTCTCCTTCCTTCAGGCCCATAGCACCAAACTGTGAACTTTAGCAGGCATGGAATATCACCAAGTGATGTTTGGTGGTTTGATCAATTTAATTATTTATTTTTCTTTTTCACCAATGATAACTTTTATATTCTTTGTCCCATCTGCTCTAGGTGTCAATGTCAAAGATGTGGGAAAATTTAGATGTGTATAGAATGGGAAATGTTTCTTGCCTGATACTACCTTCCTTATTAACTCTTTCGAGAGTCGCTGCTTTATTTCTTTTTGCTATGGAACCATTGGTGATTCAGTGTTTCCTCTAAGAGTGAGGCACAGCATCTGTTGAACTAAAGGTGTTCTTTTTGAAAAGGCCTTTTTTTGTTGTTTCTGTGGTCTGGGATCTATGTACAATTCAGGTTCCTGAGTTTACAGCAGGATGCAGTAACTGTGCTGTCCCTTCTTTGACACAGATGAGATAGGTTTGACAAAGTTAGCACTGAATTTTAAAAGATTCTGTGTCTCATAGAATGAGGATTTTATAGTTGCTGTAGTTGCATGAATCTTTTGACAAACTTAAAACAGAAGAAAACATAATTAATTATAGACTTCTAACTACTTAAGGATTGTATTAAAAACTTCTGCCTTGAAGAAAGTGTCTCAAGTGTTTTACATGGCTTTATGACTAAATCATTTGGCCTTAAAAACAGAACACAAAGACCTCAGGATTGACAGGGCAAGTTCATACAAAACAAATTGGTGGATAGTATCAATGTTTCTTGTTAAATATTTCAGTATTGCCAGTGAGCACGTGACCTATCACAAAGCAGATAGAAATTTCAGCATTAAAAATTAACTGCTGCAGTGACAATTGACTGTTTGGCTTTGTGAGCTACAAGAGAATGTATTTTGTTGCAGTTTCATAACTCTAAATGAACTTCCACACTCTTCATTCTGGGTTTTATTCTATCCACCTTTGTGGAATCCTTTTCTGAGTAAAGAGGAACACATGTGTTCTTACAATGGTTCTCAAGCACGAGTGAAAACCTCATTTTCAGGACTGCAAAACTGCAAAAATCTTCCTCCTAGTGGAACATCTATATTTAAAGCAAACCACTCCATCATGTAACTTTATATACTGAGCCTTGAAATGCTGATTATTGAAAACTCATAAGTATTTTCCTGATTATCCAAAGGTTTTTTGGAAGTTTGACTCTGAAAATCTTTCAAAATATTCTCAGTTTGAGGAAATGGAGAGAAGAGCAGAAGAAATAGTAGAGGAACATGTGGTAGAGGCAAGTTTTAATAGAATGTGATTTGCTTCATGATGTGTGCTGTGCTTTGATTCTTTTCAAGATCTATGCTTTAGTGGTAAAAACAGAGACTTTTTAGCAGAAACAGGATAAATTCCTTACAGTCTTGATTGCTATTTGCTCATTATTAATGTTCAAAAGGGATTGTTTCCACTGTGGGTTAAAATCAAGGAACATTTTCTTCATTATCTTCACTTGAATTAAAACAGTAAAGCCCAGTTCAGAATTCTGACTTGATGGAGCTTGTGGAGTTTTGAAGTCACTTCAAAGCTTTATTTTAAGCATGTGTTAAAGTGCTCTGCTGAAACATAATCACTGGTCTCTCTATTTCACTTTTGTCCAAGATTCATTTCACAGGGTTATCCATCCAGATGAGAGGCAGAAAACGACTGAGTTCAGGGCACTTCCATGTACTTGAAAACACACTTTTATAAAAAAAAGTATCAATAACATTTTACAGCAACAGCTGAGTGGGAAGGGAATGTATTCTGAGCAGTGCCAGTTAAAGCCAATGTATTTATCTGCTGGTGGTTCTGACTGTGGAGCTCAGCTGCTGGAAGTCCTGATGGAGCTATTTATAGCTGGATCTCCCTGCTGCCAAGTGATATCAGCACATGTTAGATTGAAAATGGAGCAGTGGAGCCTGCTTGGGACAGTGCAGAAAAGCTGTCACTCCATAAGCATTCGTGTTTATTTCTGCCAGCTTGAAACATTAGATGGGCTATGTTTTCTGAGAAGGACTCAGAGTTGAATGTCCAATCCCTCCACAGTGCTCCAGCTCCTTTTCAAAGAATCGATGATGCAAGGAAGCCCTGAACTGGAAAATCTGGTCCTCTCAGAGTTCCCCAAGTGTTTCAGAGCAATTCACAGTACACCAGGATCAGCAGGGAAGTGCCCTTCGTGTGTTCAGCCATTTATGAATACTAGAGTGCTTTGGAGACCATGGAACTGCTGCTGTGTACAGAGCTTGAATGGAACTTTTCTAAACCGGGACTAATTTTTCTTTTTTCTGTGATTGCTTTGTCAGGGTTTCAACCTACAATCTCTGACTGTGACTGCTCACTGTAGTAGCTCTCAGCAGACGTAAAAAAGTCTCCTCTACATGAAGAACTAATGTTTAAAACAGCTTTGCAGTGGATAGGACAGGTTTAGATCTCTTTCTAAAAATGGCATTTTCTTTCACCCTTTTACTGATCAGTAATGTTTAACAGAGCCATCTTAAACTCCAATGGCCAGAAGTGCTTAAACAGGGTTGTGTTATGGCCTGAGGCTTAGAGTCCTCGTGGAAGACAGATGACATTCCTGCTATAACAGCAGGGCCTGTACTTTTATGTAAGTTTTCCAGGATTTCAAGGTCCTCTACTGACATATATGAAGTTTGCCCTCGGGTGCAATCCTCAGCCACGTGGCCTATCCACACCTTGATGCTGCCAGTGGAATACTCCGTAGGAAGCCATGATTTTATACAGAAATTGTATGTTATCCTTCAAGAGCTTTAATACAATTTATTCAGTTCCATTTGTACAAGTCTCGTTCAGCTGTTGGTTTCGGTGCCTTCCTTAGCACTGAGTGGCTGAATATCCCATTCGTTCATCTTTCCTTCTGTGTCTGATGCCATGAATGGTGTCCCTTTTCCATCTCACCTTCTGATCTTTCCCTAGATTGTCCAGCTGCATTACTTTTCCCTGATTTAAATATTATACACTTATAATGTATTAATTTAACAAACATTAATGCATAAATGTATTTTCCAAGTGGAGGTACAGAAAACATTGGAAAATGTTTTCCAGAAAATAATTAACAGAGAGATTGGCAAGAGAAAATTTTTTCCTTAAACAATGGTGCTAACGGAAAAGGTGTAAATGTTATGGAAAGAAATTGGATACAAACTTTCATTTTTAAAGGCCCTGTACTGATTTGGAGGCATTATTTGAACAACAGAGGAAGAATATACCTTTGAATTATTTCTGTATATAACCCTTATTCACATTTTACAGAGTTTGGATGGATAGGTTGACCTATCAACATCTGTTAAATCTTATTAGTGACAAACAACAATGTTGCATCCACAACAAAGTTATCTCATTCCTATTTGGATTATTATGCAAATAACATGCAACTAAATGTTTTTTCAACTTTTGTGACTGTTCAAAAACTGAAAAAAAATACTTATTTTAGAGATATTGTACAACGTGTCAGCATCCTACTCTTTTTAGTAAATAGGAAATTAGAGGCCTAAGTTTCCTTCATAACAAAATGTTTAAGAAAAAAAAAAGAAATATTTGTATATTCCTTACCAGAAATAAGGACTTGTAAAGGTATATCTGCAGCTTATTCTGTTTTGGGTGGGTTTTTTACTATTTTTTCCGTTCTGAAATTTAGAANGATGTATATCTGTAGCTCATTCCAGTTTGGGTTTTTTCCGTTCTGAAATTTAGAAGAGAAAAATCTGATGTGCATCAAAGTGAGAAGAGACAAACTTACCTGGTAATATTATTGGCGTGTGTGCAAATATTTGGTAAATATCCTGTTTCAAATGTCTCATACACTGATTTACTGCAGTTTTGGCAGTTTCAGCAGTGATTTGAAACCTCTCAGACTGGAAACAAACCTGACTTATTGTGATGTGTTGTGTGGTAGGATGTAAATAGGTATCTTTAATTATTTTCTTTACATATCAGTGTACTCTTGCATATAACTGGGGGAAGTGTCCACAGTGGTTTTGCTGCTCTGTTAGGTAGAAAATATTTTATGTGAAAACAGAGTACTCAGGTTTCTTTCGTTCTCTTCTAAATAAGTTTCATGCAAAAAAAAAAAAAAGTCACAGTTCTTGTAGAACTTGAGCTGGGCAAAATATTTCAGCATATGGAGAGGAATGCTTGAAACTGCCAAGAATGTGCAAATGTCTGTGGATGAATTAACAGACAGTGACTCTGTCTAAGAACCAGCACTACATTCTTTATGCCAGCCAAGGGAAGGGAGCTGCTTATTGCTTGAGCAGTGACCAGAAAGGACAGGGTAGAGCTGGGGATCTGTGGTTGGGAATGGCTCCAGAGACATCAGCACCTGCTGGAAGAATTACCTCTTCTCACCCCCAGTACAGAATAAGGGTAAGGGTCAGCCACCACATGGAACTAATGGCCTTCTAAGTCTGTTTAATTCCAAAATACAGATTTTAATCAAAGAATTAAGCCATTAGGATTGAGTGTGTCTTATGAAGGAAAAGGATTATTTGTTTGTGCATCTGCAAAATGTTATTTCTTGTCTGTTTCCCAGGATATTGTTTATTTTGTTTTTGAATTATCACAGGCAAAGCAAATGTACTCATCTACAGAATGCAGTGTGTTTTTTTTCATTTTGTTCCAAGAGTTACTTCTTTCTCTGTCACGTAGGCATTATCAGTTAGTCACGATTAAGGCTCTAAGACAAATTTTCTTGCTGGAAATACTTCATCTAGGTTCCTGAAGCCATATTTGCCATGAAAAAGGGATCTCTTCCTTCATTGTCTTCTGCACAAATGGCTCGAGTTTCTTTATACACAAGTATTCTCATATTCTCTCTTTCTTTCTGGAGCTCTCACATTTTTCTGCACCATGAGAATGACACATGTGAATTGGCATGCTGAAAAAATTTTCCTTTTTAAAATATGGTCCTAATCTATTTGTTTCCAAAGCAGCCCAGACACTAGGATTGGAAAAAAAAAACCCACAGAGAAATAGATGTAGGAAAAGTTGATACTCTTTCTTGAGAATGAGTAAATTTTTGTGGCATGTCCATCCTCACAACCTGATGAGGCTGGGAGGATGCAAAGCTGGTCACTTCATTTCTTGGCCTAAGAGAGCAAGTGTAAGTTCTTTTTGTGTTTTCAGAGGCTGATGGGGTTTGAAACCAGAAAAATCTATAAGTTATTGACAAAAAGGCTGACATGTGCCATGCTCCAGGCCCTGGAGAGCTGCTCTGATTCCTACTCCTTTGCCCTTTAATTTCCCAGGAGATTCAGTGGCAATAGAAGAACATGATTGACCATTTGCATTTGTGCTGCACCAAAACCTATATTTTATCACAAACATAACTGAATAAAAAGTAAAATTGCTAAAACAACGCTGATAAATACAACTTTGTAGTGTTCACAGAGCCTCAGCTGTGTGGGAGGAAGACATGGAAAAGTGGTGGAAAAGCATCAAACTCTGTGCTTACTCAAATCAGTGTTGGTAGAAGAGGGGAAACACCAGACAGTTCCTGCCCCTCCACAGTTCTAAGAGGATCTGTGGATGTTTTCTTGCCTCTTCATAGTCTGGCATGGAGGGACATGAGAAGTGTAGCTGATCATTTAAAGCATGTTTACTTTCAGTTTTAAAGCTCTTGCAGCATGTTTGTTTGCTATGTAAAAGAGATTTCAAGGCTTGTTTGAAGTATTTGACATGCTGACTAAAAGTGATGGCTCACTTAGCTGAGTGGGTTTTGTGGGTTTTGTGTCAGCAGGAGTTCTTGGGCTGGCACCTTTGGTGTTCTGCAAAAGGAGATTTTAGTTCAATCAAGGCTGTCAGTAGTCAGCAGTTTTCTAGGAGAGTATGGAATTGGCAAAGAAATCCTAATGGGCTATCATACAGCTTATGGAGTATATAAACATTGCTAGCTTGAAACATTTTAGTGCCCTACATTGCATTTCTACTGCCGTAATGTGTGTGTTCTTTTGTTTTTGGAGACAGCAGTGGAGAAAATAAACAATTTGATGGGGCAAGAGAGCATAAGATGGATCAGTCTGTGGGGTAACACTTGAGGGTGTTGGTTCTGCAGTGGCAGTAGAAGACTTTTACTTCTTTGTTTTTTAGTTCTCCACTGAAGCAGAAACTGGTGCTCAGTGAAGAGTTACACACAGACATGGATTTCTTGAAAATAAGGAAAACACAGAGTGGTAATCCTGAGATTGCTCCATATTTTCCTTATTTTCACACTGCCCAGAGAAGCTAACCTGGTTTCCCAGTGAAATGGAAAAGCGTTCTAAGCAAATCTGGGGCGCTTGATTTGCATTCAGTTGTTTTCTGAAGGTTTCAGGCCAAAGCTCAAGCAGGATGTAAAGTTCAGTATGCAGGTGACAGGCTCCCAGCGAGCATGTGACAGCCTGGAATGTATGCTGTCAACATTCTGGCTGATAAGATGCAGAAAATTCAGACACTTACCTTTTAATCAGGAAGAATGACTAACAGGAATCGAGAGGCCTTTGCATGAAATCCAGCACAAATGACAAAGCAGAAGTAAGGTATGTTGTCATTTTTAATACTTTTAAAAGGAGAAATAGATACTACTCTAAATGCAGACGCTGCACTGGGGCACTGGGAAGTTTGGTAACACAGTTTTTCTGTAGATTTTAAAATTAAAAGCACAGTCATTAGCTGATAAAGTGTGGTGGAGTGTTTTAAGAGAGGTATTTCCTTCTTCCCTGAGTAAGACTGAAATGGGAGTCTAAGAACATATGATTTGAAATGGATAAAATGTGGAACTTAAGGCACCCTAGTGGTGGTACTATAGGATATGCAGTGCTGTGAGATCAACTTTGGTGTATTTGTTAATAATTAGACAACAAGATTTTTGGAGGGAAAAAAGTGCTTTAAACTGCTGGACATTCAAGTTTAATGTTAAGAAAACCCCTACTCAGTCTCCAGCTTGTCAGACATGACAGGGGCTATAACGCCTAGGGAAATGTACTCTATTAAGTATTTTTTTTTTTTAATTTAATGGACCATTGATGATGTATTAATATTTTTGCCAGATAGTGTGAGCTATTCAAGAAATAACTGCTCTCATCCACTTTGAGACAGCATAAAATAAGTATCTTCTATGCACAAGGAAACCCAAGTCCTCTTCAGATCTGTCTTGTAGCATTGTTTTTGGAAATGGATAGTTCTTTTCTCATCACATTTACTGGTGATTTTAGGTATCCCAGCACCTTTAGAAGACCTGTAGCACTGATTTGCTTAAAATTGTCATGTTTTTCTCGTCATGTGACTTTAAGTAAGAACAGATAATAAATACGTGAAGGGAACTGAAAGTCTGGGATTATATCCTTCCCTCTTATTTTGTGCTATGCTAAGTTCTGAGAAGAGTTCTATCAGGTCAAAAGGACCAAGAATGGTTAAAACATTAGAAACCCACATCCCCTTGAAGAAATTTTGTCATGAATCTGTGACTTCCCCAGTCTGGAATGTGGGTGGATGCCTAAGTGAGGCAGGTCCCTGTAAGGAAAGCTTTGTACAGCTTCAGACTTTTGAGTCCTTTGTGTAAATCAGTAGTACCACAGGCAGCTTTGACACTGGCTCTTCCAAACTGCTGGTTTACTGCTCCTTAAACCCAGGGGCCAGTTTGGCTGTAGGATCTGAAGGCAACGAGGAGATCAGTAAATGTTCTGAGATCATCACAAAGGTTCCACGGGGACAGCTGCGTTTGGGTCTGAGGAGGCATTGCCCAAGCAGTTGTCCTTGTGTGTGTAACAATCAGCTGCCTAGTTTAAGGCCAAAGCCAGCTTTGACTAGGGGGAGAAACAACCCTGGAAACTGGAGTTTATTGGGAAAAACGAGAAGATATGGATAACTACTGTGTGGAGGCACTAGAGGACACCGCAATAACAGGCAACACTTTGAACTCCCCTTCTTGCCAGAGCACTGCGTTGCACATGCGTTTATCCTGGTGTTGCAAGTTTGAAAAGTTGCCATGCTGTGAGATTTCAGCTTCAGCAGGAGCAGACAAATGTCTTGGAAGGGTATCATCATCTTCTGCTAGGATGGAAAATCGCCTCTTTGGCAATAGCAGTATTTATGGGATCATTATCTTATTCACAGGATTGTGCTTGAATTCCTCCCCTTCTATAATGTCTTTTGAGAGGACAGGCAAGTAATTCAAAGAGCAGGGCTTATTTTTAGGTTTAGTCTGAGCCTGAAATAAATTGAGAAGTCTGAGTAGTGTTATGATAAACAGGGAGTAGAACAGAGACAGGAAATAGGGGGTCTTTGGTAATGAGTTCCAGCCACTCTTGAAACAGAAAGCCAGAGAAAGCATTACTTGAGAATAGTTTCTCAGTGACAGCTTAATAATTTTTAGCTTGTTATTCAGCATTAAAGGGGAACAGATCCTGCGTATTTATATTGTTGTTCTTGACAGAGCCTTTTTTAAAGATCATTTAGGAAGTTTTATTTTTAATGGTTTTAGGGTTGCATTGTTCTCACTGCTAACCGATCTGCTGTTTAAAAAAACCAGATGTTTGGGGGGAGCCTGAAGTTTATACTGTTGCTTGTTATATATACATCTGTGAGAAGCCTTTGGGATAAGACTGTGGGACAGGGGCAGGAGATTCAGCTTAAAATATGACCAGGCATTGAAGATTTTAGGATTTGAGGGCTGAAAGGGGAAGAAATCACAGCTATATCCTGTAGAACAAAGCAGAGCGCTTGCTTCCAAAAGTTTCTTTTAACCCTGGGAATGTGACTGCTGAGATGGGCCCAAAGCATGGATGGTGAGATTGATATTTACAAGCACTTCACGTGGCTAAAGAGGGTAAGTGATTTGCTGGGCTTTGTTTTCTCTTTCTAAATGCACAATTAGAAAAATCTTGGTCAGAATTCTCAGCTTTGCGAAAGGAAACTCATTCAAGTTCCTCAGACTTTAAATGGTGTGAGTTTCTTCATGAGAAGTGAATTAAAGACGTGCCTTGGTGTAGGAGGAGGAGGCTTAGGGAGGGGGGGAGAAAATCAGCTGTCTTTGTCTTTAAAAATGAAACTCTAGGATCAAACTTGGAGCAAATGGCAATAGATTCTGGCAAGTGCTTGTGCTTTCCGGGGATTGCAGTGCAACAAAGCAAATGCTGCGTGGTAACGTATAGCAAAGGAAAGGAGAGGGTGTTGTTTACCATGTTGTGCTTTAAGGGGAAAAGTTCTCTGCACTAGCTCTTCACTTAAGTGATTCTTCGTCGGGGTAACTGTATGAGACCTCTCGGGATGCCTTTGTCTCGGGTAAAAATGGTGGTGATTTTCTTCTGTGCATGTTACTCTGCTAAACAGATGGGGTTTTTTAAAAGGCAGGGATATTAATTCTGTGATGAACTGCCCAAACATAAATTAACTGCATGAGATTGTCTTCCTTTTTAAAAAAAGAGTAGGTTTGTGCACTTCTCTCATCACCTTGAAAAAATCGCTTTGTTTTTGTCAGGGTTTAGATTTTTTTATGTTCTAAGTATTTATTTTTCAGTGTTAGAAAAATCCCTGAATAGAATGTGAATAGATCCCTCGGAGTAGGCTGGTTTTTAAATTAGAAAATGGATTTGTGTGTCACAAAAGAAGAACATCCTCTCCTTATTCTTTTAAAATCTGTTTTAACCAATGTGTGCTTTTCCTGCATATTCTTGCCTGTTTATATATACATACATGAATACATATGCACATGCACTCCTGGGTTTTTACTAGCTGTATAAACATAAAATATCTGTCCAAACTAATGTGAAATGTGATTAGGAATTTTTATTTCTGGTACTTTCTTGAATAAGTGTAAAAAATTAATGATGTGTCAGTCTTTTTAATAAGAGCTTGAGAATCCTGAAGTTAGTTTACCAAATATTTGCATCAGATTCTGGAAGCTTTCACATTTCTGGAGTGTGTCTGTGGAGGGGTTTAAATGGGAAGTGAGTGGATAGTGAAGAGGCAACAGGAAGTAGCTGCTGGTAACATTATACTATTATTTTAACCTGTGCTCTGTGCAGTTAAAGCTAATTACCTCTTTTTAAAAGTGTATTTTGAGCTCACATATTAATTTTCTATTTAAATGAGGTTATGGATACGGCGTGTCTGCTGCTCCTGCTTCCTGGGGCAAATTTCTTTTCTGTAGACAGGTTTGCTAACAAAAAGGTTAATAAAGTGTGCTGCTATCAGCCAGTGGGCTGTGCTCAGAAAGGATACCGAGTTCAAGTGTAGCACAAGATTTCACAGGAATTAATAATGCTCTTGCTGTTGTTGCATGTAATTCCCTTTACATCAGGTATATAAAGGAGAATATCAATACTGCTGCTTTTCCTTGCAAGCTCTTTAAAGGGGTGAGCACATGTGGGGGAAGGGAGGAGGACTGGAAGTGATCTTGCATTGTTCCCAGGAGA
Source organism: Vireo altiloquus (assembly GCA_013396875.1). NCBI lineage: Eukaryota > Metazoa > Chordata > Aves > Passeriformes > Vireonidae > Vireo > Vireo altiloquus. The sequence goes on from VZRF01000398.1 coordinate 346,225, forward strand.
ACTTATGCTGTCTGCTCCCAAATTCCTTTGGCAAGTGATTTAGAAAACAAAAAAGTTGAAACAATTTAAGTTGCTTGTTCAATTCTCCTGTCCAAGAATCCCAATGTCTCATGTCTGGCACTGACTGTTGTAGCATTTAAAATTTCAATTCCTGAAATCATAAACTGTTTCTCTTTGCCTGATAATAAAATTGTGAGTTGCTTTCAGAGTAACACACGACATTTAACAGAGAATAACTGCAACAGACTTCCATAAAGCCCTGGTGAAGTATGCCAGAGCTGGCTCAAATTTCATCATTAGCAGAAATCACTTCAGAGACCCGGATGGGTTTTGATGTTGCAGGGGTTGGCTAGGCTAGATCTGTGTGGTATCTGTGGCTTGGACTAGGTTAGGACAGCAAACAAAAACAAAAATCATGAGATCCAGGCAGGCAAAACAACAGATACAACTGCTATTTTCAGATGCTTAGAATGGAGGGTGTGGTTTTAAGCAGGAGTCTTGTAACATGGTGTGCACAGTAGCATCTTGAAACAGCAGCAGGGGAAAAAGTAATATTTAAATCAAACCGAAATAATGTGTCACCACGCTTCAGTTCTTTCCATTGGACTTTATTGGTGTTAACATGACCTGTGGAAATGTAAAAACTGAGAGCACGTGGACAGAGCCAAGGAAGGAGGGTAGGGAAAATTCCTTGTGTGTACACTGTGTGCTGTTAACTTCACAGCTTGGTCAGCAGCACAGTTCTCTAGTGTGGGCAGTTGTGCAGGTAATTAATACTGGGTGCAGGTAATTAATACTGGGTGTTTTCACAGGGCCTGAGTGTGGATCTGTCAATGTTAAAAGTTTCTGTTGCAAGCTAAGGGACCTGAGATGTCCCTACCACCTGAAAGAGCCTTGTTTTTAGCTAACATTCTTTTGTTCTCCCAAGGGATTTGGGTAAGAGGACTCAGGAAAAAAGTCGTGTCATCCTGTTGCTTTGTTCTTATCTTTCCACCCGCTCTTAATTGGAAGACACCATTCCAAATAAAAATGGCACAACCCACATTTTGGTACACAGACATGTAGTTATAGCCAGAAACGATTAATATAAATGCTAATATCCACTGCAAACAGTGCAGTTCAGAGCTGATGGCTGGCCTGAAATTGGTGTACATTGCTTTTATGCCCTCCTTTTGTTCTGGAGGAGATTCTTAACATGTACTAACAAGAGGTGGAGTGATCAAACCCATGATATAGCCATTAAATTCAATATATTGAATCGTGAATATTATGACTTCTGGAAGGATATTTTCTTTTAAGACATGTAACTGTCTGGAGGAAAAAAAATAAGTATTAGCTTTCAGAAAAATTATCAAGATAAAATGAAAATATTTGTTTAAAGTTCTTTTGTTTTAAGGATTACCAAAATTTACGTAGCTAGGTCTTTGCTTAGTTTCAGACTATGCACTATCAGCTTTTTCCAAGTGCCTGCCACTTTCATTTAACCAACCAGTAACAATGGCAAATAAAAAAATCCTGCTGTTGATTTACTAATTGTCTTCAGATGAAAGGCAAGTATTATAGATCCAGAAATCATGTTCCAGCCTTCTCCTTCTCCTTTCAGGTAACTGAGGAAATGCACATATGTTGAGATGGGTGTGTATCTGAGGTAGCACTAACATGCCAAGAGATTAAATTTGTATTGCATCCATAGTCAGATGCAAATAAAAATGTTTACTGTGTAAGCTTCTCACTCATCGCTTCATAATACAACTCCTTGTGACTCAGAACATAATTCTACTGACCAAAAAGAGTACTACAGAGGTGGAAAGACCATACACTTCTAAATATTATCAACTGCAAACAGGCTGGGAAGAGTCTACAGTCCACATTTTCTTGTGTTGGAATGTAATACTGTGGTCTGTGGTGGTTTGTGGTAAAGCTGACTGGCTGAGCTCTGCTGGCCATACTCCTCGTTTTCAGCTTCTAAACTACAATAAAAAGCAATTCATCAAGCATGTCCCTGATCTTCCCCATTAATACAAGTATTATTGTTGCCACAGGCATCCTACTCAATTATCAGTGGAGCTGAAGGTGATTCATGTGACTGAAGAAGAGAGGAGGGTTATGACATGATGTGTCTCCTCAAAGAGGCTTGTTGAAAAAGCTTACAAATCACCACTTTAACTGACTGCCAGGTTCCTTTTCCCAGTCCTCCCCACTCCACAGCCCAGGATGAGATCTATGCTGCTTCTCACAGATTTCTGAGTAGAAGCTTGCTGACCAACTCCAGAAGTTGGTGGGGTTTGGATTAAAATTATCTGTGTTGGAGATTCTTGGTGCTGAAAAGGCACACACGAGGAGAACATCAGCTGACCAACATTTTTTGCAATACCCTTTTGTACTTTTGCTGATTATCCCCGTTTTATATCAAAGCTGTTGAATTGTTCTCCAAAGTCTGTTATTTTTTGTGTCACATAAGAAGGAAAATTTAAGCCCTTTTCTTGGAAAAGGACTCAGCAATGACTGGATCATGCAAGTGATACTTAACTTGGAACTTTCCAGCAGCTACAGATATTGTATTCATATTAAATTAATGAGCATATTCCAAAGAGAGATTTGGAAAATAAAAATGAAGAAGCTAAAGCAGGTGATGGAATGCTTTTTGATGAAAAAATATTATGGAAAGCTTTCTTTTTCTTTTCTTTCTCAAGAACTGGGAGAAACAGCTGATTTGGAATTGTTCCAGGAAACTTTTTACTTTAATATCTTTTGCAATCTGATGAGCAGTAAACTATATAAAAGTGCTGAGGAGACTGTAACACAGGTGCTCCAAGAAATTGCTTTGCAGCTCCTGGCTTCCCATGGCTTGGACAGGTGAACTCTTCAGATCATCCAGGCTGGATGCCCTGGTCCAGAGAGTGGCCATGGATGGAGTTACATCCAGCTGGGCACCATCACCAGTGGTGTCCCCAGGGCTCAGTGTTGGGCCCAATCCCTCAGTATCTTTAGTGATGACCTGGATGAGGGGATTGAGTGCACACTCAGCAAGTGAAAAGATAAACCTAAGCTGGGAGTGCTGATCTGGTGAGGGCCGGGAAGGCCCTGCAGAGGGGTCTGGACAGGCTGGATGGATGGACCCAGCCCAGGGGGATGAGGCTCAACACGGCCCAGCACCAGCTCCTGTCCTTGGGTCACAACAACCTCATGCATTTCTACAGGCTAGGGACAAAGGAAGTGGCCAGGGAAAAGGACCTGGGAGTGCTGGTTTAGAGCGACTGAACATGAGCCAAAAGCGCGCCCAGGTGGCCAAGAAGGCAAATGGAATCGTGGCCTTGATATAATATCAGCAGGAGTGTGGCCAGCAGGACCAGGGCAGGGATTGTCCCTCTGCACTGGGCACTGGTGAGGCCTCACCGCCAGTGCTGTGTCCAGTTCTGGCCCCTCAGTTCAGGAAGGACATTGAGGGGGGGCTGGAGCGTGTCCAGAGAAGGGCAGTGCAGCTGGAGGGTGACAGGGCACATCCTATGAGGAGCAGCTGAGGGACCAGGGGTGTTTAGCCAGGAGAAAAGGAGGCTTGGGTATGACCTTATCACTCTCCAGAGCTGCCTGAAAGGAGAGTGTAGCCAGCTGGGGGTCAGCCTCTTCTCCCAGGCACCCCGTGACAGGACAAGAGAAATGGCCCCAGGTTCCGCCATGAGATGTTTAGATTGGATATTAGGAAAAATTTCTTCACAGAAAGGGTTGTAAAACGTAGGAAGCAACTGTCTAGGGAAATGGTGGAGACACCATCCTTGGAAGAGTTCAAAAAATGTGTAGATATGGTACTTGAGGACATGGCTTAATGGTGAAAATGGTGGTGGTGCTGGTTGGACTCGATGATCTTTACATTCTTTTCCAGTCTTAATTCTTGCAGGCAAAGTATTTATGGCATGTATTTGATTTTTCATCTGCAGTGGTACTGCCATCAACATACTTTTAGCTACCTTGCCTTAGCATATCATTCCTCCTACTTTGTTACCATGTTATCATAAACTTTTTTAAGTGTTTTATGCAATTCCTCTCCTTTCATTGTAAGAGACATAGTCAACATATTTGGCTTATAATTTATTGAGCCCAGGTAACAATTTTTGGTCTTAAATTCTGGATTTTCTGAAATAACAGCTTTGTAGGTAATCTTGTAGATTCAGCCGTTTAGACCTGTATAACCACATGACCAGTATTTATTTATTGTTTATGAGCTCTTAGAGCAACTGGAATCATCTGTGATCTCATGTCTTTAGGGTTATAAGTCCTGTATTCAGTTGCTGCTGATACATGTGACATCTTCCTCGGTTTCCTCTCAGTCCTGGCTCTCACAACTGCAGAATGCACTCCAACCATCCACAGATGGCCTTGGTTCATGTTACATTGTTTTATCTTGTCTTTATACGTGCCACAAAGAATTACCAAGTCTTGCACAACTGCTGTACGTCAATCAGACACTTCTATTTAGCAGGTCATTTTTCTGTCTACTGTACTTCCCTGTGCTTATCTGGGGTCTTTCTGGCTGACCTCACACCTGCATATTTAGAGCCATTTCTGTGAGGTCTTGAACCTTAGTCATACTTATTATGAACTGACTAAAAACTCGTGACGAAAGTATATTTTGAGTAGAGTTAACATGTTCTTCTTTTGATGATGAATGCTGGTGAGTGAGGTGTGGACTGAGGTTCTGCACGTTCTGTTTTTAATGTTCCTTAAACAGGGACAAAAGACCAAGATTATTGAATTTATGAGTGATTCTAGTTAAGGGTCTTGCAGCTATGCTAAAAGGCACAATTAAAACATAAGAGTCAGATGCATAGGAAAAGAGTATAAATAATAGAATGCAAGCCCATGCAGACTCGCTCAAAGTTACACATCTAAGCAGAAACAAAGAGTAAGAGCAGAATGAAAAACAGGAGGGTAGCTAAACTGAAAGCATTTTAAAAGGATCTGGAAGTTATGGGTCCTAGGCTGGAAATGTATGAATTTTACTATATGCTTAATATGGAAAGAAACCCAGCCCAGGAGTCTGTGTAAAGATTTTACCACTCAGGCCAGTTTCAATTGGAGTCCTGTGTCTCCTCTTAGGCTCTTAATTTTTAAAGAAGTTGGGAAATAGTTGGTGAAGAGGAACCAAAAGACAAATCTCAAAAAATTAACCTGTGAGGAAAAGACAGAAGCAAGTCCTATTTTCTTTCACAATACAAGAAGGGACCTGCTAATTAGAGATGCAGAGATAATCTTTAAATATGTAACAAATCTCTGAAGCGGACAGATGAAGAGATTCAGATTAGGCATTAAGAAAAATGCTCTAATGATGGGTAGGTAAGAAGTAGATGAAGAAGCTGTGAATTCTACTTCTGGGGGTCTTTAGAAGAAGACAAAGCAAAAATATTGCAGATATTCACTGGCCCTAGGATGGAGTAGTGAACCAGATGATCTCTTCAGACATCTTTCAGGCCTGTTTGTTGGTGCTGTTGTGATTCTCTCAGTTTCTTTCCAAACCACAAGGGTGCTTGGTTTCTCTCAGCTTATAAGGGTGCCACACTTATATCTAATTCAGCACTTTGTGGCTTGAAAAGTGTCTCTTGGATAAAAATTTGATTTCTTGATTTGAGTTAATTATCACCATGTTTATTTTCACCATCTGTTCTATGTTTGGGCCTGTAGGCCTCAGCATAGATCAAGAAGCCATAAATATGTTTAATTAAAAAAAAAAATTCTATTCACAAGTGTCTAGCTGAAAAAGAAAGGGCAGTTGTGGAGGAGGATTATGATTATATTGGTGCCATTGTGCAAGTGACTACAAATGAGTAGCCAGCTGCAGTTGAAGGGAACCCCTTGGATTCCTGTGTTAGCTGAAAACCAGGCTGAGTGTTGTGCTCCCTGCATTGCCTGCAGTGGAGCTGGGAACTCAGCCTCTGGGGGCTCAGGTTACTTTTGATGCTCTGAGCAAACAGCTCCATTCCCACAATGGTTCAGTGGGCAGGATGAACCTAGGAGACTCTTCTAAACTTGAATTAATCTGCAGATTTTTTTTTTTAATTGAGATGTTTCTATATGAAGTACTAAAATTCATAGAAAATGGGACACAATAGTTAAGTACAGGCCATGTTTTGGAAGGTTTTGCTCCCTAGAGCCTTTTAGGAAGCCATGAGTGCTTGGGTGGCTAGAGCAGTTCCTGATAAGAATTTGATCATTTAAATTAATTTTTATTGCTAACAAAGAGCTTCTAATTTTCTTTCAGTAATTTCTAGGAATAATATACCTATAGCAATTTTTACCATTTGAAAGTAAAAAGATTCATTGATTTTGGCAGAAGACTGTGAGACGAGATATTTCAAATTAAATGGGTTTTGTTTTGGTAAGATGGTGGTTTTTTGAAAGTAAAAACAAGATTCATTGATTTTGGCAGAAGACCGTGAGACTAGATATTTCAAATTAAATGGGTTTTGTTTTGGTAAGATGGTATTTTTCATTGAAACTATAATTTTCTAGAAAATATCAGTCTATTGCTATACCATTATTGATTGCTGGAATACTGCTAAAAAAAGGTACATTCCAAAGGCTTAATGCATATGAAATAAACAGTTCTCATCTATACACGCATTTTTTCATATTTTTTGTATTCTAAAAATGGCTTAATATATATAATTTTTATTAAATATTGCATGAAACTCTAAGTGCAAAAATTCTCACAGCACGTTTTTTTCCTCCCAGTCACAGGTGAGCCATCATTCATCTAATAATGAAACATATCAAGAAAGGTTGGCACGATTAGAAGGTGATAAAGAGTCACTCATCCTGCAGGTATGTCTAAAAGAGAGAAGAAAATTGTCTGTATAGTTGATATTCAGTGCATAAAAGCTGAAGTGGCAGAGTATTTTCTATTAAGCAAATGTTAACAGGTCTCCAAATGTAGCTGATATTTAACCAAGAATTCATTTATAATCTGTATAATCCTTCTAAATGATTTTGTGGTGGGGTAACCTGGTAGAGGAGAGGGGTGTAACAGCAGTAAAAAGGGAAGGATGACAAAAGGATTAAAAATAATTCTGTCCTGGGACAGTGCAGTGATGGTGGTTCTCTAGGTTTGCTGGGTTGTACCAATTTTCTAGGTTCTGTGTGCCACCATTTTTAATGACCCAGAAGACTGGCAGGCAGATAGAACTGGTATTTTCCCTGTTTATATGCTGTACCAAAAGTGTTCACATCATCAAAAAGGAGGAGGGAGGGAAACAGAGATAATTTCACAGTAAAATGCATGCCTAAGCTCTTCCAGGTTTCCTGTTTCCCAGTTTACCAAGTTTTTTCAAGCAGATCCTGTGTCCCATGTAAGTTTGCCTCCTGGAGAAAAAACATGTTGCACAATTAAAAAAAATATATTTTTTCTGTGTGTTTTTGCTAGTACTAAACTGCACATTCCATACTTTTTTAAAAATTGAAGCTGTAGATTATTTAAATAGTATTTGCATGTCCTTTCCCTTCCAATGCATATTATAAGCACATATATTTATATCAAACAAAACTGAAGTGTGTTGGGTAGGTGTTTTCCCTGCTTTCAGTCATAAGTTTCTGTAAACATGTCTTATCCTGTATGTTCTGCTCACACTTGTGTTCATTTACAGAGCAGCAGTCTCACTGCTGTTGTTAAATAAACAATAAATGTTTTGAGATACAAGCTTTGGCTTGGTTGGATTTTTTTTTTTCTCATTACTGTTCATAAACTGAATTGCTATTACCAAATTTAGAAATAAAACCCCACCTGACTGAAAAACAAACTTCTGGTTGGAATTTAAGCGTGCACTACAAAGTCCCTTTACAACTGATATTTATTAGAACATCTTTTATTAATCAAGTGGCTGTTAATGCTAAAATCTTGATTCTATTAGTAACAGCAAACAACTTTTCACACTGCACATTCAAGTCTTGCATGCATGAGCAGCTCCTGAGTGGAGAGACAATTAGGAGGCCACAGCTGAGGGTGGAAGGGGTGCATTGATGGCTTTGGATGTGAGGGTTTCCTGTGCTCCCCCCAGGGCTGTGCAGTCCTGTGATCTGTGTCTTTCTGTGATCTGCACAGATTTTGTGGCTCTAACAGGACCAGAGCTAAGTCCTGCAGGCTGGCCCAGGCTGCTGTTCAGGATGTGCTTTTCCTTTCTTTGTCCTGCAGATTTTTCCAGTGGCTGTTTCTTCATCCACACAAACAGGTACCCAGGAATGCAACCAGCCAAATGCACAAAAAAGGGGGCTTATGACATGTTTTGGAGACCTGCCTAGAGCTTTTCTTAGAAGGACTGGAGTAAAATCAGAACTAGAAAATGTCTCTCTACTGCATTTTACTACCATCACTTCCAAACCCCATCAAAACAAAAAGCTTAGTCAATATTTATGCATTTTCCTTTCCCACTGCACAGCATTGCTGTAGAACTGCAAAAACCCCAGGCAAATAAGATAGACAAAAACCTCAGTCTGGAAGATGAACATCAACAACAACAGCAGCAAAGGTGCCAAGGTGGAGGTGGGTTTAGAACCTGGTTTCCACCAGTTCTGTCCAGGCAGTTGAATATGAGGAGCACAGGCAAGCCCCATGCTGAGGTTACATGGCCTGAGGGACTCTGCTGGTACAAACCTGGCTGCTTTGGCAGGGAGGATGAGAAAAGAACAGGAACAGAGCACCTCTTTTCTATGGCTCATGCTGAACTGTGCCCATGACTGGCCCATGGCTGTAATCTAGAGGGAATAGAAGGCTGGGAGCACTCCAGTCTTGCCTCAGACTTTTAAAGCTTTCAAACACTTGATTTTTAGCTAAGTCTTCAATATACCTCACTTTTACAGAAAATATATTACCTACAGGCTGAGCCTTGCAGGTGTTGCACTCCTAAAGCAAAATGGAATTGCCAGTGTAGCATGAACTCGGATTATGCTCTGGGTGCAGCCCATGGATTCATTAAAGAGTCTGGCAGATGTGATCCTGGACAGAGGGGAAAATACAAGCTCCAAGTGGCTAATGTGCCTCTCAGCCCAGCTGCTGGAACACCCAACACATGCTTTTAAACATGCTAAGCTTTTACTAAATTCCTTTGCAGGTCACACTTAATGTAGAGAGTTTTCCTTCCAGGTTGCAATGGTATTTAAACCTAACCTGACGCCTAAAATAAAGCTGGTTTTCTTTCTCTGGAGCCTGCATCACAGTGAAGGAGAGGATTGGGTTTGTTTCTTCTTGCTTTCTGACCTCACATGGGTTTTTTTTTTGCATCATCCCTCATTTAATGGGAACAAAACAAAGTAGACAAGTAGCAGATTTCCTTGCAGGGATTTTTCCTCCTGCCCCAGCTTGGATGTGTCCCCCTGCCATCTGCCTCCACCCACTCCTTCCTATCACCTCTCATCCTGGGTTCAGCTGTACTCCAAGCTACAGCCACCTACTTTAATGGGAAAAAAAATAAATAGTCTTTTCTTTTTATTCTTCTTTCTTTTATCTGTGATTCTTTCCCAGGCATGGTTGCCATTATGTTCTCAGGTAAACAAATACAGGTCACTGAATCTCTCCCTCTGAAGCTTCCTTGAACTCAGTTCTTCATTGGGTTTTAGACATGCTGCATCATGGATATATCTTAAAATTTCACTTCCACATACTGTACATTTTTTTTATTATTAATAAAGGTGTTGGAGGGTCAGATGTGAGACCATTTATAAGTTTTTGTTAATGCATTTCCTTCAAAAAGGAGTTTAAACACCTTAGGCTCCTTTTTTTGTTTGAGATAAAATTTTTTAGAATAATCAAGGCTCTTAACTAAATAAATAGTCAAAATGAATATATAGAATGTATGTGCTTCTTAACATAAGAATTATCACTGGGGTTTTTTCCATGTCTTTCTAATATTATCCTGGGTGAAGCTTTTTCTATTTTGCAAGACTTGGGTTCAACTGCTGTTGAATTTTTTTATTGCACACTCACTGCTCTGTACCACCATTCCCACAGTTCTGTACCAGGATTGTTTCTTTTCCTGGGATTCATTGTCTGTATCTCCCTGCTTTTGCTTTCGTGTCTTGGCTTGCCAAAGCCTGGGAATTTTTTGTTGGAATAGAACTTTGCCACTGCTAAAACTTGCCTTTTACTCCTTTTACTCATTGCATTCTTTAGAACTTCAGAACTCCTTATGGATAGGTAAGCAGGGGTTTTGTTCTTGTAAGAAGAAAAGTAATTGGTTGGGTTTGGAATGAGCAGTTTTCCTACTTATCTGTTTTAGGGAGTGAAATGCCAACCGAACCCAAAATGGCAAAGCCTACTCCAAAACCACATAAAATATTTCCACTATCCTCTGTTCTTGTTTGCTCCTCTCCAATTTTCCAGACTTCTGCATGAAGGGACCCAGGCCACCTCTAGGCAGCATTCCATCTCTTCTCCAAATGCCCCTTCTTTTTTATATCAAAACAAAACAGTGGCAGGGGAGGGGAGATGAGAGGGCGGGGTTGGAGCAAAATAGAGGTAAGACTGCAAAACTGCCTGTCTTGGTGGAGCAGGTTACTGCAGAGCACGAGAATATTAAAGCATTGAGGGCTTTGAAAGGGAGCTTCTTGTTAAAACGTGCATTTGGATGTTATATGTATAAGGTAATTGAAACTTATTTACAGTCAGTTCAGTAGCATCGTGCTTCTCCTCTCCAATTACAGGTGAGTGTTCTCACAGACCAGGTGGAAGCTCAAGGAGAGAAAATCCGGGACTTAGAAATCTGTCTTGAGGGGCATCAGTTGAAGCTGAACGCTACAGAAGAAATGCTCCAACAGGTAAAAATCTGGATTGCAGAGCTTCCTGCACAACCTTCTCCAGCAGAAGGGTGAACACACATGGTCAGCTCGTCTGCATGTGCGACTGCCTTTGGCAACAGGATAAAACAGGGAGGAAAAAAATGCCTCTTTTATTGTTCTCCTCCTGCTTTGCACTTTTCTTTTTTTTTTTCCCCCCCAATAAATGTTTCTTTGTTTTCCTGTTGCAGAAATGTTTTACTGGCTGCTTGCATAATGCTGTACGTGGCAGCATGTAAAATGAAACTATTGTGTCTTATTTGAACTGTGCTTATTTGGACATGGCTGAGTAACTGGTTAGACAGGTTAAATGTATCTAATATATGTAGGAGTTAGAGAATTAAGAAGTTTTATTTAACTGCCTTCTGTTTTCCTGTGGCTTTGAAGTTGAACAAGTAGCAAGTTGAAATGAATTACTGTGTCAAGTTATGTTCTATGACCATTTTCGCTTAACTTTGGAGCTTTTCCTTTATTTTTTTATGAGAAAATTAGTATATAAAGACATTTTTTTCTTTATTTCAATCAATAGTTTCAGGCTATGTGGTTTAATTTTTGCCCTTTGATATTACATGTTGAGGGAGAAGAGCAAATGATAAATGAAATACCTTGCATTTCGTGTTCCTGCAGAACTTGCAGGTCTGTTGATGCCAAAGATCTTTCCCTGTGCAACTTTCTGTTGTTACAGATGCAGATCATCCTCTGTTAATGCAGTGCATAGATATAACAAATAGATTTGAAACTGTAAATAAGCCTCAAAAATCTATGCCAGGAATTTGCAGTACAGATGCTGTTCTTGATGAGCTTAGTTCTTCTCCCCACACCAAAACTTTATGCTACAAATTTGCTGTTTCAGTCCATATATACAAGCCTTCCTATGAACTGATTGTAGCTTTAAATTATAATAAGGATCTTTGCACATAAGTGTGTAAACAGCAGCAGTTTCTATAAGATAAAATTGTATCCTAAACATTTTAAATTATAATTCTCAAAGGTTCTTGTAAAAAACCTTCCATCTCCCACAGCCCAAAATGCTTCCAGCTGGGAAAACATTTATTTTGTATTCTGAGGGTACATCTTTAAAAATGCAGCTGTGAGTGCATGTCATTTTCTAGTGAGATCTGAAGTGAGATTCAAAGAACAGTGATTTTTTAAGTTATGAAAATCTGTTTTCAGACTCCAGACTCTGAGTTGCATTCACAACAGAGTGCAGAAGCTTCCTGTTCCCATCTAAAGCTAGATAGTTGTTCTGTGACTCCTGCTAAAACTGTTTATTCCTTCTCTGACTTAAAATTTTTTGCCTAGATAGTCTTCTGGGGAAAATGTGAAATTAAACCCTTATCTTCCAGAACACTGAGGCATCTGAAAATAGAATATAATGTTGCATGAACATTTCTATTTCAGTGAAAATGTTTGCATCCACTCATCTGGTGTTAGGCACGTGCACCAACTGCTTACAAAGCTGATCCTAGAGAGATAAGCTACAAAAGGCTGTACCAAAGCTAAAGAAGACAGAGATCCTCTAGACATGTCTAAAATAAACCTTAAATCTAAATTTTGAGATAACTTTGAGCAGCTGTAGTTGTTGTTTCTCCCAGTAGACAGTGGGATATGGGAAGCCCAAGTCAGATCTCTCAGACTCTCAGCAGTCTGAGTAGTTGGGCATTTATTGTCTGTGTCAGTAGAGGTTACTATTTAATGTAATTTATTTTGAAGGTTCTCTTCTCAGTTCATCTTGTTGAAAAGATTATCCTCTATGGGGGATGAGTTGAGATCTGGGGAGAAGATAATGACCTGATCATGTGGTGGTTATGACTTTCATGTAAGATATGTGGCCAGGGGACTTTTCTGCAGATAATTTGGCAAAAGTAGAGTGAGTGTGTGGCCTCAGAGGCTTCAACAGATGGATCAGTCAGGTTTGGGGGAGATTTGGGAGATCAGCTGCTGCTGATCTGCTTTTCAGAATGACTTCTGTTACCCTCTTGAGGTCGGGGGGTGTTGTGTAAATTCAGGTTTATTTCATGTTTCTGTTTCCTTATTTACAATATATTCAACTCCCCTGATTTTTGTCTTTGTGAACTTAGGTTAATTCCTTCCTCTAAGAGGAAAATGGAACAATAATGATAAATCCCTGTCTTTTTAATTTCAAGAACTATAAGAGTGATTCATAATTAACAACGTGCAAAAAATGCTTCAATAAAAAAAAAATCATAAACTTTAAGATAAGTTAATGATCTTATCTGGTAGTTTCACAGCAGAAAGGGTATCTAATGCTACCATGCAAAGTAGTTTTTGCTGAATCTTTGCTAGCAGAGACTTGTCCTCTTTGGCAGGGTGGGGTTACTGGCAAAAAAATCCTTCTGGCTTATGGTTTATGCACAGTTGTTTTGAACCCTGCTACAAAGTGATCATGGAACCACTTCTGAAACAGCAACTGAAATAAAATATACACAAATAACATCAAGTGGCTGCTCAGCATTTTGGGTGGGCATCTTGAATGTGGAGTAGCAGCAACAGAGGGAGAGGCCTCATTCTCTTTTCATCCTTCTCCCTCTTCCTGACCATGTTGCTTCTCCAGCTGATTCGAGGTTGTCATGCTCAGCAAACCTTCTCCTCAAGGACTGGGAGAAAACTAACCTGGGGTTTAGAAGGAAGGGGCTGGTTTTGTGACAGCCGAGGCTAACAGCTCTCAGGAAAGGTCAAGGTGTGTCATGAGGGCACTGGAGAGCTGTGCTGTGACCTCAGTGTTTATGGAACCACAGCCAAGGAAAATACAGCTCAGCAGCGTTTGAGGAATGAGAGGATCCTGTGTGAGAGATGCAGAGATGCCCTGGTGTGAGCAGTTACAGATAATGTGATGCTTATGGTGAAACCAACATTTCACTTTTGTAAGGACACTTTTTCCACCACAGACTGTAAAAAAAAAAAAGCATTTTTCCACTTTGAAGACATCTACTTTTTTTTTTCCTTTGCTTTTTTTTTTTTTTTCAAAAAAAACCAAAGCAAGTCTTTTCAAAACTCATGAAAGTCAATGGCAAAACTTTAAATCAGTCCTGAAGTATAATTCAGGTTTGGGCCAAGAAACAAGGTCATCCTTCACAGTCAATGGTAACAGAAAATTTTCTGGAACATGACTGGGAGGTAGATACAAGTTTAATCTCATGGGATTACCTTCCAGTGGGATGTCTGTTTTGCTACTGAATGTGTAAAGGATACGGAAAAGCTGGCCTGTGTGAAGAGCTACCTGCCTTCTCCCTCACCACATTGTAAGGGATATGTGTGGGAGTAAAATTTTAAAAAATTCCTAGAATTTTCCAGGAAAACAATTTATGCTGTGATAGTCCATTTCCATTATATCAACTGCCTTAAGATGTGAAGTTACAACCAATTTTAGAGAGCAATGATGTGTCTTGTTCTGTATCTTGTTCTAAGTCTGTGGCATTAAGTACTTTCTTCCAGCCAACTTTAAGAAAGAAATACATTTTTTTGAGAGGAGAGAAAGCCTTGGGGGAACCCCCTATCAGTGTGCTGTAGAATTGGAAAGCAGAAGAAATTTTTGCTCTATAAAGTTGCCTAAACTGTCCCATAACAGAGAGTACCAGCCATGCCTAATGTAAACACATCAGTGCCATGGAATCTGTGCTGTCAGGCTTGACAGCTGTGTCATGTCCATCTGAAAAGTGAACTTTCTGCACACACAGATTTCACCTCCACAGCTCTTTTATATGCATTTATGGGTAATTTTCTCAAGTAATCCTAGTAGGTTACCTCTTTGCTATTCCAGAGCTGCATTTTATTTATTTAACAGATAGTAATTTCCATTGAAGGTCTCTGGCATAAAGGACAGCAGTTTGTTTTGCCAATGGAAATGCTGGTCTGGGTGGCAGTGTCTTTCCTGTACCTGACCTGAACCAAATCCTAGACGTGGTCTGACTGTGTCTTTGTGCCTTCCAAATAATTTCTGTGGCAATCCTGGGGACTCTTGTTGGATGGTTGTGTTGTGTGAACATGATTGTGTCTTCAATCGAGTAAATTCTCTTGCAAATTACAAAGGACTTGGCTTTAGGATTCTTTGTGTCTGAAAAAAATACATGTGAAAACCGAAATGTTTGGGTGTAAACAGGAGTGGATCTCTGTTCTCGTGTCAGTTTATGGTCCACTGCTGTCTGGGTGAAAGGACCAGAGGAAGGTGTGCCAGGCAGTGCCCTGTGCCTGGCACAGTGGAGAACCTTTTAAAAAGCAGTGGATTTAAAGAGTGCAGGAAGGAGCTGTATCAGAGTAGGAACTTGAATCCAACAACGTTCAGTGTGTACCTGCTCTGGTTTTGCAGTTGTCTCATGCTCCAGGGAGCCAGAATCCTGTCTTGGTTGCAGGGTATAAATCTGGTGTGTATCTGTTTGCTTCTCAGGAACTTTGCTGGCTGGCAAAGACCATTCCTTCAACTTTCAGTTGCCTGAGTTATCTGATCTTAGATGAATTTCAGCACTTGTTTATAGCATGCAGGAGCTTCTTGCCAGCAGCTGGCTTAGTGTTTCAGATTTTTGAACTGTGCTCCGTGCTGCTCTGGTTGAGCTGTAGGGTTTTCAGAGCGTGCTCTCAAGCTGTGCAGCTTTATCTCTCCAGGTGAGCATTCCACTGTTTTGCTGTTTTGCAGCTGAAGTGGGCAGGAATTTGCTCCTCAGGCGGATCCAAGGGCTGGTCAAGTTGGCAGTGCTGTGGGAAGCTCTGTCCTTTCCCTGGCTTAACCATATAATGGGCAAGTGATGAATGGGAGAGCTGCAATTCCCTGCCTGCTCCTGCCTCGCACCATTTCATGGTGATCACACACGTACATCGCTCTCAGCTGTGTTTTCAGCTAAGCAAATATCTTATTTCTGCCACAGCTGACACACAGCCCTTGAGAAGTGCAGCCCTCATTAGGGGTTCTGGCTGCATTTTGCTTCCCAGGTAGGTAGCATGGTCTGTCTGTCTCTGTCAAGGCTTTTAATAGGGGTGAAAATTAAGGAATTTTTGAATGTTGTATTTGGTAGGGTGCACAAGTGCAAAATGGGATGTTTGGTTTTTTTTTTTCCCCTCCTCACTTGACTAAAATCTTGCTTACAGTTTCTCAATCAGTATATGGCATGGCATGGCATGATTGTTTCTTCTGTTTTGTGGAGAGCTAAATATCCTGGAATTTTCTGTGGATGCAGCTGAGAGCCTAAAATATTGTAGTGTCCTGTTTTCAAGCTATTTTTTTGTCCAGTTACATTTTATAAAGTGTTTTATAAGAATTATATATTTCCAAGACAAGTAAATATGGAAATGACATATAAAGCATGTGCTCAGCTTCATTGGGCATCTTGGGAAAGTTGATCAAGTATTTTAAAAACATACAGTGTGAGTTTTAAAAAGTGTGTTGTGGAAATAGTTTGCTGTTCTTTGATCTATCTGGCACACATATATCATAGCTTCTGCATGCCTCCTTAATTTTTAAAGTTAAAAGCTGAGTTTAAAAAAAGAACTTTAAGAAGTTAAATTAACAGTTGCATAGTATAATGTACAGTACATTTTAAAATTAAAAACAGGTATCTTTTTTCTAAAGAAGATTCTCTAGGGTATGTTCTGTATCTCTTCTCTTTTTCAGTTAAGATTCTCCTAAGGCTGCTGCAGCCTAAATTACCATTTTGCCTGTCTTATATTATCTTTTTTTTGCTTTCAAACCAATAACATAAATTTGTATTTTCTTTTCTTACAATTGCATATTTATTCTGGCTGAATTCAAGTTGCATCATACCACTGAAATACACTATAATTTCTCTGTAACAAAATGATTCACATTCTTAATGAGCTGTTCACTGTGAGCATCTGCTTGAAGATGAAAATAATTGCTTCCAGATGTTCCCGTTTCAAGAGGAGACATTTACTTTAAATGGCACTTGCTTTCAAAGCAAAAGTTAGGTTCTGTGGATGCAAGAGGAATTGTCAGCTGTTTTAAATCAGTGGAGCTCCATTGCAAACAAACTAAGGATAGTTTGCTGTTTTGTCTATTTTAAGTCACGAGGTTTATGCCAGTTTACTCTAGCTGAGAATCTGATTCCCCAGCTTCAGATCAAATTGTAAAATTTTGTTTGAGTTGATTAAAAGCAAAACAAACCCAAACAGCTGCTTTCATGCTTGCTTAGACCAGGTAGTGGCTCAGTGTTCACACAGAGCTCCTGAACTTGGAATGAGGGGAATGAGTGTGGACTGCTCTCCACGGCATAACTAAGGGTAATTTAGGGGTCTATAGGAAAAATAAGGAGTAATGCCAGATGGTGCACTCAAAGGATAGATCTTTTGTTTAAAATCCCTAGAGGCATACATACTGTGGCTCCTTGCCTTACTAAGAAATCTTCCTCCCATATCATGGAACACCATGTCAGTGTCCAAAAAAAATTCTAAATGTTGTTTTAGTTCAAGAGTGAATTGAGTCTGTCCATGGGGCCAGAGTTGCCTCATCCTACTCATCTTTCTGGTGTTCAGTAGCCTTATTCATATCAAAGTTCTCATTTTTAACTCTATCTTAACCTGCAGCAGTCTGATATCTCAACAGCTGTACAGAGCCTGTTTGAGTCTGGACTGAGATGTGCCTCTGAAACTCGTGTAAATTAGTGTTTTTCTGGAAGATGGAGAAGTTAGTTGTAATTTTAATTTCTAATCACCTGTGTAGAAAGCAGCTCCTCCTGGGATTTCATTAGGTGACTGCCTCTTAGAGTTCCTCAATAAAAAAATTCAGTGCAACGTCTTTTCCTGATTAGTGCTTGATTTATTTTGTTCAAAGGAAAAGAAGAAAAAAGCCAAAACTATGAAACTACATTTCTGTTTATTTTCCCATCCTTACACAAATATCATTGCCAATGTCAGCAGGAATGGGCATGGCATGGGGAATAGTGGGTTAGATAATTGATGTTGCAATACAGATGCAAGTTTAGTACTATTTTTAATTTGTGCAATATTCCCCACCAGACTAAAATAACTTGCATGTAGCGTAGATTTTGAAATAAACTTTAACTCTGTAATCTTTGAAATAACCTTTGTGGCTTCTGTGGCTCCAAGCCTTGGTCTACAATGTGCTTTAGAGTTTGGGGAAGAGGAAGAGATGAGAAAAGGGTCATGGACAAGGTGATTTCTGTTCCCTCAGTAACATCAGCATAGACTCAGATTAAATATGGCAACTTCAGTTAAATCACTGCCATGTAATTCAAAGCACAATCTTCTGTGATTGCTTGGTGTGTTTTATATGATCAACACACTAATGGGATTTATGAATTACCACAAAACCCTTTAACCGTTTGGAAATCTACATTCTTCTGTTAAAAATAGATTACGCACTTGGAAAGCTAAGTATCAGTTTTTCACTAAGACCTAAACTCCTGACTGGGCTTTTTTCTTTTTGGAAATGGAGGTGACAGAGGCATTTGATGTGTGTAATGTGCTCTGTTAAATTTTGGATGATTTCTTGCCTTGACGATTACCTTATTCTGAAGAATAAACGATTCAGTGAAGGTGAATCTTCAGTGAAGATTCAGCTCTCCAAACACAGTGATATGACTCCATCCAGAGTGTGTAATGTCTTCTCTGCAATCTCAAAAACAAAATTGGGACACACAAGCAAAAACCATGATCAGTGGTTTCCTTTACAGTGTTTCTTAGTTTAGACTTTGCCTTTCAGGCTCCAGTTAGGACATTTCATTCACTGCAGTTCCCTCCACACTGTGCAGCCTTCAAATCTCTCAGGTACTACACGGTGCAAGCTACCACTGGTGTGACTGCAGAGGTGTTGCTTGCCTCTGGTACTCAATTTTGGTTAAGGTGCTCATACATCCTTTATTGACATGTGACAAGAAGTTCTACAACGTAATCCTAAAACATAGCTTTGTCTGATGAGCATTTAGGAAGGCGCCATCTATTTTGTAACTTTGCCATTGTGTGGATTTGGGTTTGTTCAGCCTCAGTATTGTTTTCGATTTCACATCTAGCCCAGGGATTAATTTTGCCACACATTTGCTTGAAATAAGGAGTGAGACACGGTGGTTTGGTGATTAAGGCAGAACATTTAGATGAAAATAACTGCAGCACTTGAGAAACACGCGGTTCAAAGTGAGGGTTTAACATGGGCCTGCCAATAAAACACATAGCAGTCTGTCAGAGCTCACAGAAATAACTGGGGAAAATATTCTGCTTCGCTTTCAGGAGCTGCTAAGTCGCACATCGCTCGAGACTCAGAAATTGGATCTGATGGCTGAAGTTTCCGACCTGAAGATTAAGCTGGTTGGGATGGAAAAGGAGCAGAGTGAATACGAAGAGAAACAGAACAAAGCTGAGGTGAGTTTTTTTCATTAGCTTCTTTTAACTTTTTTCCATTACGTGTCTATGGTGTGTTGTCACACACCTGAGCTTTTGGGCTGAAATCAGCGTGGAATAGAATTTTCTGTGCTTACAGGGCAGCCCAAATCACTGATCCTATGAATTCAGTGAGGAGTATGATTATGCATTTTTGGGATGTGGTTTCTTTTCCTCTCTCTCATTATACTTCAGAGGTTGCTGTTTGGCTTTAATCAAGGCAGAGTCCCTTCCAGAAGCATTTTTTACAGTGGGTGTTCACATAACCCTTTCCTTTCCCCAGGAGCTGAACTGACAAGGCTGGGCCTGGCCCACCAGAGCTCTTCCCTCATTTATATGGCAGAAAAGACTGTCAGCTCAGGAGGATGAGAGGTGCCACAACCATTGAGATTGGGGATTTTAATGTATTTGTGGCACCTGGGAGGGCATTTGCCTCAAATGAGTCTTTCCCCTTGTGGCTACATAACAAAGAGTGCAAAAAAATGTCATGGTCTGGAGGCAATTCCAACACTAACTCCCCTTCAGATGTGGAGAGTTCTGGACATCAAAGGAGCTTTGGTTTTTGCTGTATTGGTTAAGAAAGTATGAAACAGGGAATCCATCTGATCAACATCCATATCATGGTGGTGAGCAGCAGGCGGGAGCTGGGAAGGGAAGCTGTTGTGGAAGAGAGAAATTGATACAAATTGCCATGTGCTGCCCTACTCAGTGGTCCTGTAAAAGGATGACCTATCAGGAAGGGATTACCTGGAAAGGAGGGATTAATAGGTCTAAGATTTATACATTGCTGACCGAAAAAAAACAACAAAACCAAACTTTGATCCATATTGACTTAGGAGGATTTGAAATCCAGGCAGCATTAGGAACTATTTGCTTTCCATAACTCTGCTAGTGGAATATGTGATAACTATGCATCAGTACTTTACCTGCAGTGACGTACTTCATTTGGGGTGTGTTTGCTTTCAACTCATTTATTCTCTGAAGTTTTCTTTAGAGATTCAAAGATAACATAAAGAGAGCGATTTCTGGCAGAGCTTGCAAGCCAGAGAGGCACCAGCTGCTGTTTTCACCACCTGTGGCCCTTCTCGTGCTCTTTCAGGCATAATTGTCAGTGCCTTGTGTACAGAAGGCCTGAGCACTCTCAAACTGCCCGAAAACCTGAGCAGGTCTCAGCAGCACCTAATGGCTACAGAGGGCAGCCTGCTTCCAGTGCTTGTGTGGAATATGGGGATGAGGATTCCTAAAATATTTGCAGGGCATGCACAGCCAGCCTGGCTCCTGGAAAGCAGCAAAGATTTTGGGTGCATTTTTATTGACTGGACTTTTGAACGCTCAGGAGGTTCTGGTCCTGTGAGCTGTGGAATTCTGCAGCTGGTTCAGTGAGGTGTGTGCCCCCTTGGCAGACAAAGTTGAGCTTTAACAGCCTGGATGCCTCTGTGGTATTGCTCAGTGACAGGACAGGTTCCTGCTGAGATGGAAAAGGATTCTAATCTGATGGAAAAGTTGAGAATCGTTGTGTGAAGTGTGTGCTGAATTATTAACGACCCCAAGAGGTGATTAGGTTTCTGGCATGTTGAAAGTCTCAAACCTGTGTGTACAAAGCAAGGAGAATGGGTGTTTTAAGGAAAGCTGTGGGAAATAAACAGCATTTTTGGTTTGCTTGTTGAGCTATTTATGTAATTATTTTAGATTCTCCCGAATAAGCATTAATCCAATTTATCAGGACAAACAGGAGTTGGTTTGAATCAAATCGGATGCTTTGTTGAATTCTAATGCTTTAACCCTATTTCTGTTCCTTTTCCTGTAAATTATACTCATTTTTCAATACAGACGCCATTTCAAAAATCAGAATTAAATTTATTAATTAATTATTAATTTTCTTTACACTATTAGACTACAGCTGCTTAAATTTGGTAATATTTTGAGTGTTTTCCTGAGCTCTTTGCTTCCACTGCCCAACTACATCTTTCTAATGAAGAAACTACTCAGACAAACACAGTCTATCTGTAGTTTGCTCTTGATTTTGGCATCCAGTAGTTAAACCATTTTAAACATCTTGTTAATGATACTTCATGGCTGACCCTGCTATTTTTAAATAAAATAATGGGGTTTAAAAAGTTTAAAATTAAATGTGGCATTGCAGGATCATTCAGCTCAACCATGTTTATTCTGTATTCTAATTTTGTGTCTGCTTATTTCACAGCAGCTGTCTCCAGTCACTTAGAATTTATCTATAGAATTATTTTTCTGGTTGGGTTGCAAGGAAAGAAAGCAAATTAAGATATTCTTCTAAATATGAGCGAGTTTTAATGTGTGAGACTAGTTTCACTTTATCTTGTGCAGCTGTCATTTAGGCTTGGTTTTAGTTAGCAGCAAAGATTTTTATCAAGCATCTCTAACCTCCTCTCAAAGGTATTAATTTCACACTGAATGCCACTTGTCTCTGGCTCTTCAAAAGCACATACTAAATATAAAGTGCCATTTATTTATATATATTACACAGAGGCCAGGAGAGTAGCTGCTTGTAAATGGACTATCTCACTCCTGGCTTTGTGATTTTAATTCCTTTCCTGTGGAATAACTTACTACTTTTGACTCAGTAATGCTATGAATGTTTCTGGGGTCTTACCTGAGGGGGTTGTGTAGCTTTTCTCTTACCTGAGAAGCCTCAGAAATTTTGAAAATGTGTTTTTCTTAATGTAGCAAGGTGTGAGCAAGAACCATTATCAAAAGATTTATAACTGCCTCGATGTCTGCCCTACCAGAACATAGACAAAAGAGACTTTCCATCCCTCTCAGGAGACTGCAGCAGTCATTGTGCATTCCAGCTTGCTCAACAGCCCTTCTTCTGTCCTACTTCTTCCTTTTGTAGCATGGGATAAGTCTGTGGGTTTGGCTATAAGCTTTTGGCAAGTATTTTGTGGCTCTTGTAACTTCTGAATTAAATATCTAGTGCAAAGCTACTTGCAATTCCAAAGAAACCTGAGTCAGTGAGCTGCTGACTCCCTCTGGGGAGTCTGGTGCATTGTCTTGTCTGAATCAAGGTGTTGTAACTAGTGTTGACAAATGTTCATGCTGTGAAAGAACCTCAAAAATGCCTGTACTACCTTGAAACTAGAAACAATTTTGAAGGCACAGGCTGGAGTTCCACTGGGATAAGGATTTCTGCCATTTCTGTGCTGTCAAGTTGGCCCTGTGGGGAGTCTACGGATGCAGAGTGCTTCCCTTTCTCCTTTTGTAATTATGAGGCAAAAGAGAGAGCTGCAAGGTGGCAGCAGAAGTGTTTCAGAACTCCTCCATGTCAGCACAACTGGAGCAGCTGCCAGTTTGTGCTCACAAATCCGTGCATCCTGTTGGAGTAGCCCTTCTCCAGAGCCCTGTGGGAGTGAAGAGTGCTCTTGCCAAAGAGGAACTCAGACCAAGCCTTGGTGCTTAAAATAAAGTGAGGGAGATGGATGTGTGTCCTGACAGCTCCAATCCCCAGCTGGGACTGCTCTGTGAGGTACCTGATTGTGGACAGGAAGGCAAAAAAAGAAACCTAATTTTCATTTATGTCCCTTAAAGGTTTGTTGGATGAAAGAGGATGAGCATCAGACATTGTCATCCTGATTGAGCATAATATGTATAAAGTAAAATATATGTAATCGCTCTTCTGAATTTCATCTTAAGAACAGTGAGCTAGAAAATACTCAAATGTGTGAAGCTCTTTTGTATGATTTAGGTGAATCTCTGTGAATGTTTAAAGTTGAATGTGGATGCTGTTACTGTCCTGTCCTTGCAGTAGTTTTTCCCTATTGCATATAGGTAAAACTTTATAAAATTAAAACCTTGTTGCTTTCGTAAAATCATGGCTTAGGCCTGTTACTATGACTGGAGAAAGACCATGAGAAAAACCCAAGAAAAGAAAAACGATTAGGTTTTACTCATGTAAATGTAGTATCAACAGAAGCAAGAAAGCTAAAGAATAGAAGGAGAAAAACCAGCAAGATATCTGCACCTGGTATTTTTCTGAATTCTTGAATGCTTATGCTATAGGTAGCCAATGGTAGTGTATTGTAATTAACAATAACCAATGAATCTACTGTAGTAATTTAGTAGCCAATGACTATGTAACACAAATTATAACATCCAAAAGTCTGCAAAAAGAAATTGCTTTGTTTAATTAAGATTTTTTGCACATTGTCTGAAGCACAGCCTGTGTGTGCCATGTCTGCTCCAACAGTGACATTTCCCTCACTCTAAGACTCTTGATTTACTGCAGATTTGAGGTTACAGGAGGATTGTTGGCAACTCCAGTGAAGAAAATAATAATAAAAAATGATTTGCCATGTCATCTGCTGTTCTGTCCACTGAAATCTTTTTCACTCCTCTGGAAAATGGATTAAGATCATCAAATTTATTCTACTTGAGAAGACTGAGAAACCACAAAACTTATGTTGTTAATGTACATGAAAGCGAAGAGAAAGTTTCGTGATACCTGAAAAAATACCCAGTACTATTTGATAAAAGTCAGGGAAATTAAGTGAAATATTATATAGATTTTCATACTTGACTTTGGTTTGCTTTTTAAGATGGATTTTTTGGTGTGTATATTGCTGATACACAAATCCAAGAAGCTGACCAGCAAACTGATGCAGTTTGACATAATTACTTTTTCTTCTGTGTTATCCTCCTGATTTCTCCTGCATCTGTTACTTAACTCCTCCTCCACATCAAGATCCTGCCCAGAGAGCAAGAGAGGTAATGGAGTTATTTTTCTGCTCCATGCTAGACCTGGAAGCAGAATTACTTTGCTAGTAAGTTCTGTGTATAAATTGTGATAGATTAGGCTGTGTCCCCAGCTGAGCACTTCACAGTTTCTTCCTCCTGGATGATTTGGAAGTGCAAATGAATGTAATCAAGTTCCATTTCAGCAAAAGTGTGCCTCCGAGCCAGAATATTAAAATATGTTCCACGTTTTCCTTCACATGACTGTAGAACTTTTCCAAAAAAGTTTCTGATCTTAACTTCAGAGTCAGACTCATGAATTAGTCCAGAATGTAGATTCCGTTCCATGAAAACTGTGGCTTTCTGCAATATTCCAAAAAATCATTTATGCAATTGTTTATACTCATTTACATTACTTTATCAGGATGGAAACACATAATCTGTCTTTTTTTAGTTTGCCTTTGATGTGCTTCATGTAGTCCTTTGTGCTGCAACTGTACAAATATATTCTTTGCATCAATTTTTTCTCACCTATTGTTTTTTCTTTTTTTCCCTTTCCTCCTATGTTTTCAGTCAGTAGTGAACCTGATCAGTGACCTGCAGGAGCAGATGTGTAGACTGCAGCTGGAAATTAATAGTAGAATCCAAGAAAGAAAGTCTCAAGATAGGAAACCAGACTTGACCCCTAATAGTCCTCAATCTGGTGCAAGACCAATAGAGACTCTGGGCCAGAAGAATTGTTCTCGGTGTGATGTACGAGAAGCACCCCTGGGCAGAAGCCTCTGTATTGCCTCTTCTCTCTCTTGCAGAAACTAAATTCCACTAACCAGAGCTACCTTGGGAATGTTTTGGCATTAATCTTTGTGGCTTTCATTAGCAAAGAGTGAGAGTGCCATAAAAATGACCCGAAAAAAAAAATCCTCCCCCCAGACATTCCACCCCAATTGCTGGGACAAATTTGGTAGCTATTGATGGCTGTCTACTAAGGCACAGAAATCTGTAAAACCCAACCACTCCTTTCAGATTTTCACAGTTGCCATTTCACCTGTAAGTCTGTGGTGCTGGTGTGGTGTGGGTTTTTTGGATTTT
Source organism: Vireo altiloquus (assembly GCA_013396875.1). Classification (NCBI taxonomy): domain Eukaryota; kingdom Metazoa; phylum Chordata; class Aves; order Passeriformes; family Vireonidae; genus Vireo; species Vireo altiloquus. Next base: position 371,197 of record VZRF01000398.1, read on the forward strand.
GGGGTTGAGGTTTGCCTGATGTGCAGCATGCTGGCATGGTTTGGTAGTTTGTTACTTTTCCTCGTGATGATGCCACCCCAGCTGTGCTTGATGGTGGGGCTTAACCAGTCCTCTGAACACAGATTTTTGATTCCTGGATATCTTAAAAGCTTAACACAGGTATAAAATAATTTCAGCTAAGACTCTCTGACATGTACCCTTTCTTTTTCTAATGATAATATCAAAGTGAAAGAAAAGAGCCATAATAAAAATAATCTGCTTGTCCTTTTAAAATAGCAAATCCAACATGGTTTTGTTTATTCCCTGACATTAACAGGTACCAGAATTTACATAACAGATCCTGGTTTTTTTAATTGGATCAAAAATATGTCACATGGCAGAATGAAATCTACTTTGCATAAATAGCTTAATTTCATTGAAGGTAGACTGATACTGGTATGCCTAGAAAAGACCATTTTAATATTTGTTTTTAAATCAGATTGCGTTAGTTTCTACATCTCTTTGGTTAAAATTTGGATCCCAAGAACTCATAAGTAACCTACTTATATTGTGAGGAAGTTTTTCAGTAATTTCTCTCATAGGTTTTATATTATAAAAATAATTATTTTATGTGTTACACCTATTTTAACAGTAGTGCAGTTGTTTCTGGGCTCGCGTTTGTGCAGAACTGCTTAATGGACTATTAGAATTACAAGCTGTAGACTGGAGAAATAATCTGGTAGTCATTAAAAATCAATGTAATCCATGATGTTCAGTGAGGTGCTTAATGTATATACTGCACAGGAGTCCAAAATTGGGTTACTCCTCCAAACTTCTCACTTCCTTAGTTCATTTTAAGACATGTTGTCTAGTCAGAGCTCCATCAAGGATTTAATAATATTGTCCTTTTGAATGAGCAAGATACAATTCTATCAAGAAATGGGAGAAGAGACATTTAAGGGACAGCTTCTTAGAGCAGGTCACAGTTTTTAGTGTTCGGTGTTCAATACTGTGTGGTTCATGCATGAACTGTAATTCAGGTCAAGGAAAAATTAATATCTGCCATAAAAACCTTACCTTTATCCTCTGTTCTTCCTCTGCAGGGGTTGCTGCAGGAGCTTCGACACCTCAAAATCAAAGTGGAAGAACTGGAAAATGAAAGAAATCAGTATGAGTGGAAATTGAAAGCAACTAAAGTAAGCAGAACACTTGGAATTTTCTAATGACAGGCCTCTATCAGCTGGGCAGGGATATGCTCCACTTCTCATCAATATTTACTTTTCTTACATTTACCTTTTGGCAGGGTAGCTGCAAGGACATTTTTTTAACCATCTTTGGAATAAGTACTTTGGTTTGAAGCTGTTGTAGCCTTTGTTGTGCCTTTTGTTCCCTCCGTGCAGTTTTCAGTCTTCTACGTTTTGCAATTCTTGTTCTGAGAAACTACCGAAGGCATTTTTGACTTGCAAAGATCTGCTCAAAGACCTCTTTGAAGGCTTTCTGGCCTCGGTTTGTGCAATGGTGACAAGCCTCTGTGGCATACACCTTCCAGCCTGAGGAGACATACAAAGTTTGTTGGGTGTTTGCTTCCTATGGCATTTATTTTCATAGACATTAAACCCCAAATACACTATTAGCTCACCCACTTTGACCTTGTGGATATCAAAGTGCACAACTGCCTTACACTGCTGTTGACCTTAAATCCTGCAAAGCTGTTGGGTCATAACCTGGAGAAACTTGACATGTGAAACATTTAACCATTTTCCCCAGTAAATAATTTTTCTAGTGGAACATTCTCACTGTTACTTCTAGTTTGAATTTTTAACCCTTTTCCATTAGATTATAAAGCACCATAAAATTTTTCCTTGTTGTGCTGTAATCACACCTCTTTTCATTTTTGTAATAATCCCTGTTCATATGAATGACTGATTCTCGAGTTGTGGTTGAGTCTTGGAGAAACATTTCAAATTATTAAACTGGATTTTCTATTTAATGTTTGATAGCTTGATCCAGACATGACAAACAGCTATTATTTGTATTAGCATTTCTTTCCTTTGAGAATTCTTGGATGAATAACAGAATGTTGCTGTCATGTCTATTTTCCTGTTAAGATAATAGTTCCTCAATCCATGGAAATGTTTTCTCTGACATGGTGGAGAAGAACAGTCTTTGGGAAAATATTTTTTCAAGCAGTGTGCGGCCAGCTGCCAAAACAGATAGAAATTATGGAAAATTTAGGAGCAGAATGAAAATAAGAATGAAGAATCATAAAACCCACTGAGGGAGAGAAGATGCAGGACTGGAAAGGAAGAAAAGCACAAGGAAAGAGAGAGAAAGCAGAAAAATAATCATAGAGATGACAGGAATTAGACCTTAAGGGAAAAGAGGGCATTTAAAAGAACTCTGAGGTCAAACAGACCAGGGGAAGCAAATCCAGATCTGGTATTAAGAGGTCTGCAAGCTTTTGTCTTCCTGTTGTTCCAGCTTCTTAGATGAGAAATTGGAATATTTCCATGGCTGGATATAAAAAGCATATTAGTCAGTGGGAAGTGCAGGAGCCCTTCAGAGATGCAACAAGGCAGATTCTTCTATTCCACGTGGAATTTTAGGCAGAGTGGTGACGTTATCCTGCAATCCAACCTCTTGCTTCCTGGAGAAAATAATTAATCTATGTTTCTCCCTATTTGGATAATGTTTTTTGGTGATTTGCATTTTTCCTGCTTTATTTAATATTTTGAGAAACTGGTCACATTAAAGGTTTTCTTGTCCTTGTTCTTTCCCTTTTTTTTTTTTTGTCCTTTAACTGCAAGGATGCTTGGTGTGCTTTTGCAGGGCAAATGCAGAATGTTGACACACAGAGGTTTTGAAACTTCAGAAGAAAATCTTATCACACCGCTGACTTAGCAAAATATGCTGCTAGCAGTTTTTCTTGTAAATACAAAAAACAGATTAGGATCACTGTATTTCAAGCTGAAAAATCACAGAATTCTTCTCCCTTTGTCTTGTTCAGCTCTTTCATGTGGGATTTTCTATTCAAATCTAGTGGCAGCCCAAAATTGCAGTAAATGTAAACAAACACTGGTATTTTGTGTGTGTGTGGTTGTCTTCTAGGCCACGCTTTCCTTCTATCCTGCTTGCTGTTTTGAGGATGAACAGTTTTGTTATCCTGCTGAAAAGGCTCAGCATTAATAGATTCTCAGTTATACTAATAAGTAGTAACTAGGATTAAAAATAACCAGTATATGTTTAAAAATCCTTTGATATCTTTTGGGAGTCTTCATGCAAAATTTGAGTTCCTTGTAACAGTCATTATTATTATATGAAGAACTCTATAGCTTTGGGGGCTTTCCAGAGTTTCCTTACCTACAAAAATCCTTGAAAATATTACCTTTCTCTGTGTCTGTCTTCTGCAAGAGCTAATTGCATTGGGAAAAGTGAGCTGCTCTGAAAGGAATAGGATAAACAGGGATAAATAGGATAAACACAGCATAAATATGTACAGTTGTTGTAGTGTTTATGAAATATCCTGAGCTGGTGACTGACCTCAATCATGGTGTTACACTCAGACATCTTCTAGTTCCTGGGGAAGGATCACAGACAATGGGTGGGGAAGTTATTCTGGGTTTGTTGTGCTCTCTTTCAGGCTGAGATAGCTCAGCTCCAGGAGCAATTGGCTCTCAAAGATGCAGAGATAGAACGCTTGCAAAGTCAGCTCTCCAGGACCTCCTCATACACTGAAGTGGCAGAAAGAGGTAAGAGGAAGGGAATCAAAATCAAAAATCCAAACCCCTGCTTTAACTTTGCTTTGGTAGCAGCTTGGCAGAGAATTTCAAAGGCATACAAGGAGGTACAAGAATGAATTACAGGAATTTATTTTGGGAGGAAAAGTGGTGTAAATTAATTCTGTGTTCTGATAGAGGCCATTAACGTGTGAAATTCTGTTCCAATCTAGAGGCAGCACAAATTGAAAGAAGTATCTTCAAGGGCCTGAAATTTTTCTGTTGATATCTCATTTATAAATGTAAAGAGTCATTGTAGTTGAATGGAATCTGTTTTTTGGGTATACATTGAAAAGGTCTTTGAAAAATCTTTAAAGTTCCTGTTTTTTAAGGAAAAAAAAAAAAGTCACAGTAGTAGCTAAGCCTAATGTCTCAATGCCCAAACATTCTAAAAGAGAGCCATTGTTTCCTTTCTTCATGACTGTGTGCAATTTAGGCTCACTGTCCCATGAAATGTTGGATCAGATCAGGGTCCCTTCCAGCCTGGGCAGATTTAGGATTCTCTGATATTGCAGGTTTCTGGTTTAAGTCAGCACTGTTGACACAGGTCGAGTTTAGCCTTTGGTCTCAACCAGTGGTGCCATGGTTCTCTGGAATATTGACTCCCTGGGGCTCCTGCCAGTTGCTGGGCCATGGGAATGTGGAATTGGTGATTTTTTTCCTCTGCAGCACCGACACTCATCCACACAGGAATATTTGTGTGTAGTTTACCACAGTGCATCAGCTTTGCTGCACTAACAACTTCTGTGGGTGTTAACCAAGTGTTGACTTCCAAAGACTACCCTGGCTGAGATGTGAATTTCTGTGTCCTGTTCTTCCTCCTTCCCAGGGCTTCCTAAGAACTTCCTGTGGTTCATTCCAAAGAAGCGACTTAACATCTTGTGCTGATTTCACTCAGCTGCAGAGCTTGTGCATGTAGAGAACTGCATGTCTAACCAGAAAATTAGTTTGCCTAACAGTTGTGCTTGGTAGAGGAAGCCTTCTACTAATAGAATTTTGTACTTTCTGTGAGATTCCCAAATAATTTATGGTATTTCAAAGGAAAGATAGTGGTATGACAGCAAATCTAGAGCTCAGAAGCATTCAGCTTCTAGAAGTGTGTCCTGTCCACGTTGAAAGTGGGTGAAACTGTCCTTGATTCCAGTGGCAGAAGAATCAAACCCTGTACAGAATCTGTGGGCTACATTCAAGGAAAGCACTTAGACTGTATTTGAATGGAAACAGTAACAATCCTTCTGCAAAAAAAAACTACTGACTTATCAGAATTTCAGGTGGTCTTCTCAAATAAAGTTGAAAAATAATGTCAGTGTACTTGTAGTATGCTAGAATGCATATCCTAATTAAATTGCAAAATTGATCTAATATGTGCTTTTTCTACATTATTTGACTCTCACCACTTACCATCGTAGAGGAAGTTTATAGGAGAAGGCTAAAAGAAAAACGTAAGCCCTGCAATTCCCTTTTGCTTTATCTCACTGTTCCTTTCACACCAATTGTAACTCAGATGCATTCTGCAGCAATAATCCCACGTTTGTTTAGATTTGGCTGTCTAATTGTAATACACTGAGACACTGCTTTCACTGCTTGCAGCAAGCAGGCAGCTCCTTGCCCTGTTCAGTAAGATTTCACTTCAGAAACAAAGGTCAGAGGTTCAAAAATCAAATTGTTGGACTTCAAAGGGACATCGTCAAGGTTAACAGAGCCAAAACTTAACATTTACCCCCTTTAATTTGCACATATGTAAAACCCATTTAATATCTGGAAAGATGGCTTTAGTTGAAAGCCTTTCTCTTTGGAGGGGAGGATTCAGGCTTTTGTTTTTTTAATCACTGCATTAAATTTAAAAAAAAAAGTCTGAATAAATGTTTCCATACTTGATGATGTTCATAAATATAGTAAATGAAGTTTGCTTTAGCGTGCTTAAATCTACCTTGACACCAGTCCTTTTTGAAGTCTAATATTTATAAAGAGAAATTAGTAGGACTGTGATTTTTTTTTAAAAAAAAGTCTTCCAATTGCTTGCCCACTGCCTGCTGGCTTTAGTTTTTGATTTGGCTGTGCCTGTGCATGTCCTGTGTCTCTTCTGTGAGAAAATGCCTGCGAGGTTCATTTACATGTTTTAAAACTTAATCATTGCAAGGTGTGCACTTTCCAGAATCCCTGCAATAAAAACTAATTACAGCTTTTACAAATAGTTTAGCCATGACATTGTGTGTTCAACATTCAGCTGTAAAACCTTTTTTCACAGATGCTCTTTGGCAACATTGATTTTCTTTCCCCTCTCTCCCTTCATGCCTGCTACCATATTTGTTTTTATGGATTTTTGTGAACAAGTGGGTCTGGTTTAATGTCAAATCATTAATTCCTCAAGTGGCAGTAACAATAGATGAACTATTTCAGGTTCTGTCTCCATCACACTTGGTTTAGTCAAGAGGACTTGCTGGGACTATCGTGTAGACAAAAATGAGAGATTTGGTTCAGCAAAGTTAGGGCATGATTAAAAATCTCATATATTTTCAGAGAGTGTGTTTTAATTGACTCAACTGTAACATTCCTGGATAACCTCTAGTACTAAATTGTGTGTGAGGAAATTCTCCATTAGATTGTGATGCAGATTTTAACCTAGTTATTCATACTGAGACATTTAATAAATAACATTTTACAGAATCTCCTTGTATAAAGCCAAATTTTTTATTTTTCATTTCCAAGTTCATGAATGTCCTTTTACTGCTTCTCATAAGCTGCCGAATATTTTTTCTCAGATGGGATATAATTGATTTTCAATCCCACTTAAAATTATTTCCTTAAGTATATAACAGCAAACACACACTCATCTTTTGCAAAATAAGCTTCAGTGTTTCTTTTCTTTTCCACTGCTTGACTTTCATGGTTTAAAATAGTATTGTGTAGTCTTTTGTAAGCAAAACCAGGATGTTTGTGTTTATTAATGCTTTTAATAGCTCAGTTTTGGAAAAAATCTACACTAAATGTAGTTTAGTAGTGCACAGGCCATGCCACTGACATGGTTTTGGTTATTAGTATGAACTTAGGGAGAGTATCCCAAAACACCTATTTACAGTAAATATGTAAGTTTATTTCTCTTACACCATTTTTAAACATTTTTAGACCAAGAAGTTCAACGGTTGAAGATAGGAATGGAGACGTTATTGGCTGCAAATGAAGAAAAGGTGAGAAAATAATTCTTGTTCTACATATTAAGAATGAAATTATGGGTTTGAATCTCTGAAATGTTCCAAATAACACACTTTCTATAAGGACTAAGTGAGAATTGTAATTTTTATGATCATAAATCAAGCCACTGGATTTTCCTATATCCATATATTTTCCTGTATGGTGGCACACTCATATATGATCAAAAAGACAATAATATGCATCCCTAAGAACTTCCTTTATTAAGTGAGGAATCCAGACAGGCCAACATTAATTCTGGAGAACATTAATGCCGCTCATGACATTTATTTCTCAAAAAAGCCTTAATGTCAAACCCCTCTGGTTTCCTTATGTTCTAATTTCACATTGTCCAGCAAATTTTGTGTACAAAGGAAAATAACATTCCTTAAAAGGCATGTGAGAGACTTGACCCTGTTTTCATGACAATCACAGAGCTGTAGTAGGGTGCTTCTGCAATTAAAAATGAAGGATTTGAGATGTGATTTTATTTATTTAATATTTTCCACAGGACCGTCGGATAGAGGAGCTGACACTGCTGCTAAGCCAGTACAGGAGGGTCAAGGACATCATGATTGCAGCTCATGGTAAAATGTCTTGTGAATAATTTCCTGGTTTTATTTTAAGTTTGTGGTGTTTCCTGTGACCATTATGACCTGTGACCATCAGCCAGCATAAAATGATATTAGGAGAACTCATTTCCCTTCCACTCAGGAAAATCCTGACAGCTGACTAGACAAGTTTTGGTTGGAAGGAACAACTGAAACTCCACTTTTCTTTGCTACACAAGAGTCTGTGTATTTAGCTGCAAAATCTTTGTCCCATTTCTTATTTACCCCCATTCTTATTTACCCTGTAGGAAGTGGTGTGGGTTTTAGGACAATCTTATTTAAAGTTGCCACCATACTTTTGAGTACTGAATTTAATCTGGGAAACTTGACCTTCTGAAAGGATAGTTTTGTTCCATGCACAGAATCACATTGACAAGCAATAACAGTATTTTTAGGCCTCATATGGCAGAATGGAAACTTGTATTTAACACTCAAGAATAGGGAAGGAGAGTAAATCTCTCTCTGAATGTTCATTAAATAAATAACTAAAGAGGAGCAAGGAGCAAGCCACGATGCTCTGGATTTATTGAACTAATAGTGCAGAGAGCATGATGGTGTTAATGTAACCTGGCATAGATACTCCCTAGACTGTAAATAAAACACAGTGATGCTCAGCATAGTAAAACAAATAAAAATCCCAAACACAAACCTGTGTAGGACCTAGAGATTATATTGAGATCACCCACGCTGGGGCGTCTTCTGTGATAGAATAAGAACAGAGTATCAACCTCAGCTTGCCCCAAAACACCAAACTGAATTGCAAGTGGTTCTGAAGCTGCCTGATGAGCAGCTCAGGGGCTCCCAGCAGAGCACAGTGTGTAGCTGAAAGTGGCAAATGTGTTGTTCTGATATAAATCAGCTTGCTGGGAAGTCAGAGCCCAAAGGAAGGATGGGAAACCACAGGCATCAGGGAAAGACTGAGGGGAATTCAGAGGCCGAAGAATTTAGACTGTCTGACATGGCCCTAAAGGGTTTTTCCTTGCCTGTTTCTCTCCCTTTCTACTTCTACTTTCTAATGCTTTCAGGCTCTTCTGTCTCTGGTGGCAGTGAAGAGGAACTTGAGGCAACTTTAAGGAAGTGGAATCTTTTGAATAACTCTCAAGGAGAATTACGGAAAACAGAGGTACAGATGTTTTAGAAGCAGGTTCTGCTTCTAAGGGTTCTGCTATATAGATAGAAGATACAGAACCTTCTTCTAGGTTCTGCTGTATAGATGATTTCTTGCTGTTGGTTTCTCTGTAGTTATGTAGATGATAGTTCAGCCCTGACCAAATTTTTGTATTTCTTGGTATGGGGACAGTGGATTTAGCATCAGACACCAGAGCTACAGGCTTGAAACTTTTGTATTTTACCCAGGCCTCTGCAGGAGAATTACCACCAGCTGTGCTCCCTCCAGTGCCACACAAAGCCATGGAAATCAGGCAAGACCTTTCTTTCTCATGTTTCATGTGGGTTGTCCTAAATTGTATTATTTAGACTGTTTAACTGTTGGAATCTTGTCTTGACTAATCTTGGCTTTGCTGCAGTTTTGGGCACTTGTGAAAGCTGTGCTTGTCATGGAGTTTGCAATGCTTAGTTGTTTAAGGTTTAAATTATAGGAATAAATCAGCATTTTTATATATCAGAAGATATATGCACCGTAGTCCTTAACACTATAAAATTTATTTCTATTTTAAGTGGAACCATTCCAGTATCTTCAAGTAATTTAACCTCTCCACAAGAAGAATCTTTGGAAATCACAAATAGGTAAGAATGAGCAACTGTCATTGAAATGTAAAACATTTTTCCTTTTTAAAATCCCTAAATGCTGCACATTTCTGACAGAGAGTTATTGCTGTGCCTTTTAAGACCTCCCAAAGTCATCCATAGATACAAGGCTAAAGCTGCCCATGGGCCTGGCTGGCTTTCACTGCTGATCAGAGGATGTCTTGTTGCTGTTTCTGCCTTCATCTACTGCAGTTTTCAATGCCATGATTTTCAGACTGAAAATATAATAAAATAAATGAATCTCTTAATTGTGAGCTATATTTTATGCAGAGATTGTGATCTGTACAGCTGTTGCATGAGACACTGGTGACCTGCAAACAAACCATGTTGCATTAACTGCTGCTTTTTTTTCCTGTCGCTTTTTTAAGGGTTCCACAGAAAAAAAAGTCAAGTAGTTTAGAAGACTTGCAGAGTGAATCCTTGGAAAAGGTTGGTTTATTTGTAATCACAGTTTCTGGTGTTTAATGTCACTACTAAAAGACAAAGATCAAGTCTAAATATTCTTTTTGTTTCACGTAGAGTGACTTTAACATCTGCTAACATGTGTAGGAAAAAGTCCTAATGATAAAACAGCTCAGGTTCTTTTTCCACCACATTGCCAAACTGTTGACGCACCCATATGGACACACCTTCAAATTCAATTTTTCCCCTGAGAGAAACAAAAATATTTAAGTGAAATACAAGAAGTAGTGAGGAGTCATTTTGTTAAACGGCAGAATTATTTTGTTTATACATGTTTTTAAAATATTTTTTTTTTTACTTCCAAATCACTAAAAATATTAAGGCAGCTAATACTGAAAGCAGATAAATGTTGGGATTGGGTATCTCCATGTAGGATTCTTTTGAGTATTGTTCCCTTAGCTGTCTACTACAAATGGCATTCCTAAAGATGGCAGTGATGCTGCCTTAGTTAAAGCAGCAGGAGCCCTTCAAAGGCTTTAATTCCATCCCAGAAGAAAACTTCCCAATTTGCAAAATCTTGTTGTATTGTGGTCCAGAGTCTTGTTTTGTCATTATGTACAGTGTTATTTTTCTACACTTTTGTAATTCTGCTTCTTGAGACTGTTGTTGCTTTCTGTATTTAAATTAGGCTTAATAGCAGGTCACCTACACCCAGTAATGCCATTTAAACCAGATGCCAGTAATATGATTGCTCCAGTTCTTTAATTTTTAAAAAAATTATCTTAAATATTCTAACACTTCTCTTGAATTACTGGAGATGACAGTGACCTAATAGAGTGTGTGAAATTTGTGCTGCATTCATATGGTTATGGTCACCCACACATGACAAATCAGAACTAATATTTCATTCCATGAAGAATTGATGTTTTCTTGTCATAACTTTTAGTTCTTTTCTTGTCTTAAATCAAAGATCTGAATTTGTCTCTGCCACATGCTGTGACAAGGCTGTGCCTACACATTTATGCTGTAAAACTGCTCTGTCCATGAAATCAGAGTCCACACAGGAAGAACCTACCAAGGATATGAGAGAACTGCAGCAAGTCCTCCCCAGGTTCAGCAAGGCATTTAAATTGTGTGCCCTAATTTAGGCACCAGGCCTCTTAATGAAATGGCTGAGACCTCCCCACGTGTATCAGTGAGTGGCTAAATGTGAATATTGCAACCAAAACTAAGGCCCAGAAACCTTGTTTGGCTGGCACAGCATGACAAGACAGCTTCTTGCAATAAATCCAAGAGAACCTGTGCAAGCAGCACTGTTTACTAAAGTTATTCTGCCTTGCTTGAAGCTCAAATTCCCATTGCTTCCAGCAATAATAACAATAAAATAATAAACCACATCAGTGTCCCTGACCTAGCCATGGTGGAATTTTTATCACTTGGTTCCTATCAGAGCTCTTTATGATCTCAGCTGGATCCATACAGGATTGTGTGTGTTATTTTATTTCAGTTGTTTTCATATTGGTCTAACTGCTAAACAGCTGTTATGTTCCCAGCTCAAAGTAAGTCTAAAGGGACCACCCAGAAACCTGAAAATAGCAAAATTCCTTTGATCACAACAACTTAAATAGGAATTTCATAGAGCAGGGAATGAACAAACACAATTAGTAGTAAATATTGGATGGAGATGAAATGAAGAGGTAACAGTCCTTGTAATATATTGTCCATACATTAAGCAGCATCTCTATAGAAATAAGACTACATTTGATGTTCTGTGTATGTATGTTAATACTAACATTTGTCTGTTGCTTTTTTCCATAAAACTTTGAAATTGCCCTCCCTGAAACTCCATAGTATGTAGATGGAAAACCAGCCCAGCCTGTTGTAGAACAAGAGGTATATTAACTGCAACCTTTCTAACAATTCTCTGTTGTGATGTGATGTGCTGTGATGGTATGGCTAGGTTTGCATTTTATACTCATTTTGTCTTTAAAATCTTTGTATAGTTCCAGTGCTGACAAACAAAAGGGGGTAAGGATTTGAGAGGGAAATCTTTTGTTTTTTGCTTTTTATCTAAAAGTTTGTTACATGAAGTTGAGGTCAGTCAGTCTCAGAATATACACTGCTGATGTAAGATACAATTTCCCTACTCAAAAAGTATTTGGTACAAAGGATGTACTCTTGCAGTTGCCAAAAAGTAGCAGGAGTTGAGGAACTGTGCAATCTGGCCTGCAGTTGTAGTATCCAAAGAATCCTTGAGATCTGAGAATAAGAATAGATAAAGTAGTGGTTATCTCATTCAATTTTTAATGCATCATCCTATCACAGACAAACTTTTGAAACAATTTTGTCAGAATGGGGTTACTAAAAAGGAGCCTGCTGTATGTTCCTCTACACTATATATGGTTTGCATATTTTAAATGCAAAGTTTTCCTATGAAGCCTCCATTCTGACACTGAAACATTTACCAATGTGAGTTTATTCCAAAATACATACTGGCTGTACACCATTCCCACTATTAATGCCAGCTGGAGCTGCAGGTTCATTGCTTGTCTCAAAAAGTATCTCTGTTCTATAGTTTTCACCCAGAGTGATGCCTCATCCATCTTTTCATCTGGATTCAGTGTTGAAGAAATCCCAACACACCATTTCCAAAACTGGAGGCAAAAGTATCTCTGTGAAATATGTCCTTTGCCTGGAAAAGTAACTTATTAGGCTCAAAACTGTCTGATTTATGGGAACATTTCATCTACCCTTGAACAAGGAGCACAGTGACCAAGTAGATGATCACTTGAATGAAAGGAAAATTAGGTTCTGCAAAGGAAATGGATATTAAATTTAGCTGTAATTATTTTTTTAAAAAGCTTCACATTTACAATTCTCTCTACATGAAGAGATTTTCGTCCTTACAAAAGTTAAATTTCTGTAGCCTAACTTTGGTGTTGATTTTTTCACTGTTACTAATGGTGGTGGGAAATATGTTTGAGAAAATTTGAGGCATACAAATGCTTTTGGGTTAAATTCCAGTGGGATACAATTTTGAGGCAGAAACAGAAAACAGATTTCCACAGTCAGGTGAAAAACAGGGGAAAAAATGATCTGAGAAGTAACTAAATACATTTTTGGAACTATCAAAGTTGACCTTGAAAGGATCAAATGATTAAATAGTGCCAGGTTCCTAGAGGAAAAGGGAGACAGCTAGAAAAATTCTTATGGCAAAACCAGGTAATATTTAACATATATTTTAAAGTAATGCACTGTGGCATTACTTTAATGGGGAGTGGGAAGTAGGAGGAGCAGATGAGGGAAGGCAAGGCTGTGTTAGCTAGAAAATTGTCAGGCAACTGATGGGTTTAAACTGAGTTATCTGTAAGCAGAAACATGCAGGGAGGGAAGTCATTTTGAACCATACTTTATCTCAGCTTTAACATTGTGCACTGGATTGTAAATGCAGTGACAGATTTGATTTTGTATTTATTTTGTGTTTCCCTCTTTTAAAAACAACAGAGTAAGCCAGTTGTGAAAGGCAGCAAGTACCAAACGTTGCCAGGAAAGCTGCCCCGACCCCTGCAGAACGGAGAGCATGGAATGTATAACTCCCCAGACGGATGTGGCACGAGTGACAACGATGACAACAGTGTCCCAAGCCTGAGTATGTACATGTGCCTCTCCCAGAGGGAAAATCCAAACTGTTTGAGGGATTAGGACAGAGCATGGGAGAGAATCTGCTAGGCCAGAACAGTGCAGAATGATGTTCACATGGTTCAGTTAGGGAATGCTGTACTACTTTTATTTTTTTAAAAAATATTCCAAAAATATTCCCATAGCTCACAGCAGAGTGAAGGATCAGTTTAAGTTAGAGGGGGTTTTTTCTGTTGCACTTGACAATACCATTTGAAACTTTACAATACAATTACCAAAAACATTTTGGGTAAAAATGCTGGTATCAGCACTGTTGGTTGCTGTAGCTGGTGAGGACCCATAAGTGAAAATTTAACTTGCCACCATGCACAGAAACATCCGTGGATTTTGGAACTACAAGTGTATTGTCATTCCACAACCACAGCCCTGTGGAAGCCTGTATTAATTTCATTTCAGTGGCAACTTAAGCATGGATTTACTGACAAAAAGGTGTTAAGAATGAGGCACAGGACCAGGTATTTTTCTGGTTGGTTTCTTGTGCCTGAACTCCCAAGAGCTTGGGAGTTCAGGCACAAGAGTATCCCTTGAGATTCTGATTCTGAAGTCTTCCTACACTTTAAAAGCTGCAGTAGAAATTTTTGTTTGACTGTTGGAGTTTTTTTTTGGTGGGGGTGGGTTTTTTTATGTCCTCATGGTCCCAAAAGCTGCTGGCATACTGCAGTTTCAAGATTGTAATATGTTGTGGTTGTTTAGGGGTTTGGAAAGAGCATTTCAGTGATTGCAACTTTGTAGGCAACACATGAGCCATGCTGTTGTGTCTTTAACTGCAGGATTATCCAAGGATGGGTGAGCTTGTAAAGGAAAATGTTCTTTTTCAGAAACAAGCTATGGCTTCTTAAATACACTGAGTTAAGAGAATTTTTTCTGCGGGTTGGTTTGTTTCTTGCATGTGCAGCAAACTCATTACACCTCCAGTTCTGTATTTCAGAGCAATTTGACACAATCTTAGCTGTTGCTTCATTTCAGATATTCTGCAGCCTTCGTAGAGCTCTGTAGTATTTTCTTAAAGTGCTAAAACTGTCCAAGAATAGTTAGAAAAGCCCCAAACAGATCCATTATCATCCCCATCTATTTAAGATGATCTGTATAGAGTTCTTGGGGCTTGTGCACACCAATGCATATTCACTTCCACGTCGAGCATAACTGCTTCTTTTCTTTTTGTTTCTGCTTTTAATGCTAAGCTTAACTACTTTGCCCTCCTGTAACTTTATTTTGCTGGTGTTTTGTATCTTCTTTGCTTCTCCATCTGGCTTTCTGCTTCTTGGGATGACTGAAGATCGCGTCAGGAGTGTCAGTGCACCAGTGCTAGGTACTGTATCCAAACGAGATGCAACTTTAACATCATTTTGCTGCTTACTTTGTTTCTTTCCTTTCCCCCTCCCTTTCCCTATGAAATACTAATCCCAGCTGGGCCCTCTAGACTGAACTCCTTCCGTGCAGTACTGAAATGAAGTAATAGCTGCTGCTGTATGGCATTCGCATGGGATTCCTTTTTATGACACTTATTTCTGGTTTCATTCTGTCTTCACTGAAGTTAGAAAAATTCCCACTGATTTTGATAGAGGAGTTGAGGTATTAAGAGCAAGCAAGAAGACCTTAATGAATTCAAACAATGTATTTAAATAGAAAAGATTGAAATAACAAAATTATTTTACTCAGTGTTTATTCTTTTCTATTTTAATCAAATGTACAGCTGGTTTTTTTCACTTTCTGAGCATGTTTGGTTTTTTTTAAATACAAGAACAATTTTATAGGTATCTGTACTTTCTTATCACATTCTACATTTAAATGTCAGCCTCCCAGACAACAAGTTGATCAATAATTAGTATAAAACGTGACTATAATGCTGTTCTTAACCCAGGGGAAACAGAGAACATGGATGGCACAGTGGTCTCGGATGACCTTTCACCTCTTTCTTCGGGAACTGATTCAGGCCCACAGTCTCCATGGTCTCCAGAAAACAGAAAGAGTCCAAAAGGGATCAAGAAAATCTGGGGAAAGTAAGGTTATTTTTTTTTAATTCACTGTCAAAGCATTTCAGCTGAGAATTAATCCAATTCCCAGCAAAATCTACATTATCTATAGCAAGAATAACCTAAAATTTGGGGAGAGAAAGCAGTTCTGGGATTGCACGGGTGTGTCCTTATGTACACAGGGGTGTGGAGAAATGCCTGGGAGTGTTCCCAGCGTCATGTTGGTGAAAGAAATAAGGCACTGCTGTCATCTTACTGCTATTAATTTAGCATGCCAGCAGTTTTATTAGCCATGAAAAATTAAATTTTAGCAAGTTGTCCATTACAAAAGACACCAGGTAAAAAAAAATTAGAGAAAACAGAAGGAACGAAAAGCAGGGTACAGTTGCACTGTGTCCACTTGAGCTGCTTCAGGAACAGCAGCCATTTCCAAGACTGGATTATTAATTGGATCAAAGTGTTATGGCTGCTCTGTGGAGCTCTTTTTTTTTTTCCCCACCAGAGTTAGGTCCAGACTGAATTTCCTAGAACTCCTTGAGCTCCCTCTGGAATTTGGCATGTGTGGTTTCCAGGGAGATTACCAGAGCTGTTAGTTGTCACTGTAGTTTCCATGCAGAACAAACATCCTCTGTCACCAGCTAATAGTCCTGTCATGGCACTCTTGTCTTGCAAGAATACGAAGAACTCAGTCAGGTAACTTCCCTGCAGACGACCTGGGGCTGGCAGAGTTTCGGAGGGGTGGTCTCCGGGCAACAGCTGGACCTCGCTTATCCCGATCCAAGGACTCCAAAGGCCAGAAGAGGTAATGGCTCCTCCCCTTCCTGGCACAGCCTGTCCTGTGTGCTGCTGTTAAATGTGCTCAACAGCCAAACCCTCCTCTTGGGAAATAACAGTTTTCCCAAGCACTTCAGTCCACGTGGAATTCCACAACGGCTGAAAAGAATTTCTCTGGCAGCAAAATCATCCTGAGAATCTCTACTGCCTACACTCCTCCAGCTGCAAGTCGCAGCACTCCCTGCTTGGTGGAGTGTCAAAAATTTCACCTTGTTAAAGAACAAGGCGAATTATCATCTCCTGTAGGAGTGTCTGCATAATGATGAGGATCCAGCAATTCCCTTTTCCCTCTTTTCAAACAGAAAATGGAAAATTCTTATCTGCCCTGCAACTGTTCACAGGTGGTGGCTGGGCTGCCAAATTCCCAGGAGACCCCAGAGCAGAGCACACTGACAGATTTGCTGCAGCGCTGCCTCTGGCACAAGTTGAGCTTTCCAATATGGACATTCATGCTTTCCTTGAACATTTTTGCAATGTTTCTTGTGCTTTTCAGTGACCACAATGCTCCATTTGCTCAGTGGAGCACTGAAAGAGTTTGTAACTGGCTTGAGGACTTCGGCCTGGGCCAGTATGTGATTTTTGCCCGGCAGTGGGTGACATCAGGCCACACGCTGTTAACTGCCACACCTCAGGACATGGAAAAGGTAATCACTGCTTCTCTCTACCTGTTTATCCTGTCCAACCAGGCACCTTCACACCATTAGCTCTACCATTCTGAAACCCACAGTAGCAATTTTCATAGTTACCTAATGCGAGGAAAGGAGCCAGAGAGAGGCAAGGCAAACTGTTTGTTAATGGTTTTTGTTGCAGGAAATGGGAATAAAGCATCCACTGCACAGGAAGAAATTAGTTTTGGCCATTAAAGCAATAAATGCAAAACAAGATGAGAAGTCTGCACAACTTGATCATATCTGGGTGACACGTAAGTGCTTGAGCTCTCACAGAATTGTTTGGGAAGGAATTTCTCCCCCCTCTATGAAAAGGTTGCCAAATACGTGTTTAGGCAGTTAAAAAACATCTTTTAAAAAGCACTAAGTTTCACCAGAGTAAAATTGGGATTTTTGTGTTGTTCTTGACCTCCAAATATGCAGCTTGTGGTATGTTCTTCCATGGGGAACTCTGTCAGACTGCAGGGAATTAAATGGGTGGGCTCAGTCTAGGAAGAGCTACACTAGGCTGCAGAAGATGTGCTCCATCCTGCACTGCATTGTCAAATACCATGGGGGGAGTGTGGACAAAGCTCCTTGGTGGGAATTGCTTTTGGCTGTCCTCAGGAAAGGGGAATAGCAAGAACGAGCTGCCTGAATGCTTCAAAACAAGCCAGGCCAGATGAGAGGGGAGAAGGGCTTTGTTCTCACTGATCTGGATTTGGTTCCCAATTGTTCTCACATCTGCAGGGTGGCTGGATGACATTGGCTTACCTCAGTACAAAGACCAGTTTCACGAATCCAGAGTAGATGGGAGGATGTTGCAGTACTTAACTGTGGTAAGTACAGTCCTTTTTCCTGAGTTTAACCAAATTTAACCTCAGAATAAGCAAAATATTTTACAATTTTACTTTGAATGTGAGCAGTTCAAGAATTTTTGCAAGACAGAAATAATGCCAGTAATAACTCCTTTGTGCTGCCTAGTGCATGGAATCTATTCCTAAGGTCCATAAAACAAGTCATATGTTA
Organism: Vireo altiloquus; assembly: GCA_013396875.1. Taxonomy (NCBI): domain Eukaryota; kingdom Metazoa; phylum Chordata; class Aves; order Passeriformes; family Vireonidae; genus Vireo; species Vireo altiloquus. The sequence goes on from VZRF01000398.1 coordinate 389,103, forward strand.
GGGCTAACTTCTGCAAAGTCCTTCTTTCAATATCATGTAGCACACCATTAATTAAAATGACCTGTTTCACATGTAACTTCTGGAGCATGTTGTTCTCCATACCAAGATAGCAACAATATTCAGTAAAGCAAAGGCAGAAAATCCAGTGCTTTGTACAGCTCTGACCACATTCAGAGCACAACATGAACCACACACAGCCACCATGTTTTCTTCCCATTCTCCTGCCCAAGCCTGGATACTTAAGGCCTGGATTTGCCTCAGTAGGCTACACTCCTGCCTTCATTTTTTAGCCAGGTCTTGCTTTGGTGCAATGTTTAAAAAAACCCAAAAAACCAACAATAGAACACCCCAAACCTCCACCCTAACAGAACCTAAACCCACTTTAAACTATAAACTTTAATTTTACCTAAACCACAGTTACCGTAGTGTTATATAAAACTACACAGCCAATTCCAACTCTTTCTTCTTGGGGAGAGTATCTGTTTTGGGGTATGCTCTGTGCCACCTAAAAGTCTCTCTCCTTCACAGAATGACCTTCTCTTCCTGAAAGTCACCAGCCAGCTGCATCACCTGAGTATTAAATGTGCCATTCATGTGCTGCACGTCAACAGCTTTAACCCTCACTGTCTACGCAGGAGGCCAGTTGAGGAGGTAAAAGAATGTTTAAATAAATTAATTGAAGCAAGCACTAATTACCTGGTCGCAGCCAAAGGAGACAGAAAGGCAGCAGTGTACAGTGATACAACAGAATCACAGAAGCAGCAGTTATGCCACTTACTAGTTGAATCTCACGCATTTCTCTTTAGAAGTTATTTCCATAGTGGAAAAAAAAGGTAATTCATTTCCCAAGAGAATAATTTGGAGAGATTTGTCTTTGCCTGACCTCATTTTTAAAATCTGTGAGGTTTTTGCCTTACCTGATCAGCATAGCTTTGTCTTAGTATTAAACACTGTCAATAACACTGTTGTCAAAATGCTCCCTTTTTATCCCTGTAATCTGTAATCTCGACTGTTGCACTTCTGGATGCTACATATGGGGTTTCATCAGAGGCTGTTTGAAGGGGTCTTGAACAGAAACAATCCCTTAGTCAGGGAAGAACAACTACCCTTGGAGGAAGAGGAGGGAGGCTGTTTTTATCTGAACTGAGGATGCATGCTCACACACTCAGACAATGCAGGCCATGGTGCCATCACCTTTTGTGGTCCCTCCAACAGAACAACGTCTCACCTTCTGACGTGGTGCAGTGGTCCAACCACAGGGTGATGGAATGGCTCAGATCAGTGGATCTGGCAGAATATGCACCCAACCTTCGAGGCAGCGGAGTGCACGGGGGCCTGATCGTAAGAATTTACCTTTTTACTATGTCTCTACTAAAAATTGAAGGCTGTAATATAAACCATATTTTATCTGATGTTCATCAAGCAGAAGGAAACAAACTCATCTGCAATATGGCAGCGTGATCAGGCCTTCTAAGGAAGCTCTTTATCTGATCCATGCATCTTAATTTTACAAAGGAAAACTAAAACAGAAAAGGAACAGCTAATAACGTTTTATAATCAAAGCTGAGCTGGGCACAAGTGTTTGACAGCAGCATATAAAAGGAAACCTGAATTGTGCTGTGCAAAAGTTGCTTATTGATAAGGCATCACTGAGTGTTTCTTAGAGTGATTTACCAGAGCTCTGAGCCATGCTAAATAACCACCCTGAAATTGAGGCACTCAGGAATGACATTTTTTTAATTCAAAACATTCAGACCTGCTTGCAGCTCACTGAAGCCAGAGTTCTGAAATACCATGATTCTGCTGCTGTCAAATTTTTGCAAAAATGAAATAGTAGAAATCATATTGAGTTTATACTCTGAGTAGAGCAGAAAATTCTGAAAGCAAACTTGTCCAACCCAAACAAACATATGGTTTGATGATAAATATGAACATATATTTGCCTGATCACGCTCAGCATTTTTTCTTGGCTCCTTTATTTCCCATTCAAACCCCAGTGAGTATCATAAGAGGTCTAATGTGGACAGATATCTAGAGAGAGAAATCCTCTGCTAAGCACTGTAGTAGTTTCCTATTGCAAGTATTTCTATAAAAAGTAAACATCCTGCCCTTTTCCCAGATCCTTGAACCTCGCTTCAATGGTGACACGCTGGCCATGCTCCTGAATATTCCACCTCAAAAGACTCTCCTGCGCCGCCACCTCACCACCAACTTTAATGTGTTAATTGGGCCAGAGGCACAACAAGAAAAAAGAGAAATCATGGAGTCAGCAGCATACACACCTCTGACCACCACTGCCAAAGTTCGGGTAGGTGCTGCTGTCAAAAAGGAGAAATGTCAGTTTTAGACTTCTTTGCTCTGAATTATAAAGAAAATAAGGTACAAAACAGGGGCAGGGAGAGGTGAATTCTAGAAGGAGTGCTACATTTCCCTTAATTCTAGATACCAAAGCTTTTACTATGTATCTGTTTACATCAGCTCCTGTAACAGGCATGCAATCTGTTCTGTCTTTTCTTAGAAGGAACACCATGTAAATGCATTTAACATCAACTGTAACTCCCCATTTGAAAATAAATGTAGTCAATTCATAATCTACATACTTGAATGACCAGGGTACAGCAGAAACTGAAAAAGGGGACGATTATGAATGCTTAAAGAACAACCTTACTTGTCTTACTGAAACCTTCTTGTGTTGACTCCTTATTTTAGCCAAAGAAACTTGGATTTTCGCATTTTGGAAACTTAAGAAAAAAGAAGTTTGATGAATCAACAGACTACATTTGTCCTATGGATCCAAGCTCAGCTGCTACGAATGGTACTTCAAAAAACTATGGTGGCTACAAAGGACTTAGTCCTTTCACTGACAGGGAACTGGATCAGGTGGGACAGACAGACTGATGCCATGCTCATCTCATCCTCTCCATGCATTCCAAAGCTTGCCAATAACCAAATATTCCCCTATAACAAACTCTTTGCTACATCCGCATGAACTCACTGAGAAAGTATTGGCTGTGGACACTGGAAAGAGTTCCAAACTAAGAATGTTGGGGGTCTTTTTAATCAACATCATAATAAACTCATCCATCCTCAAGCCCTTTTTCAGGACTATGACACCTTTACACTGCGAAGATCGAGGTATTTTGTCAGTCAAGGGGGTGGCTGCAGTAAACACAAGACTTTTTGTACTTCTAGCTTTCATAACCCTACTATGGCACACTATTTTTTTCATTATCTCTATGGGTGGTTTTTAATGTAATGAATTCATTTGGACAAATTTGTACAAAGCTGTCAAGTTATATTAAAGTACAACTGGATTGTATTTTTTAACAGAGTAATTAGAGAATCAAACTGAATTTATCTTTCATTGTGTACAGTGGGGAGTAGTTCTGCTTAGACAATCTATGTGAAGACAATGCATCAGTAATGAACAAATTATTAATAAACCAATAGTTAATTCACTTTTGTTATGTAGCAGTGAACTTGTGAATGAAACTGTCTAGACAGCATACAGACAAATGATGAAGACTAAAAGACAACAAATTTTATTTCAACTTTGCTGTTGTGTAAAGGGATGTAAACCCTGAAAAACGGAGCATTCCTGGAGCCTTGTGTGAACTTTGGCAACACACAAGAGCCACACAGAGGAAGCTGAAGTAAACTGCCCTTTCTCCTGTGACATAAAAACGGTTTAAGCCTGATAAGGGAATGGTCACAACATTGAAAAGACTAACTGTGAAGGTAATTTTTTCATTTGCATGGTTTATTGCATCTAACATCTCATTTATGTTTGTTAGCTAACCATGGTCTTTTTCAATGTACTGCTCCTAAATAGGGAGAATACCAAACCCTGACTGTGATTAGGTATGGATGTCCACTTGCTCAGCTAAGAGTTGTGAGGGAATGCATTAACTTTGAGCCAAGAACTTGCACTGTGCAGTTGTTCCAGCATGACAGAAAGACTAGATTCTTCTCTAGGAGCATGGTCTGTCTATTAAGCATGACTGCTGAGCATGTGGTCCATGCAGGAAATCACAATGCCCCAGAACTGGTAACATTCCTATGTAAAAAGAGGTAGGACTGCATCAAGGACTTCTTGCCTGTGAAAGAAGGCTACCAGAAATATAAATAGTGTCACACCAGTTGGAAAATATTACTTTGTATTGACAATTTCAGTTAAGTTTGCTCTTTTTGCTTGTGAATTAGAGATCGTTTCATGGAATCAATCTTTCTTAATCAGGATCCACTCTTCCTATAGTTAAATGCATTTTCACATACCTTGTAAGCACAGAGGCATTTTTGTTAAGGAGCTTTTAAACTTACCCCAACTTCATTTGTCCAGGCACAGATCCCTCCCAAAGCTGCATGTAGAGTGAATAAAATTGCACATACTGTCTGACTTGAACTAGTTTCTGACTACTTTTACAGATGGAACACTCAGAAGGCACAGTAATGCAAATAGGGGCTCTTTCCCAAGGCATAACACACCTCACGGTATGTACTCATTCCTCTCCTCTTCTAAAGCCACAAATGTGTTCTGCTAGAACTCACTGAAAGGTGGTCATTGCTGCTGGTAATTAAGTGGGTCTGGTAATTGAGTCACTGTTCTAGAACCTGCTGGGACACTCAGTCAAAAAAAAACCTCTGATTTTAAATTGCTCTAGAAATTAAGCTTCTTTTAGGACTCTTAAGTTTTCATGAACTCTTCTGTCTCTTTGACACAATGACAGATGTTCATCCCCTTAAATGAAAACAATTCTTCAAAGATTTTGCAGGTAACCACCACCTCAATTACAGCAAAGGCCAGGAATGAGGTACAGACTTTTGAAAATTTACATGAGCTAAAACTGTGGAAAACAAAACAATACACCTCACTTTTTCTTCCTCATTCCATAGAAGCTAATTGATTAAAAAATAAAAATACGTGACTGAAAGACATAATGAATTATGTAATATAGCTGAGTGGCATGCCACACACAAAATCTCTAAGAATTTCCTGAAGCAAAGTTTACTCAAAGCTGTACTGAAGCAATTCCCTTTGATTGTGTGTGACTCTTACCCCCTCTGTTGTGAGCCTGATCACACTGCAGCTGTGTCTGTGGGAGCACAGGCCTCTTACCAAACACCCTCACTCCTTCCCATCTTGTTCTTTCAGACACTGCTAAGCCAGGATGAAATGCTGAATGACAGCAGGTTTTTAACACCGACCTTTGAAGACTGGAGATGATGCTTCAGAGTGACCAACAACACTACTCAATACCTCATGCCTGTCAGGAGTGGCCAGAAGCAGCTGGATGCCATGGAGCAGGAAAGCTTCACCTCTTTTCTGCCACTGCCACCTCCCATGTAGCACTTCCTATTGTCAGTGTAGCCACACATTACAGGTAACTCTCCTCTGTGCTATTTTTCCACATAATGTAATAGGAAACAGGTGTTGGGAGAGGAGTGGAACTCAGATCCAGAGTCTGGAAAGCCAAGACTGGCAATGTTTTACCCTTTTATTCAGTTGTCTTTTACATGGTATGTTGATGTACTGTTATATGAGAGACGTTTTGTAATTTTTTATTTTTATAATTAACTTGTAGTGCAGGAATTAGTAACACATTATTGTACCATGGGGGCTAATCAGAGCTACCTGGAAATGAGTGAGAGCAGCAGAAATGGCTCACTCCCTGCTCCTGTGGTCTTGCCAGACTGGTTCCCAGTGAGGATTTCAATCTCTCCTCCCTTTCACTAGCACTCATCCTGCCCTCTTTTTATTTAAATCAGGGAAGAATGGAATATAATACTGTCCCTATCAAGCCCTTGCTTTTATTAGGATGACAAGCTGCCATGTCCACAAATCNCCATGTTCTGCCCTGTTTTTAACTAAGTCAGGGCACTGTAGGATGGAAAGAATGGAATATAATACTGCCCATATAAAGCCCTTGCTTTTATTAGGAAGACAAGCTGCCATGTCCACAAATCTTTACCTAAGGCAAAAACATTTCCTGCAGCAGGAAATTGTAACTCTGAGACTAACAGGAAAGTACCAGAATACAACACAGATTTATTTCTTTAAAACACCTGACAAAATAAATCTGTTGCTGTGGTATTGGGCTAGACAGGACTGCATCAGAGGGAAATATGGCCTCTCACTTCTTGAGGGGGCTGAGGGTGAAGCTGGCACCTTTATAGCAGCAATTACTTGTGGCATCTGTTTACACAGATGAGATATATGTTTACACATATATCTCCTGTATTAATGAGCTATTAACAAGGTCTCTTAGTAAACAGACAAATGCCAGAAAAAAAAATCTCCTTAATTGTAAGGAAAAGTACTTTGTACAGGGCTGGTTTGCATTACTCTCCTCTCGCTGGCTGCAGGTGTTGCTTCAGGTTCTAATAGAGCCTGAGGGCAAGTCACTGCCAGCCACAACCCTCCCAGGTAAAGAGGGAACCTCCAGGGCTGTCCAGAGGATGCAGCAAGGGCTCTTTGAGAGCCACTTGTGGCATTTTTTCCAGGTGATCTGTCCTGGTCCTCACTTCATGAGTCTCTCATGACAGACCCTGCAATGTATGGTCAGGTAGAAGAAGCCAAACTCATTTATTGTCCACAAGGGTAAAACCAAGGCAAACTCTTTTCAGTCACTGAAAACTGGAAAAAAAAAAAAGAAAATCCAGAAGAATGAGAAATAAGTCCACACATCAGCAAATTACAAATGTTTAATGTTTAATAAAAGGTATTAAAAGTACCAGCCTGGCAATGCAGTCAGTGCTAGTGACCAGCTCAGGTACCATGGGCATGTGAAATACTTTGTCAGGTTAATTAGCCAACAGACTTATTACAGCACTGCAAATGGGACAGGCTGCTCCAGCAGCCCTGGGATATTCCAAACACAGTATTTCCTATTTCATTCAATGCTGTATTTACAATTCAGTGTGTTGTTGTGCTAACTTGGCTGTGAATAGTCAATCTACAAAACAATTGATCCTTTTTAAAAACATGTAGTAAGAAATCCTAATTAGCATAACACTGGTATAAATGCTTCTTTTTTGACTGTTCTGAATAAATTCTGAATGTTCCCCTCTCTCTTGCTGACCGTGGAATGATTTAACACAAATACATCTGGATGACCTCTCATCTTAATTTTGTTTTTCTTCAGAATTAATGTTTTATACTAACTTCAGAGGTCAGACTAAGTAACTTCCACACAACTCACGGTGAATTCTCAACTTCTTAGTATTAAAATACACAAGGTAATTCTGAAGTTAAAAACCACAGAAATTACATCAAGGGCTTAAAAAACACACACACACCAAAATGCTTCACAGCTACACCTCAGCTGTTCCTGTAGAAAAATATGCAGTACTTACAAAAAAGCTATCAGGTGACAACAATGTTAATAAGCAAATGTACTGCTCTTGGGATAGCCAAGTTTGTCCAGGTTGGGCTGACAGGCAAACTGAATCATTGGTGGTGGCCCACACATGAGAATGAGAGTCTCACTGCCAGGGGGAGGCAGGTGGGCTTTCATCATGTCTGCAGTGACAAAGCCAGAGCTGTACTTCCAGTCTGGAACAAAGAAATTAATTCAATTAGTTTCAATCTCTGTACAGGCTGAAGGATTTTTTAACTTAATTAAGTAGTTGAAGAATCAAGTTATGGCACTCCTGCAAGCCAGAAGAGGATTAAATTTCTCACTCGGGTCAAAACTAGTGATGCCCTTCCACAGGGACAACAAGCCTGCAGATAATGAGGATCTGATTGATAAAACATGAAAGTCTGTGAATAAATTATAAGATTTCAAAGAAATGAGCACGTAGGAATAAAAGGGAGAGTGAATCAGCTTTTCCAGTGAGGTCACCCAGTGGCAGGGAGAGGTATTGAGACTTTTACCACATTTTTCCACAAGTGGTTTTTATTTTTTGAGATGAAGTGGTGAGGTGACAAAGTTCAGTGATAACAAAAGTTCTGCCATGTAGTTTAGTGATAAGAGAAAAATAATTAAAAGAGGAAATAAATTCTAAACTATTTCAAGAAGTAGTATTGAATGCATCTGCCATTTGAAGTGAGCCAAGTAGGAAAAGGATGCCTTAATCTATACACGTGGCAGCTCTGTTTCACCAGAATTTAATCTGGAGCTGCTGCAAAACAAAGATGTGCACATAATTTTTACAGGTATTAAACAGTTTAATGCCAACAAAGTGCTAACAACACCTTATTTGGAAAATAGCCCAAAACACAGGTGAACTTTTGATGAAAATTCCCAAAAACTGGAATACGTGAAAAGATCCACAGAGTAGCATGTCTGACCCAACTGAGGTTAATTATGAGCTCCCACTTTTTAAGGCCCACCTTAAATCACGTTTAGATCTCTTTTCAAAAAGGGTGTGGGGTAAGGTTTGTTTCAGAGGAGTTTCAAAGTGTAAGACAAGAAACACTTGCTAGCACTCTGATGTTCCCTGGAGCAAGAGTGAAGCTCTGACTGTTGCACAGGGATGAGCAAAGGCATTTCCATGTGTCCCTACCTTTTGGAGGTCTGTCCAGTGTGTACCACAGCACAAACTGCTCAGGATGCCTCTTGGCAATGTCTTCTAGCTCAGATCTCAGCAATATATCATTTTCTGTCTGCAAAATCAAAGTGTGTTTAGCTTCAAACCATCCCAGGAGCCCCTGAGATGGACGCTCATCTGCCATTCACAACAAATGCAGTGATAATTTACACAAACCAAGAAAGTAATTTGCTTTTTCCACCTTCCATGACATCTATTATCTTTACAGGCTTCTGTAAATTGAGATTAAGAACAACAAACTGTGAGGCTTAGCAGCCACCTAAAAACAGTCCTAAAGATGGCAATTAGAACTTTTTAATCCAGGCTAAAATCACAACAAGCTGGATTTGTCCCTGACCCTGGCAAATTTATCCCTGGCCCTGGAAAATATGTCCCTGGACCAGCATGGTGAAGGTTAACTGTAAAGACAGATTAGTGTGAAATCAGTGAAGGAGCAAGATGAGCAGAGGGATCAGGACCAGGTCACAGTATTTATTCCCTAATACAGGAATTCAGTGAAACTATGAGGAGACACCTAGGTGTGAAAGAGTATGAAACGTGGCATCAGTTTAAAAAGCTCAGAGGCCAGCAAAAATAAGTGTGCCATTAAAGAATAAACAGATGGGTCAGAATACTCACCTGATTAGCAAAAAGGAGGTAACATTTTGTGGAGTCCTTAGGATCATTTGTGATCTGACGGATCAGTTGCAACATGGGAGTTATTCCTGTTCAAAACCAAAATTGTTATAAAATGGGCATTTCTTTCTAGGGCTACAGCTTCAATATTAATGTTGCCTTCCTTCAGTGTTCAATGGGAGCTTGGTTTGCACAGGGCTACACATCTCTCAATTTCTAATCCACACCAAATGCAAAGGTTGGGGGTAGTACAAATAGTTTCAAAACAAGACAACAATTCTTGTGTGCAGAGCTTTTCTCTTCAGCATTCTCTGTCACATAATTTTACCCTCAAGACATTCTCCTACAATACTTTTTGTCACCAATGAAGTGAGTTCTCTGAGGTCACAAGGTAAATCAATATTCAAACCCTCATGTTGCTACTCCTCAGGATTGAGCTCATACCACTGGAATGCCTCAGTGTTGCCACCATGAAAAGAAATTAATGAAAAGAAATGCAGCTGTAAGTGCTCTGCTGCTTAGGTAAAGTGATAGTCCTGACATATATCCATAAAGGCATTTCCAGTGTCTAGACACTCCATATGATGGGATTAGTTTTACCTGTTCCTCCAGCTATCATCCCAAGGTGCTTTGCAAACTTCTTCTCTGCTTCAGACTTCTTATTAGGCTTGATAAGAAAGGTACCTAGAAGAAATATTCAAAACTTTTAAGTATGTTAGCTTCCAAGCAAACATGGATACAAATTCCATGGGAATAAATTACAAAAGCTAACCAATTAATTAAGACAAATCTTTTGGAAATCCCTCACTTCTTCTGAGATATAACAGATTCATCAGGAGATTGCTCATCACAGGAGGTCAGGATCCAGAGAGGTGCTGAGCACTTGGCCCTCTGGGGTGACACTTAAGTGCACAGCTCCTCTCAGCTGAGATAAGTGCAAAATCTTTTACCTGTATCCCACAAGAGGATTACTTCTCTGAGCTTATTTCCTCACAGTCAACTCAGACTGTGTTTAATTACAAAATGGAGTTGGCTCTCAGTCAGCAGATTATTCAGTAAAAGCACCAAGATTCTCAGTGGGTATTTTAGGCCACAACCTTAAGGAACATCTGGAGCATCTCCCTCCATATGTATAGCTGAGGTATTATTTCCAGTGCAGACTTCTCAGTCATATATGCAATAGCAATTTTTTCAGATTTATAGTCCCCGGAGTGAGACAATTATTAGTTATTCTGTACACAAAGTAACTACAAGGTACTCCTTCCTTGACCTTCAATGGTCAAGGCTAGAAAAGGTGGTTTTTCTCTTTTCCACTTTAAAAAAAAAAAATAATCTCTACAGTTGTCAAGTTTTATAAAACACCTCTGAAAATAACCAATACCTCCCTTTTGCTCTCCCACCTTTGTGTGACAGTACCTTTCCCCTTATAAACAAGGAGTCCATTTGGCCCTCTGAAATCAATGGTATCTCCAATCTTCAAGTTATCTAGATACTGGGACATCTTCCCACCTTCTGGAAACTTGGGGTTCACATTTTTGTGGTAGACCTGTAAGAAGAGTCACTTGCACGTTATCAGCCACTAACTTTCCTGCAGACAGTATTACAAACTGCAGAACACAATACTGTAGGCCTGAAATTCAGCACCTGAGAAAGAAATCAATGCAACTCTTTGCTCTCAGTTGTCTCTTGAGCCTTGGAAGCAGCCAAAATGAGTAAAAGGTGCTGTTGGGCACACGTCCCTCTGCTCCCTGCAAACAGCCAGGATAACAGGAATGGCTGGCAGGCAGATTATGTGCTGGTGCCCTCACTTCACCATTGCTTTATGTCACTCCTTTTTTGTAGCTGCTCCTTCTGAAAATAGCATTGCTGCACCTTTTCCTTGTAAGACTTTCCCAGACACTCAGGTACACAACAGCTTTTTCAGCTTTCAAGGCACATAAAGAAGCATTAAGCAGTTCCTAACAATCCACCATACTCACAACATGAAGAACAGAGCATGCAAAAAAAAAAAAGCCTGATTTTTTGCCTAAGGACAAACTCTATCATAGAAAAGGATTAGGAAATCCAGAAGTCCAGGGATCAGATAATCCTGCATCCCCAGCTTAAAGGATTTGACTTGTTTTCTGCTTAGAGCTGTTAGCAGTAAGCATTAGCAGTAACACAGGCATCTTGAGGGAGAGAGATCAGTATTCATGCACTGCCAAATAAAAGATATTAGGGAAGCTCCTAAAGTATTGCCAGGGAAGTGAGTCTCTTCTCCCTCTACTCCACCTCTGCCATCCCTCAGTGCCACACAGCAGATCCACAGGATACAACTTACTATTCAAGGAGAACATGAAATGAGTTGTTTGCCATGCAGCCAACCTATTTGAAAAATATGAGATCTGATGAAAATGAAATTTAATGAAATTTGAGTGAAAGAAGATGAAATTTGACGACTAAATCCAAACAACCACTTCACTAAAATGAGGCACTTGTCCTCCTTCCAGTTAGCAACTTATCTCTATTAAAGGAATACAAAAATTACCTTTATAACTAAATCCACATAACCTTTTGTCTCATCACTGGAAACTGGGGTATAGGCTCGAATCACCAGATTACCATCGATTTTTGCAGAAAGGTAAACATGTTGGCCTGGAGAGAAAGAATTGCAATCTGATTGTTTTTTTCATCCCTGGAGGACAAGAGAAGAAGGCAGGTATTGTAACCTGCTACACATGCAATGGCAGAGGAAATCTTTGCCATATAAATGCTGTATGAAACAAGCAGTTCCCTGTCTTATTTCAGCACAGAGCAGGAATCTCCCAGGAAGATGGCCCATACAGACCCATCAGGATCTTATTCCTGAATTCTTAAGAATGATCTGGATAAACACAAGCACTGCAGGGCACATCTCAGTCGGTTTATTATTCGTCTAGTTAATTCAGACAGTTCCATTACTCTTTCCCATACAAGCCAGAAGAGAATTTGGAGTAAGACAGGCACCATGCAAGGACATGCTCACAGCATGGAATGGAATGACCTAACACTTGTCACACAGCACAGGGAACTGCCAAACAAGGGCAGAACAAACAGAGCCACATCTGCAGAACAGAGAGATAGAGACCTTCCCCTGCAGAGATTATCACTGATTCAAGGTCCAAGGTTCAGTGCTATCAGTTCCAGGGTTCAGGAAAGAAGGCCAATCCTAGGCTGAAATTCATGCTACAGTACTCCAGATGAAGTTGTATGGAAATGTGTGTAATTCAAAGGTAAGTGCACACACAGAAAAGGCTCTGAATATTTCAACATCCTCCCAGGCAGCAGAGTTGTCCCTTTTCTCATTTACAAGCATGACTGTATTTGCCAAAACCATGAGGGCAATTGCCAACAGACTGAGGGGACCAGATGGAAGTAGAATGCAAATAAGAAATATGAAAAAGCCTTCACAGATACCACTCTTGCTTATATCCTGACTGGTGATGAATTCCATCAGGTTCGGTTCAGTTTCACCACTCCATTTCTAATCTACACCACACACCTGGACAAAGCGCTCACAAAAAGATCAGAAATACAACCCTCTGGGACTTTTCTCTCTGAGATAGCAGCACTCAGATGCAACTTTCAACTCCTTGCTTTGCTGGGCCTTAAATTCCCAAACAGTCAGAAGTCCAAGAACTATGAGAAACTAAGTAATTGTTTCCAATACTTACCTACAGGTAATCCTAATATATGATTTGTTGAAGGTAGTCCAAATCTGAATTTCTTAGTATCATGACTGATTTCCTAAAAAAACAAAGTTAGAATGAGGTCAACATCACCACTACTTTGAATTTCAAACCCTACTCAACACAATATGCTTTAGTAAGCCTGCTCTTTGTTAGTATGCAAGCCCGATGCTGGGAAAGGACACAGAAACAGCTTTGAAAAATAAAGTTTAAATAAATCCGGAGTTGTAGCAGCAGCTTTCTCCTCTTTACCTTCCACAAGGACTGTCTGTTGCCTGCCTGCACAATCCCTACAGCACCATTATGTAGATGAGATGAGGAAAACCTGTGCCCAAGGCCAGCAGTGAGCACATTCAGTGTCTGCGGCCAAAGAGCAGGCAGGACAGGGCGTGCAGAAGCGCAGGCTGCCCGGCCTGCTTCTCAAGGTGCACCCACACAGGAATCGAGGGGAAAACACACGACTTAAACGTGCAAAGCATCGGGGAACAACAGCTCGCAGCGCGGCATAAAAGCTTTTACACATCCTGCTCTACCCTGGGAGCATCACAGGGTGGCTGCGGGGCTCACGGCCATCCTTGGGGGGCTCTGTGCCCTGCTCTGGGAATTCGATCTCTGGGGCAGCCCACGGCCAAAAGCCCCCCAGGTCTGCCCGCAGACCCCCGATGCCCCACAGCCCTCAGAGTCCGGTCACCTCCTTGTCCAGCAGCCGCAGCGGGTACTTGGCGACCGGGTCCTGCAGGGTGACGGGGCCGCTCGGCCTCCGCGCCGTCCCTCGGAGCAGCAGCAGCAGCAGGGCGGACGCCGCTACCACGGCCACGGCGATGGCCACAGGCGCTCCCTGTGAGGAGGAGAAGAGAAGGCGGTGAGGGCACAGCGGCGGTGG
>VZRF01000398.1:402897-472969 GCA_013396875.1 Vireo altiloquus
GGCCCCGCCCGCCCTTCCCTCACCGCAAGCGCCTCCATGGCGGCCCCTCGCCCACAGCTCCCGCCGCGCCGACCCCGCTGAGCCCCGGCAGCGCAGGGTCCGCTCCGCGTTCCTCCTCCCGGTTCCTCCTCCCGGTCCCGCCTCAGGTTCCGCCTCCCGGTTCCTCCCCCCGGTCCCTCCTCCGGTCCCGCCGGGGGCAGGGTCGAGGCTGGACCCAGGCAGCTGCTGGAGAGCCCCGCTACGCCCTCAGCCCGGGCGGGTCAGGCTGCCCCCGGAGCCGAATTCCTGATTTCGCAGAATCGATTAGCTTGGAAAAGACCTCTGAGATCACCGAGTCCAACCTGTGACCGGCCACCACCGTGTCAATAGCACCATGGCACGTGTGCCGCATCCAGTCTTTCCTTAAACACCTCCAGGGATGGGGACTCCACCATCTCCCTGGGCAGCCCTTTCCAATGCTTAACAATCCTTTCTGTGTTTTAAATGAAAGGGAGAGCCCCAAAGTCGAACTAGTCACTTTCATCTGAAGAAATAGCAGTATTTGTGTCACCTAACACATGGCAGTAAATGGATTCCTAAATGAGAAATAAACCTGCCTTTGTGCCGCTTCTCGAAAGCACGGGAAACAAAGCTAGGGGAAAAGAAAACTGGGAATATCCAATGAGAATAGGATTGTCATGTCCTTTTGGGCAGACCCACAGTGGAAGGAGAGTCAGGAAAGGCATGGCATGTGTTATATCCACAAGCAGAAGAGCAGCACATCATCAGCACACCATTCCAGAGCTAACCAGGACAATCTACAGTCACAGAGCCTCACCTAAAAACTAAAATACAATCCCATTACATGAACTCCGTTGCATGTACTTTTTTTATTTTTTCCTTTTTTTTTTTAAATCAGATTTCATTTGCATCAGAAAACAGTTCACATTATTGCTAAAAGGTACCAGCACCTTACAAGAGACTAAAAAGATGCAACAAACAAAACTAGGCTCCCCATTAAATCGTACTAGGAGAAACACAAAAGGCCAACATCAAGCAGCCAAGCAAAAAGTTAGTACCCTAACAATCAAATCAAAACCAGACATTTTAAGACATAATTTAAGATGGGAATTTTCATAAGAGATAGCAATTCATCAGCATATAACCACTGCACTCAATATCAGCACAGCTGATACCACCTGTGGTTCCCCCCACAGATTTTTGCTTTTCTGAACATATCCACTTGAAATCTGTCTTAAATTAATAAACAGGTAAAAGTCACCTTGTTCCTGTTTAGCAAAACAGAATAGCAGCCAAAAGATAATACACATCTGCTCCCAGCATAAACTGATAGAGTCAGCTAATGGCAACTTCCACCACAACTTTAACAACATTAACAGGCTTCTATTATAAAAATGTACTTTTTATAGTGGTATTTTCCCACCATTTCTCTCCAAAGATCTCTTCAGAGTGTTTATCAAAGCTAGAACAAGCATACTCTATCAATAACATAACACAGCTGTTAATCTGAATCACTGAATCCGAATTTGTCCATAGTCCTTCCACTATTAAGTGTTTTCATAGTTTCACAAAAACCAGTGCTCGATATTTTGTGGGCTTTTGACTCAAACTTTACAATGAAGAGAAGAAAGTGGTGAAAAATATTTACCTTATTCATTTGAGAATAAAGGTAGTAAAATTACTGTTTCCCCAGCTACAGAATAAAATTAAAGGTTTGAAAAAAACCCAAAGAACATAAGTTCAAAACTAATATAATAAAAAAAGAGGGTTAGTGGCACCAAATGCTTGTATGGGAAAAACTCTCTAAATATTTTTGCCATTAATATCAACAGAAACTAAATGAGATCTTTTACTTCCTAGTTATTATCTGGACCATTGAGTCAAAGGAGGATTATTCTTGTGCTACCTGTTGCACTACTGATCTAGTTTTAAAAACTAAAGCAGAAAAAGCTAATTGGAGCCTGCCACCACAGATTTTTGTGTAAGCAGCCATTTGGACATCAAACAAACTGCTATTTACAAGTTAAAGCATAGATTAATCAGGATAGCTGTCAGTTCTTACATGGTCCCTTGGCCTGTAACACCTGTCTTTTAAAACACATTTGTTTAAAGAGTACACCATTTGTAAAAGCAGAAACTGTATTTAAAATCTCCTGCAGTATTTTATACTCTCCAGCACTACATTCAAGGGTATGCTTGGCTCACGTGGCTCATTTTCCCTCTTTTCCCTTCTAAGATGGATTAACAGAATCAGAAGCCTGCAGGTAACTTGTGACTGCTCCAACACACATGTAAAGCCAAAGTCTCAATCCAGGTAAATCAGGTAAATTCACCAGGGTAGGTATCAATCTACTCTGCAATCTATTCATCAATCATGAACTGAGGTGCTCCCACCAAATTTTCTTTTCAATGACATTTGTGCTTTGGAAGTGTTTTACAATGGGATCCATCAGATTCCATTGACAGTCACGCAATGGAAATGGGGAGATCTGAAAAAAAAAGAAAAATAAAACAGAGTAAACTTTACAAAGATCATCAATAAAGAGGCTGTAAACCCATCAAAGTGGACTCAGCTGCCATCCCGTGTCAGTTCATGCTTCTCTGCTTCTCCCAACCCTGAGAAATGAGGCTGCAAAGCCATGGTAAGAAAAACATTCATCCACACAAGAAATGCAGTAGAGAGTGGAATACAGCGGGAAGAAATGAGATTTTTAGAAATTACTACTGATTTAGATTTGTCTGTTTCTGGGCAGTCAGCTAGAGATATTTTAAACAGCCAAGATCTCAGGAAGTGCTAGACATCCAAATATAAAAATGGCACCCTGGAAAAGACCTGGGGTTAAACATCTAGCAATAGCAAAAGGATTCATTTAATTGGATTTTTTTTTTAATACATACCACTACTATTAATATTGTTCTTGATCCAGTCAACAAAAAACCCAACATCAGTGTATACTCCTGGGTAGTTCTTCCTTCCACATCCCACGCCCCAGCTAGTAATTCCATGGAGGGTGTAAAATCCCGAGTTGTCTTCTGAAGGACAAACTAATGGGCCTCCAGAATCCCCCTGCACAAGGACAAAGGAACCTTGTCGTGAGTCACCATCACTCCTGCTGTTTTTAAAATATCAGTTCAGCAAGGAGAGGGCCCAGCTGCTCACTTGCTTGGGGGTTTCTGTTTTTAAAAGACAAAGAAAGACACAGCCTTTGTTCAAGGGAAGTAACTCTTTTTGCAATGTGAGTAATTAAAATCCAGCACCTAAGGAGTCTCTCACTGTAAATCACCACAGCCTGTTTGCAAGCAAACAGCTTTGGGAGGTTTTGCACTTCCCTTTCTAGAGCCCATCTGGCCACATCCCAGGGTGATGCAACTTACTGTGCATGAGTCCTTGCCTTCTTCCAGAGGGAATCCGGCACAGATCATCCCCTGGCTCACTTTATTGGGAAGGTTTATGTAATACCTCTGACATATGTCAAGTGCCAGGATGGGGACTTCCAGCTGCTGCAGTTTTCTCCCCTTTTCTCTGTCTTGAATTAAAACACATCATCCAACAGAGGCATGAATTAGTGGTTCCAGAAGGAAGTTTTACTTCCCTCCTTTTCAAATGGTCTCAATCTAAATTATCTGACTTCTCTCCCACCCATGACCCTTCATGTCTAGCTGAGCTTACACAGTGAAAACTTCAACATGTCTGTTCTCCAAAAACTAATGTATAGACAGAAGGACTGTCCCAGCACAGAATGTGGTATTTAAAACACAGCTACAACATGCCCAACCAGCAAAGACTGCATACCTGCCTCAGGTGCACCCCACCCTGTGACCACACACATCCTCGAGGGCTGCAGCACCTCCTCCTCGGCAGGGAGACACACTGGCAGCACCAAGGGGCTGAATTCCAAGGGCTCAGCCAGTTGCAGTAGGGCAATGTCAGACTCCAGAGTGGTCTCATTAAAACTTGGGTGTATAATACACTTCTTGACTGATCTTTTCTAGGAAAGCAAAGACATTGGTATTTTCTGAATGGCTTGGGAATGTAATGCTTTAAGTAACTTCGGTTTTATAAATTTCTAAGGTGCCTTATGAGGAGAAGACATTTAAAAGCAGCTCCAGAAACCACCAGCTTTCTGATATTAACACGTCAAGATTATGCATGTGTGACATGGAATGGGGAACATGCAGAAAACTCCATCCAGCAAGGATAGGAAGAGAGTCTTGGAAAAACATTTATTCAGTGTGAGACAATTGTTTGTGCCCCAATTATTTCTCTCTTGGTGACAGTCACCAGTGAATACAGAGAGAGCACACTTCTCACATCCTCCGGGGTACTGAGCTTCAGAGCTCAGTGAAGGCACAGCGTGTTGGTAGCCACACAAAAGCTGTTGTGTAAATGCAGATTAGGATCAGTGTGCGAGCTGTTGGTTTGCTGCAACATGGACAATTTGGGAGCTGCATTTACATTAGAAACTGTTTTGCAAGATTGTTTTGTGTTTCTTTACTACACAGAGCACACGGTACCTGTCTGTACTCTTGCTCTGTAAGATCATGAAGTCCTGTTACCACCATCCATAAGTCTCTGTACACTTCCCTAAGGAAAAAAAATGTTCATTGTCAGGCTGATAGAACAGCAGTCTTGAAACCTGTGGATCTTAAAACCTACTATGTTCCTAGCACATGTGTGTGGAGCAGAAGAATCCAGAGCCAGTGCAAGCTGTAAATAGATGTAACCAAACCTGTGCCACCCTGGACAGAACCAGCAGGCTGCAGGGACACACTGTGAGTTACAGACGTTCCCAGGGAAGGGCTCATCCCAGAGTACTTACCTGGAATTCAGGCAGTGGGCAGCTGTGACAACCCATTCTTTGGCAAGAACTGCTCCTCCACAGATGTGCTCATCTGCAATTTGTACACTGGCCTGCCAAGGCCACGAGTATGGTACAGCTTCCTCACCTCCAATTATCCTGCTGAAGATGAACCTGGGCTGATTTGAAGGCATTCCACAAACATCCTCTGAAACAGAAAGCACTGATGTTCCGAGAAGCATTTAGAGGTTATGATTTGGAGAAGGGAAGAACATTCCTGTTAAGAGCTACCCCACAGCTTCTCAAGCTTCACCTCCCCTTTTTTTGCTTAATCTTCCATCTTACCTCATTAAATAGGGTCCAAATGCTTAGACCAGCATGAGGAGATGATCTTAGCAAAAACAGAGCTTCACCAAGATGAAAGCTACCACTTACCTTTGAAAGTTTTAGCCTCAAACCTACAATGAACAGAGACTCATCCCATTCTCCACAGAGTACTAGAGGAAAAAAGGGCAGCTCTAAAATGCTGGTTATTATTTTCAGTTACCCTGTAGTCTTTGCAATTGTTTTCCCCAAAGGAAGTAGGTGTAAACTGACATACAAGTTGAAATGTTATTGCATTGCTGTACATGACTTAGCAAGATACAGGAAATAAGAAAAATTAGGTTCTGCTAAAGCCAAAGCATGTAAACGTCACTATGTCTCTTTTTATTTCCTCAAAATATCTTACCTAAAAAACCAATTGCAACCATTAAGTATTTGAAGAATTTATAGTCCAAAAGGTGCTCTCTATTCCATGAAGTAAGTATAACTTACCTGCTGTAACCTGTATTTCTTCTTCAGTAATATCCGTATTTTCAAAACCTTCGTTAGTTGAGTTCAAAATATCTAAATCTAGAATATAAGGGTGGTCAAGGTGTTAGCAGGATGTCTTGAGTAATATTTGTGTTATAGAATCATTTTTAATACCTTATTTATTTTGGAGAAGGATTAGATTTCTGTTGTAAGGATCTGTGCTATTAGAGTAGTAAAGTGCTGTTTAAAATGCACTGCAAACAACACTCTCAGGTTTTACACAGATTCATCCTTCACCATTCAGTGGGCCTTTGTTTAATGCCTTAAGAGAGTCACAATGCACTTTTTTCACTGAAACAATTTGTTAGATGAGACTCTCCTAGAGCAAAATAATTCTGAGCAGTCAATTCACTGAAGAGCCCTTTGTGCTGCCCCAAGGAGTCATTTTCCCAAGTTTCTTCTGTTACCTGTTACATGAACAAAGGAGACTGTAGCTCTGAATCCTCCAAAGGTCTCTGTTTCATCAGAGTGGAAGGCAACCAGCATCACAGCAGAGGAGCTTAGAACAGGTGCTGGTAGGGCAAATCCACAAGACTTAGCTAAAAATGAGAAAGCAAAGGCTCACTACCAATTAACAGGTACTTTTTACTCCTTCTCCATTTCAACAGTGGGTGCACAATATTTTGTATATTCCATCTCTCAGATGGGCAGGTGAAAAATAACCATGACCAAGAGGTGAGCAGACTGAGGCTGAAGGATTGTTCTATTATTCCTGGCAGCCTGTCCTTGTTCAGCAGTTACCTCATCAGAACAAGGAGTCTCAGGCATCATTTCTCAAGCACTGCATCATTTGCAGCCCCCACATGTTGCCACTACACATAATACACCCCAGCTACCTGATTTTCCCTAATCTAAGCACCAGATTCAAGCAAATGCTGAAAACAGTTTTTTTGGGACAGGCCTTCCTCTCATTCACAATAAACCAAGTGGCAAGAAGTACATGAAAGCTGCTCTGGAGTGAAGAACAACTGGATTCTGAAAAGGAGAGGTCTTGGGTGCTTTGTGTGTGATCATTAATATAAACCCAAACTACTGTGCTATGTCTTTACTTACATTAATTCAGAACTGCATTTCACACAGAATTTAAACACTCAGAAGTGTCTCTTTGATGTGGCTTTGCCTCTGTAGGTTGGGAAGAATTAGCAATACCTGCAAGCATTTTTCAAGGTACCAAAACTTGTATATACAACATCACCTGATACTCTAGAACTTGATTTTAGGCTGGACAACAGGGCCAGTAAAGAAATAGATCATTCTCAAAGTAAAAAAATCAAAAGTCAAACCAATTTCCTCCTCTTTTCCCACATCTTCATACACAGTCACAGCATCATAGGAGCAATCTTCACTCTCTTCTACTTCAAAAGACTGGTATGTAAGCTTTAAATAGAAAAATGGAAGAGTGAATCTTGTTGTGAAAGTCATATGGAAAAAATACAAAGATCTAGAGGGTCTTTAGTATTCTGAGTGATTCCTGCAAGGTTTGGTTTCTGTGACATTCAGATCTCTCACAGGTGATTCATAAATATTAAATTTTCTAGAAGAATCTGCCATGATAAAATTTAACCCTGGAAATCCTATTTTACCATAACCTAAAGGACAAATCCAAACCTATCTGTCTTTTGGGATGGAAAGTAATTCCTCTTAACTGCACCCAGCAGCATTATTCACGCTCATGTTGCTTGATCTTGTTTGTCATTAGCTGTATAATTTCTTGTTAACTCAGTGGTGCCCACTTCCATCCCACAGACATGAGAAGGGTTCATGTTATACCTTGACTACGTGGTCCTTTGGGGCACAGATAATCCACTGACAGTCTGCCCTGTTGCTGTAGTGCTCTGGGTAGTGCATACTCTCTAACACTCCTTCTTCAAAAAGGACAGCTAGAGACTCACAGCCAGCGTCTGGAAATCCAGGAAGACAAAAATGGAAAGGAAAGAACCAGCTGGAAATGCTGCCAGAACAGGAATGGCAGGAGTTTAAGACTCAGCAGGTGGCCCTTGGGCCCATCCCTAGGGATGGTGAACTGCTGTGCACAGCAAAACCAAAAGCAGTTCTCCGTGAGGTGTTTTAGCCTCAAGGCTCCCTGTGAAAGCATCATCCACACAGAAATACCACAGGAGCTTCCTCTGGTTTATTTTCTCCTGACATCTTTTTTTCAGGTCACCACCCAAGAGTGTAGGCAGGCACATCATTTGGCTTAGACTCACCAGGAAGAATATCTGATGTAAGAGCTTTGTAGGTAATGGAAAAACCAGTTCCATAATCCTCATCGTCAGAAACAAATTTCAGCCTGATGCTATTGGAGCCAATCAAAATAGGTAAAGGAAGATCTCCTCCACAGAATTTCCCTGAAATATGATATTAGAGAATAATCTCTGTTTAAAGCCTTTAGTTATTTGAGAAAACTTGCATGTACCATCTTTAATATTTAGCTATAAAAACTTTAGGATGAAAAGGAAATTTCCTATTCATCCCTCTACTTTTCCTATTAATCCATTTGTCCAAATAGATTCACACTATTAAAAATTGAAAATAATTGACATCAGAAAGTCATATGCTGATACAGTTCCCTACTAGGCATTTTTCAACCTCTTCACCTCCCACACACATACACTTTTATTTCAGATTCTATGTCTCAATGTATCAATCAAGAAAATGCAAGTGAAACATAACCAACCACCACATCCTCATGGGTGCACTTGCTGCTAGAACAAAGAGTGCTCTGACAGGTTATAGATCTCAAAGGTCTTTTCCAACCGTTGATTATTTCAAGGAACAAGAGGGCACCAGCTCACCCACGAGTCTGTCATCTTTTGAATAGACTGATAAAGAATCATAGTCACAGAACGTTTCTGGCTCCACATCAAAGTGGGAGAAACGAAGCCATATGTAATTCCCTTCTGGCACAGACAGAGTCCATACACACAATCTGGAACAAAAAATTAGTTCCCATTCACAAAAATGCAACCAAAACCACCCCAAAACCAACAAAACCTACACCTGTATGGGGAATATTTTCTGGGGGAAGATTGTGTTTTCTTTACTCACTGGTGATTTTGATAGAACTGGTGAGGCCTTCCAGGAAAATGCAATTCCCCCTCACTGTTGCAGAGTTTGCCATCCTGAACACTACAAAATGCTGTGAGTTAAAACATAACAGAAGGAATCAGGCTTGACATATGCAAACAGATGTTCCACCAAAAAGCTTAAACATCTGGAGGATATTGTGAGACAGAATTGCTCAGTTGTACTTTGTTTCTGCTGGCAGACTGATACTGTGTCTTCTCTCTTCTCTCTTTTACTTGGAATTATGGTAAATCAGCCTTAAACCCCATAATCTGGGGGCAAGAATGATATCCTGCCAACAGGGCATCATTTTTTTGTAAAAATGTCAGTGCTTGTTTTTTGCCTTAAGAAACTCTCAGCTACTTGAAGATTTCAGTACAAATAATTTTCTGTGAGGAAAAATGGATACCCCAGAGCATAACAAAAGTGTTCATGGCCACCCATTTGTAATAATGCCCTAAGTTATGTTGCAGCAGGAGACTTTTGCAACTGTACAATGTGCTATTAAAAACACTTTAATAGAAGAAGAAGCTTTCCAGCCAAGTGTCAGCGGAAACACAATAACTCACAAAAATCATCTCCTCTTGCCCTTCCTTCTGCTTGCAAGGTAACCCAGGAAATGCAATGTTTATCAACAACTATATATATATGAAAATAAATTTAAGGAGTCAAGTATTTATAAGGTCATTTCCCCTGCAGCATCCTGGGAAGAGCAGTAAAAACTTTCAAAAAGCCACAAAGAGCACTTAAATACCCAGTTCTCCTTGGCCAAAGCAAGTCTATGCTAACTGACAGTTATCATTTATCATCTGAGAAATCTCACTCTAGGCTACTAAAATTAAAGTTTCAAGACCTAGTTCACAAGGCTTGTTCCCATTATTTGCATGAACTTGTACCTAGATGAACAGGATGCACATTCACATGGCTGAATCAATGAAAGATCTAAATTTAAACATGTTACATTTGGTGTTGGGTTTCATGGAGCCTTTTTTTTAATTCTCAGAAGTAGACAAGTAGATTTTGCATCCCAGAACTGTGCAAAATTTACCTCACACTTTCTTTTCAGAATATACATTTTTATGCAGTATTGACTTCACTAACTAGATTTCATGCATTACTTGAGGTTCTGTTCTGCATTTTTCCCATCAATTTTATTTGTATTTCAATTTTAAAATGGCCTTATATATGTAGCTGTCTTTAGGAAAATTCTTTTCATTTAATTAAGTCACCAATACATAAATAAAACCTTACAAAAGTTGTTTGGTTTTTTTTTGCAGAACCAGGAGGAAAAAAGTATCTACTTAAATTATACATTTAAAAGTGTTTAAATGAGTCAAGCTCCTTCATGTTTCTTCCTTTATAAATTATATAAACAACTATTTGGGGGGACTTTTTATGCTCTAACATAGAAAGAAGATATTGGGGAAAAATAGTGTACTTACCTGTGAAGCTTTTCACTTTCAGGTCTGATAAAAGAAGGGTAGGGAAGGGAAAAAGAAGAATAAATTACTGTAGTTTCATATTCAGAGTTTACTTTTGCCCATGTGAAATGGCAATTTTATGCAGCTGGCACTGAGGCAAATCCCAATACTTTTTGGGGACACAATGCCTGCAATAAACTAGGGCTTGGAATCAAAACAGAACTGCAGGTTCAGGCAGTGCTGACATTGGAATAAACAGTTCTGGAGTAGCCACTACCAGAATGAACCATCCTTGGACAGGTCACTACTCAGCCCAAGCAGCACTTTTCCAGAAACTAAACCCTTTGCATTTTTCTCTGACACATTAAGGGGGTTCCTTCTTTGCATCACCATTTGAAGATGGTTTCTAACAGGAAATTTTGGTTTTCCCCTCCCAATCCTTTTTCTTCTCGTTGACTAAACCTCTTAAATAACCCTTCCTCAGTTTTTCAGTTCTCTGCGTTTCAACACAGTCTCCAAAACCCTTTAACAAAAATAGCCCAATGTAGAAGAAAATATCAATTCAATTTCTTAATACTCTCAGTGAAGTTCACCCCTGCTATTTAAACCTCCAGCTCCTTGACTTTGGAAGTGGTGGCTGATGGTCACACTGTTCCCCAGCACAGAAGGAATTCATGGCCTTTTGGGAAGAGTGAACAAAAGCACTTCTGAGTGTGACTTCTCCCCATGTTGTCAAATATCTGATCCAACATGTTTTAGCCAAGGAAAATGACAAGTGCATAAGGAATCTCTGACACTTAGAGGTGGTAAATTTCCACAAAAAAAAGAAAGAGAGAGGGAAAGAGAGAGGGAAAGAGAGAGGGAAAGAGAGAGGGAAAGAGAGAGGGAAAGAGAGAGGGAAAGAGAGAGGGAAAGAGAGAAAGAAAGGAAAAAATAATGCTAACTGGCTAGCTGCATAAAAGGACTATTCTTAAAAAAAAGAGTCTAAGTAGGAGTGGAAGTGGAAGAGAAGCAAACATTTACAATGCTCTCAATTTGGTTCTGACAATCTACAGTCAGTCCCATACACTTCAAGGGATTGTGAAATGTTACAGTGCTTTGCCAAGAAACAGGAAAACGTATAAGTGCTGTATCCTGAAAAAAGATAAAATTAAATAAAATATTCTGAGACAGGAGATTCATCACAAGCAAGGGACACATTACTGTGGAGATTTAATTACCAGCACTCATGTTCTCCTGAATCCAGGAAAGCACCACACTGAGGTCTGTGAATATTCCCGGGGATCCTCTGTTGTAATGTTTCTTCTTCTCATTCCTTATCCAGCCACGGGCACATCCCATCCCCCAGGAGATGACACCAGCAAGAGTCCAGGCACCGTGCTTGCCTCGACACAAAAGGGGGCCTCCGGAGTCTCCCTGGAAAAAAACCAAGTAAAACCCCAAGAGCCAGAGCTTGTACAACTGAGCAAGCCTTAAAGTTTGAGTTTATTGAGGTCTCTTTTTTGCCTTACTAAAAACCTGCAGCATGGGGACAGTCATTTTTAAAAGAACTGTGAAGACACACACAATTTTAGGGTGTTTACTCAGGATTTTCAGGAGAGGGAGAGACATTAATTCCCTCATGGGTGCGTCTCTGACGTGTTTGAGCATGTAAAAAAGGAGTGAGGAACAATCGCTCAGCCTTTATCCCACTTCCTCTCCTTCCTGTAATCCAATTCTTTCTGCTTTCATCCTCAGGATCTTTCTGACATTAATTAATTTGTGAAGTGTTCTGAAGTTAGAAAGCCCTAAGCATTATTGCACTGGGGTACATTGCAAAACTGCTCTCGGGAACCTGCCCTACAACCCCTACAATAATTAATATGGAATAATCTCATTAACTGCATCGCTCCATGGGGAACTTTTGAAAGAATTCATGCATCCAAACCTCCTGGTTTACAGTGTATTTATTCACTTTGGCACACAGAGCTGCTGAGAAACACTCCTGAGCACACAGGGCCCTCTCTTCAGCTGACCTGGCAGGCATCTCTTCCTCCGTCTGGAAATCCAGCACACATTATGGTGTCACCTTGGATGGGTTTCTTCAAAGTTGACAGTGCTCTTGAACACTCCCTGCTGTTTAGGATTGGTAGATTGACTTCATACAAGACCTGAGGGAGCAGTCCATCTGAAACACAGATAAAGGTTCATGAGAAAAGCTGGGAGGCAAACTTAATGTCACTGTTAATACACCACAAAAATTGGTAGGGAACTTGTTCCAAGCCATGCTATGGAAAACATCCAGGTTTTTGTAAGTAGGCAGTTTTGCTTGAAAAAAATTCCAAAATGTTTCAAAATTGAAATGCAGGTCTAGATTTTGTGATTACCCATTTTGAGGTAATTCACAGGTAGGCATAGAAGCAAAGATCCCATTTTTGAGATTACATCTTATGATACCTTAAATGGCTACCTAGAAACAGAGACTAGACAGGAATAAAGGAATAAAGGAGGGATTTATTTGAAAGGCCTTCAGAGGCACACTCTGGGCTCCAGAGGCTCCTGCCTCAGTGCATCCCAAAATGGACAATGACAGCTCCCGAGTTCTTCCCACTTTGATATCAGCATCAATTCCCCAAGCAGAAGCCAGGCAAGGATGGAATTTGCCCAAGCTTGCCCCCCTCTCCCCTAGATGAAGGTTTGCAGTTGTTGGGCCCAGGAGGGTCTGGGTGTCCTTGGAGAGCGAGCTGGAGAGGCTTTGTTATGTCAGTGTGAGCATGAGAGAACAGCACTGAACGAGCTCCAGGAACTGCAGAGTTACACTGGGCACTGCAGGGTTGGAAAAATATAAAAGTTAAAACCTAAGGCATCACTTAAGACCCTTCAATGGTTACTTTTGGTCTGGCTCTGACCTGTGAAACCAAGCTCTTAGTTTCAGAAAAAAATTGATAATGTGAGTGACTTACTTTCCTTTAAACGGCCCCAGCCACAAGCAGTGCAGATATATCCTGCTTCAAACTTTTCACCTGGGTGAGGAAGACATGCTGGCAAAACTGATGAACCTGCCACACAGGGACATGAATTTTGTTGGTAAGTACTTGAAAGAGCAATTACTAAAAGCTTCCTTTGTGTGTTGGGGGTTTTTTAACAAAAAAAAAGTATTATTATGTGTTTTTTGGAATCTGTAAAATTAATCTCATATTGACAATTTATCTTCTGCATGCAAAGAACAATAACTTTTTCCTCACAGAGAAGAAGGTCACAGCTAACTCTGGCCTTACTGAAGTTGAAGGAGCCATCCAGCTTCAGAAGGGCAATATCATAGTTCATTGGAGTTCTGGGGTCAAACTTTGGGTGCTGAATGACAGATTTGACAGGCAGTGTCTGCTCACTGTTCTCCTTGAGCTTCAAGTCATGCTCTCCTGCAGTAACGTGCAAATATTGCAGTAGGTTTCTGTGGAATAGGAAAATTAGAGTTCAGCTACTCAATCTTCAAAAGGAAAACATAGTGTTGTTTTTAAACAGAGACGTTAACACTTCTGACACCCAATACCTTTCATCATCAGTTTTTAGAGCACTTAATATATACAGCCAGCAAGAGCTGAGTAAGCCCTGTGATGGGAATGAAAAGGACTGAGAAGAAAAATCATTTTGCAACAGACCATGGTTTGGTGGTCCACTAAGGAACTAGGCCTTCTTACTGTGTTTGAAAGTGTTTAGACACACTGCTTTTTGAAGGAGGAGGGAAGATTTGGGCATAGGAAAGTACAGAAAAAATAAGATAATCTCTCTGTGATTCTGAGTTTATTAAAAAAAACCCATAAAACTGTAGTGAATCCTGTTTTAGGGCTCCTTTCTAGAGCTCACATGTGCAGCAAGGGAACACAAAAGCAGTGAGGATAAACTTTTTATTCTGCTTCAAATTATTTTTTTCACATAGACTTCCAAAATCAGTCTTTGCCAAACTTTCTTTATTAATTATTTTGAGATATTCAAAGGAGTTTTTCTCCCTTTCTGTTAAAACATGGAAAATAGTGATCAGAAATAAAAGGGTAGAAATAAAAGTGAAGTAAGCACCGCAAAGAGATGCTGCAGCACACGCATTTCAAACCCACATTTCCCTGCTCCCAAATTCCTGGTGCATCCATACCTGTCCAGGGTGCAGTGAGCTGCTGTGACCACCCACTGAGCAGAAACGATGGTGCCTCCACAGAAATGCTTTTGCCTTCTCTTCAGGGAAACCTGCAGCGTTTAAAGAAGACACTCCCAATAAAGAACAACACCTTTGTGTCAGCTCCAGTGGCCTTTGGGGAGGGGCAGAGGGAGCACACATGGGTGCTCTCCGAGGAGTCACACAGCCAGAGCACGTGCTGCATTCCAGGCACACACTTCCATGGTGTTCCCTGGATCCCTAAGAGATTCAGGGAACTGAGGCCTAAGATTTAGGCCCTGAGGCCTAAGAGATCCCAAACCTTGGAGTACACACAGATGCTCTCTGAGGAGGCACAGAGCCAGAGCACGTGCNCAGAGCACATGCTGCATTCCCAGCACACACACTTCCATGGTGTTCCCTGAATCCCTGGGCCTAAGAGATCCCAAACCTTGGAGTACACACAGATGCTCTCTGAGGAGGCACACAGTCAGAGCACATGCTGCATTCCCAGCACACACACTTCCATGGTGTTCCCTGAATCCCTGGATCTGAGAGATCCCAAACCTTGGAGCACACACACCTCCATGGTGTTCCCCAAATCCCTGGGCCTAAGAGATCCCAAACCTTGGAGCACACACGGATGCTCTCTGAGGAGGCACAGAGCCAGAGCACGTGCTGCATTCCCAGCACACACTTCCATGGTGCTCCCTGGATCCCTGGGCCTAAGAGATCCCAAACCTTGGAGCACACACGGATGCTCTCTGAGGAGGCACAGAGCCAGAGCACGTGCTGCATTCCCAGCACACACTTCCATGGTGCTCCCTGGATCCCTGGGCCTAAGAGATCCCAAACCTTGCTGCCCTCCCCTTAGCTGTGCCTCGGGGACTGGATAAAAACAGTTCATGTGTAATAAATAACAAGTCACTGGGGTACTCGGCAGGCTGGGAATTTTCCCTTTGCAGGTCCCAGGGAGTGCTGCAGATCAAGGATGCCTGACAGCAGCCAGGGACTTGGTGTGGTGTCCTGTGCCCTGTTTTTGAGCAGTTTCACCTGTTTACAACAGACTCATCTACAGATAAGTCTTCCAGAAAGAGTGATAAATAAAATAAAAATCGTAAACAAAATTTTATCAGGAAGCAGGACAGGTTCTGAGTTACCTCCACCTGCTTCACTGCTTTTCATAAAAGCAGGCTGGAGTTCGACGATACATTATCATACAATGCCTTGGGTTGGAGGGGACCTTAAAGATCCAATCCTCCTGCCCATCCATCAGACCAGTTTTCTCAGAGCCCCATCCAGCCTGGCCTTGAACACTTCCAGGGATGGAGCACTCACAGCTTCTCTGGGCAGTCTGTGCCTCAAGACCCTCACAGCAAAGGATTTTTTCCTAATATCCAATCTAAACCTACTCTCTTTCAGCTTGAAGCCACTTCCCCTTGTCCCAACACTCCATGCTCTCAAAAGAAGCTCCTCTCCAGCTCTCTGGTAGGCTCCCTTCAGGTACTAGAAGGCTGCAATTAGGTCACCCCAAAGCCTTCTCTGCTCCAGGGCTTTGTTCTGCAGATAGAACCACGTTTGCTTTTGTAAGGTTTGTACAAACCTGCCATGGATGTGAGCCTTGCTTCACCCTGTTTCCCCCAACGATGCGAGTGAAGAGGGCAAAGTAACTCCATGGCTTGGTCTCCTGAACCTTCTGCCCACACTTGGGATCTGAGGGGGGAAAGGGGGAAAAGAAGGAAGGATTCAGCCTGGATTCAAGTTTTACTTCTTTTTCGGTAACATAGAATTGGAAGGCATGGTCTGGTGCAAAATTCAGTCCCTCTGCCAGGTCAGGAACACATCTTATAATTCCTAATACAAATTGCCCAGGCTAAGGCTAAACTGGGCTAAGAAAAAGGCAATGTACTTTATTTTGCAGAAGTTCTCCAAATGAGCATATTTTGGTGCAATTGTACCATATATATTAAATTTTGCCTCCATGAACACCTGTGCAACACCATATTCTTTCAAGCAAGTTTTGGAATTGTTTTGGAACTAAATCACTGATTCATTATCAATTTCAGAAATCTCTTTACACCCAGAACTTGTACTGAAAATATTTTTGACAAACAGAGACAAAATGCACAATACACAGACTCTGATGACCAACAAGAGTGGATGGATTTCTCCAGAACCTCTGTAACTGTGCCATTCTTCTGAACTCACTGCTATTATCCTCTACTATGCCCGAGTGAAGCTGATAATCTGTGTTTCTAAAGGAGAATATTTATAGAAACAATTGTTTGCAGTGATAACTGCTCATTTGGAGCTATTTTGAGAAAGACAGAAGCAAAGGAACCAGTTCTGGCCAGCAGCAAATTGTAAAAGAGGAATTCTTTGTAGAGCATTTCCCAAGCCACAATGGCCACAATTTTATTTTTTTCCCTTAAAGATGAAAACTTCCATGAAAACTCATTGAAAACACATCTCTAACAGGTTTTACTACAAATTATGTTAAGCTCTCCGCTGGGAAAAATACAGCATCCATAATCTTGGACCATTTTGTTGTTGTTTTGGCAGAGAGGTGGGTGCATTCAAAGGATGGAGGGCCAATACTGGTACAAATTGTCTGGGAAATGTGGAATTCTCCAACCTACCAAATGCATCCAACGTGTACAAAAAAGGGTTTTGCTGTCACCTCAGGATTAGCACGGCTGATGCAAGTGATTACAGTGTCACAATAATGCTGATACAATGCTACTTACACCAGCTTTTAAATAAAAAGGGCATTCTATAAAATGAGCCTGCTTGTTTATCTGATTTTTTCCATTCTTTCCTAATTACAACTCCACACACGTTTTTCCCCATGTGCAGAGACAGAAGGAAGAAAGGAGAAACAGAGACAAAATTTTTTAAAAATTGATTTAGGTTTTACCAGAAAGAATTTGGTACTTGGCAAATGGGAATAAATTAATAAATAAATGAAAAACTCAGATTCACAAAATATTATTTTTTCCTTTTAGCATTGAATAATTCCATCCTCCCATGCAAGATTAGTTTTAAAGTGTTAATATTTTTATTAATATAATACCAAACTTTCACTATCTGTGTTTTGACAAACTCTAAAAGCCGCAATTATGCTTTGCAATTTTTAATCCCGAGAGATTTCTGACTGCTTTACAAGTTGCTGGTTTCCACCCTTGTTTTCTATAAATCAATAAATCTTCACGAAGGAAGCAGGAACAATTGCTATCATTAATTGTTCCAAAAAAATGAATATTCTGGATTTTAAGATGTAAGACAAGGGAAGGGAGGACCCACTGAGTTCTGTTTGTAACCCATGGGTAACATGATAAACCTTGACCTTGCTGCAAATTTGAAAGCATTTCATTTTATTTATTTAATCATAAATCAAGTTTAACATTATTTGTTCTGAATCACCAAGGAATCAGACAAAAGTTTCATAAGAATTACTCAAAGAAAGAAAACTTTGATATGGATAACTCAGAGGGTGAAACCAGTGCAGCTCCTTGGTTTCAGCACTGCCTCCCAAGCTTGTCACCACCTTAGAGCAGAACCATCAGGACCCAAAACTGTTAAAATGGATGTGAAATTTCCCTCCTACCTTTCTGGAGAGTAGCTGGCACAGCCCAAAGCTCTGTGACACAGACCAGCCCCAGCAGCAGCAGCTGCAGCTCCCAGGGAGAAAGGCACATCCTGGGGCTGAGTGAAAGCACAGAGAGTTTGTGACACAGAGAGGGAAATCCAGACCCAAACCCTGCAGGGGAACAGCAGCTCATGGGAGGAGAAGTTACTCATTAATCCAGCCACAAAGCACTCACCTCCACCAAGTTTTCCAAATTTATTAGAGCATGATTCTCCTAAGCACCATCGCTGAACTCTTTGCTGTAAAATACCAACTGAAATCCTCTCCAAAACTACTTTTTCTGAGGCAAAATGACAAAATGAAGTTACCACGGCATGCTTTGCTAGCAACACTTACCCAGGCAGATCTGAGCGTGGAAGTAGAACTCACATGAAGAGAATATCAGCTGCCATTTGCCCCAACAGTTTCTACAGCTTTTGAGGAGGCAACACTTTACATTTCCTGCACACTTTACATTTAGCCAGTTTTACAGACCTGAGAAACACACCAAGAGTTTATAATGCTGTTGGCAGCATGCTCAGTGTTTTATTGTTTGGCCAAGGGTTTCACATAACAATCCACCCCCCCCAATCCACATCAGGGACCATGCCAACAATCATTTATGTGTTTATTCAATTATATTTCATTTCTTTCCTCTACCAGTCAAAGGATAACAAACTTCAGCTTTTATTCTGAATATGCAATTTTATAATAACTGAATATAAACCCTGTCCTGGAAACTTTGAGTTGCAGTTGGGGTTTTTTTCTGTTATAAATACAGAATTTATTTAGAGTGCAGTTTTCCTACTAGTCCTGGGGAAATCTCCATTTCAGCAACTTCTGAAACCTGTACCACCAACACAATTCCAGCTCTAACCAAAAACTTTTGAAAGCTACCTTCCTTCAGGGATTCATTTGTATCTTTCAGGGACAAAACAAGTCCTCCAGACCCCCAAACCAGTTCCATGTACAGCAGAGCTCTCTGCTCACCCACAACAGGATGGTATAAAAACAGGAATACACAATCCCCGTGGTTATGAGTGATGCTGCACAAGCCACTGATGAGAAATAGAAACAACCTGCCCCGTGGCAAACGGAGAAACAATCAGCACCTCCCAATTCCTTACAGAGACACAACACTTTCTGTGCAGCATCAAAGAGGTCAGAGAGACACAGCACAGAGGGCCATGTTCTGTACAAGCTGCTCCTTACCTGGGATGGCAGAACAGAAGTGGATATTTTCTTGTCCTGTTATTTCATGTCCTCCTCTTCTGCTACCTATTTATAGTTCTTCTGAAGCTGTTCCCTTTATCCTCTGTACAGACAGAGGCAGCCCCACCACTGGGGTGCTGCTATGGCTCCTAAAACTGGCAGCTTTGGCAGGCAGCACTGCCAGCATCATTCCTGAGCAGCATCATTCCTGAGCAGCCTCACCATCACCACAGGCAAAGGTCAAACCTCACAGCTTGATCTCCATCCAGGCCTTTGCTCTGAATCTCACTGCAGAGCTGCCTCTGTGTCCCAAACCTCTGCAGCAAGAAAAACCAAGCCATTAAATCACCAAAGGGCCTGAGCCAGGCTTTAGCAGGTAGAGCCAGTTCCTGCTGGCCCCAAAACACTGGCACTGATCCATGCTAGCCAGCGTGGGCTGTGCCTTCTTGTGCTGTGCACTTGGAGAATAAAATGCTCGTAAATCAAAGTGTGCTCCGTGCTGTAGAAATGCACACAGCTGCTCCTTCCTATGAGGTCATTAAAGAATAATCATGCACACATCCAAATAATTTTAAGACCAAGAGAAAGCGAAGAATACTGATAATGCTCATCATCAGAGCCTCCCAGTAGCTCTTTCACCTGGCTTTGAGGGGTTTTTTCAGGGGGCTGAGGGCTGGTGGGAGGGAACACAGGCTGCACTAGGTCAGTGGACCACAGAGATGACCCAAATGCAAGACAAAGAAAGTTTAATTCTTGCTAGAAAAGTTACTTCATGTTGCTGCTCCTGTCCCAGGAGCAAAAAAGGTGGAAGATGTATTCACCCAGTGAAAATGAGAAGTTTAAGGGAATAAGGAACAAGGGTGAAATGAACAGCAAATGCTGCTTAGTAATTAACCTGTTAGAAGAACAATAGAAAAAACAAGATTTAAATGGGACTGGTCTTTTTTTGGGTTTGGTTGTGGGGTGGTTTTGTGGTTTGGGTTTTTTAAATACAATGAACTGTGCTGTCGAGAGGAATTGATCACATCCTAATAGTTTGCAAAGTCACTGCTGGAAAACTGGAAAACCTCTAAGCTCTACAAAATTAATGGTCTCATATTTTAAACAAGATACAATATGTCAAAATATTTAACTTCATAAATCATGTAATTCATGTATTATACTTCTGAATCCAATAGTTCTTAACTGAAAGCAGATTTAGTTTTAACATGGACTGCATGTATTTGTGTTTGGATAGTTGGGAAGGAATTTTGATTCTGCAACGAACTTATTTTTCACCAGTTTTAACCTCTTGTAATTCCAATTATTTGATTCAAATTATACCCAGGTTTGCTGTAACAAAAAAAAAAAATCAACTCTAATTCTCAGGGTAAGCCCATTATTGTCTACCATTTCCCCTAAAGTTTATGAAAGATCCTGAATGGTATCAGTACAAAACTTCCCTCATTTTTAGTATGCTTTAAAAGCCACCATCCACCCTCACACTGAGAGAGAGGAGCTTGGCATTCACTTTTTTCAGCCACAGCCTTCATGTTACTTCAAAAATAAATTGAAAAGCTGAGGGAATTAGGGATTCTCAGGTCTTAAAATCACAACATTAAGTACCTCTTCAACTCACAACCATGTTTTTCCCTCTCCCTCTGTACAAACAAAGTCACATCTCAGAGCAGAACCGTTTTACACCTTCACTGGGATTCACATTTTTGGGATTCATGTCATTTTCTAGACCAGCAGAGATCACTGATAAATACACCTGACTTGCAAAAGACAAACCACATGATTTCAGCTCAGTATTCCCACAGGAATCCTAGTTAAGCTGGGAATCTTCTAGTTAATCTTCTAGTTTAGGATTATAGCTAGGTTTGAGTAAAAATTGCAACAAAGACCTGCAAACTAAAATTTTGTAGTAACAATGCTCACTGTGCTATCAATTCATTTTCCAGGAAGATTCATATCCATGATTTTTCAGTCACCCAAGCATTTTTGGGGGAGCAAATTCTTTGCATGAAAATTAAACAAATAAGCGTGTGTAAAAAGGTCAGAGATGAAAGTTTTAAGCCAATACCATTTTGGACTTACTTCATTCCATCTATTAATAAAAATGGTGCTGACAGGTGCTTGTTTCTGTACCAAAGACAAACTGACAGTCGAAAACCACGAGGCCAATCCTTCACAAGTGATCCAAAAGAACTGGTGTGGCTTCTCACAGTGCTTGCAGATTCTTGATGGCTTTAAACCAACCCAAAATTAGGCTGATACAGAGGGGGTAGTTGTGCCCCATCTCCCATGGATGTGTGCTGCTGCCATTCCCTTTGTGCCAGTCTCAGCTCTGGCCAGGCTCTGTGGAGAGTGGAGCTTGTTTTATGTAGCTGGATTTGCTTTTATAGCTGCATTGGTTTCTTTTGATTCAAAGCTTTGAATCAAAAATTGAATGCCAGTGCTAATGCAAAGGAATGAATACATGCCCCAGACAGAACAGCCTATTTCTTTTGACTGTAGACCCCACTAGCAGTTTAAAACATCAAAATCCATCATGAAACTTCAGCCAGGCTGTTTTAGACACAGAACTGTCCTAAGAGCAGATCCAGAATTTTCAATTCCATTCCAAGCTTTGTGTTCCAATCCCCTGTCTAGTTCTGCTTAATAAACGAGCCTCAGATAAGTATTCTGAAACGTTAAGGTGTCACCTATCCCACTCCAGGGATTATGAAATCCTTTTTTTTCGGGTGTGAAGATCCCTGAAAGGGCAGAGTGTCTTTATAGACTTCGAGCAGCACAGCAGAAGTTAAAAGTCACCCAGCTACTTTGGAGTTTAATGAGGAAAGTTGCCACCACCCCTGCACAGCTCAGGTCTGCTCCACAGCCTCCCAAGTATTATTCAGCCTCTTGGATCAGATTCCCTGAGATGCAGAGGACTTTCTGAGACTTTGAACACTTCCTCCCTTGCTCCCACTGTGTTCCCGTCACCACCTGTTTCATTGCCTCCAATTAACTCAAGCAAGGACTCAGAGGGAGCAGTAAAACACAAAGGTTGGCTTTTGATAATGTTTTCACTTCAACCCTCTACTCCCTCCTAAATTCTTCAGCTGGGCCGTCAGGGCACAGAACCAAGTGCACAATGGCAAGAATGTTCAAAAGAGCACTTGGGGCAGTAAAAACCCACAGAAACCCCCCAAGATGGCATTTCCCAGAACATTTGGTCTTTAATTCAGGATTTTGGATACACACCAAGATCTATTTGAGTCTTCTCTGCAAAAAAAAAAAGGGAGCACAATTTTAATGGAAAACGCACTGAGCTCTTTTCCATCCCGCAATGTGCAATAGCTGATGTGTGAGCCAAAAGTAACTGGTAACCAAGAATTAGAAAAACAGCACCTGCTGGCCTATTGCCACTTTTCACTCCATTTCTCCATTTTCCAATACATGAGAATTACAGATACAGGCTCAGTCACTCACACCTGTGATGAGCCATTTTCCTGTTATAGCTGAGTCTCCTCCCAGGCAGAGATTTTACTTTCAAAGCAAGCAAGACCAAAACCAAACAAGGTGGACAATGTCAAGAAATGCAGAAATACTGCAGGCTAAAAAGAGCACAATGCATTGAGATATCAGCCAAAGCTTCCCTTGGAGTGAGTCCAGCCTTACATCTACCACAGAACTGATTAATTGGGAAAGGACAAACAGAGGAAGAGAAAGGGAACAAAATTGTGCTTAGCTGAAGAGTTTGACCTGAATATCTCAAAATGCTTTGTAAGGGCAGATCAATGCTAATGCTTTTCAGCTAAGATTTGGCACATGGATTAAACAAATCAGGAACAGTCAGAAGCAAGTTGGTCACTTAGCTCCTAAATGTATTCCCCTCAGGAATATTCTGTAAAATGCATAGTCTTAATAGCACAGTGGCAGCTCCTCAGTGTAAATATAAATAGAAAATAGAGGAACACTAAAGCATTCATTTTGTGTAATTGCATTGTTTTATGCATATTAGCATATGCAGGTATCCAGACTGTGTATTTAGCACTCTGTCACATCTAGAAGAATAAAAGCTGGAATGTGATGAGCCCAAGCTCATGGAACATCACACCTCCAAGGAGCTGTCACAAGCACAAAGGGTGTGAGGTCCTGGCTCTCCTTGCCCACCTACTTATGAGGAAAAGGTTTTCCACCCAGAGGGAGGTCAGGCATTGGAATTGGCTGCCCAGGGAAGAGGTCAGAGCATCAGCCTGACACAGCTCGTGATGTGAAGCACGGGAAAAACAAGTTCCCCATCACTGGCAGCTGTCCTGCACTGCTTTGTGCAGAGTCCATCTGTCTGTCCCTCCATCCCTGCCCCTGTCAGTGCTGTGTGCACAGACAGGAGCCCTGGGGCAGCCTCACACCTGTAGCTGCTGCAGGACAAGCACCCCAATGACCCAGCACGTTTTTGTGGCACACCAGGCTTTGACAAGGA
This sequence comes from Vireo altiloquus, assembly GCA_013396875.1. NCBI lineage: Eukaryota > Metazoa > Chordata > Aves > Passeriformes > Vireonidae > Vireo > Vireo altiloquus. The sequence goes on from VZRF01000398.1 coordinate 426,455, forward strand.
CAGATGAAATGGTGCTGCTGCGATCTGGCACGATTTGGCTGAACAAACACTGCTCAGACAGGCTTTGGAGATCAGGAGACTGAATTGGTTTACACAAGAATCTAATTTCTTTATGTCACATCAAGAGGACATCTTGTAGGAAATTGATGCCTGACAGACACACGGCCCAAATTAAATCCAATACATCACCAGATTTTTGGAGAGCACAGCGAATACATTTCAGTGCCTGCTTTTAACATGGGTAAAGAGTTAAGAGTGCTACAGTGCTTACAGAATATGCTCAAAATACATAAATACACCATCTCAGGCAGTGGTGAGATGAATCCTTGCAGATTTTTTCAGAAACATATTTAAGGTAAAAACTTATTACTTCAGCCTGGCTGTGCCATCACTTCTGCACTTCACATCAAGAACAGGACATGAAAGAAGTGCAGGTGACTCCAGGGATCACTGCACAGCCTGTTCCACAGTGGGTACCTCTGCCTTGCCAGGAGATGGAGCCAAGTCCAAAGTAGGAAGAGATGAACGACCTGTCAAACGAGTAAAGGGCAGGAGAAGGAAGTCCACGAGTAGTCCATGTATTTACTCTTGACCAGCCAAGTGAGACCAGCTCCCCCAGCCACAGGAAACTGGCCCAGGGTCTGTTTGCTCTCTTCCAGGCTCCGTCTCCATGGCTAAATAATTTATTTTCAGGACCCACAATCAAATGCAATCCAGAGCAGGCTCACAGCCCTCAGCTACTGGGAGATCAAGCCAGAAACGAGGAGAGAACAGTGAAGAAGTAGCATGTTCATGAAGCTATTTATGTTGTGCCAAACGTGTAGAAAGGTGGATTTAAAAGTCTTTGTGGGTATTTCCAGGCTGAAATCTAGGGAGTGCATTTGGGTTTGTAAAAGACTGCAAGATACACAGTTCCCACTTTTAAACGTGGAAATGAAGACAGAGAGCAAGAGAGACAGAGAGGGGGATTGCAATGGAGTTAAAATCAGACCTTTATCTTCACTACCAGGGCAATGTGAGGGCAGGGGAAGCACAAGCAGAACCAGCCCAAGCACTAAGAACAAGTCTCTTCAGAGAGATGGGGAATGCCAAGCCAGACAGGATTACTGAAAAATGATGGCGTATTTCCTTCATTTTCAATTACAATACAGCCGAAATCAGATTCCCCTGCTCTGACATTTATCCTCCTTAGCTGCCCCACATGGATACACCCACAGGAACCTGCTCTGGGACCAAGGCAGGAGCGCTGCTCTGTTCCTGCGCTGCCATCAGATGGCAGAACAACACCAGCCCAGCCATGGAAGGGGCTGAGCAACACCCCATGGTTCGGTGTAAGAACAGTCAGCCATGCCAGCAGCTGCTGAAATCGAAATGAATCTTTTTTCCTCTGTACTGCAAGACAAAACTCATTCAAATACAGTGAGAAGTTTAAAGTCATTTCAGAAAGTTTGGTTCGCAACCCTTTTAAGACGTTGTAGAAATTAATTTTAATCTGTTCTTATGGCTGCAGAGAAAGCTGAAGGAAAACAGAGAAATCTGCAAAGTTCTCTAACCATAGTGAGGAACCACACGATGAACAACAGTGACACACAGCCAGCAGAGATCTTGCTGCAGGGTTTTTGTCTGGCTTTGCCCATTTTGTGTTCATTCTCAATGTTGAGGGTACAGGAAGGGGCAGGAATTTGCAAACCCTTCTGCCCCACAGCAAACCTGAGTAGGATTCACCCTTGTACAAGCAGATACACAAAGTCACCCGGGGTTAAGCTGTAGATCGCTCAGAATTCTCCAGCTAGATTCATATCCCTGTTTTTTCACTTTCATAACCACACTCCCTCTCACAAGCAGCTTCCACCACGGCAACCACCAGCAATATCTGCTGCCACAGGAGACTCACGGCTCAGGTAATACCAGCAATGAAACACTGGTTCTTTCCTTTAGGGAACAGACATTGTGCTACAGAAAACACCAAAGCAGGATGAGAGAGGGGAAGTAGAAAACTTTTGTCTTGAAACCAAGGGGATTCCTTGTCTCTGCAACGGTTGATATAGCTATAAATAATGAGGAGGAAATGAGAACCCTGCCTCAAAAATATTCAGTACTTTGAATGTACAAACACAAGTGAAACCTTTGAGAAAATAATTGGGAAGAGGCAAAAAAAAGAGCGAAAAGAAAAAAGCTAAATAGTGGAGCTACTAAAAAAAGCTAAAAAACCTTTTTTTTGTTTGTAAGTAACATGATCAGGCAGGCCGTGAAGCAGACCCGTGGATGTTCAGCCTGCTTTGGAAGGGAGAAATTTCAATTGTCTCAGCAATATTCGGCAAAGTTGACAGAGCTTAAGGGTTGTCAGGCCTGCAATGACAGGGCAGGGCCAGCTCCCAGCAGCACATTGCAGCAGAACAATCACAGAAGAGTCTTAAAAGCTTAAGAAAATGGATTTAAAGGAGTTGCAGGGCCGATGAGAAGCTGCAGTGGGTGGACAGCTGAACTGTGCCGCTGGTCGATTCTCTTGAGTAATTCAGCCAAGCTCTGGAGGCCTCCAACAACGTCACAGAGCACCACAGAAACCACAGCCTGCTCAAAGGCAGGAAGGCTTTTGCCTTTCGTCAGCAGATGTGAGAGATTCACACTATCAGCAGGAGCTGAAACTACGGAATTCTTTGCAAAATGACTGCAATAAGCCAGGCAAGCAAGTTTTAATGCCAGCCTTTTTTGAAGACATTCATTTCTGACATAGTGGCACGAAGAGATTGGTCACCACACTTATCCCTGCCTCAAAGACATGAGAATCCAACTGGGGCAGACACAGGGTTAATTTAAACCGGAAAAGCCTTTGCTCTCAAGTTGATAGAGGAGGAGATAGAACTAAACCACCTACAAATTCTGGGCATGCTTAAGACTCCAAGGCCGTGGGGGTTGGCCACAGAGCTGTGAGCAGCACTGTGCTGACCATGCAAGAGCTTTGGCCAGTTCTGAAAAAATAAAAAAGCCCAAAAAAACAGCCACACAACAAAGTAGATGGCAAATACTAACTCCCTACAGAAAAAAACAGCTGAAACACACTGAATAGCAGCGTTTCTTTCACAACTTTGTGCACAATGCAACCCTTTTCATGTAGGAAAGTGCCATGTCAAGCCCTCGGAATGCTGCAGTTCACAAATACTGCAGAATGCTGTAGTTTTCTGCCACTCTGTGCTGGTTTATATTGAATTAGCACACACCACTTTCTGCACTGTTCCTTGCTCTAATGTAGCATCCATGGGGTTCCATCATTAATTCATGGTTTAGGAACTCTCTACCTTCTCTAGAGCAAGGGTCAGGGGTAAAATGTAGTTTTTGGAATATTTTCATGCAAATAAAAAAATGCCTCAGCACAGAAAGCTTAAGTTGGTATATTTGTGTGTATATATATATATATGTGTGGGCAGATGGATGAGAGGAACCAGGGCTGGATAGAAAAACAGCACAGCAAACTTCAGTGAGGCACACCTTTACCTCCAGAGTAACCCACCAGAAAAAAAAAAAAAAGAAAAAAATGCACAAAATCCCCAAACAAACAAAAACAAAACAAAACAGCCCACGCCAACATTTCTACCTCCAATGTTAGGGGTCCCTCTGTGGGCTTAGTAGAGCCTTTGGCAACCTGAACTGTTCCTGGGCAGCAAGAAAGCAAAGCAAAATGTTCCTGCAGCTTCAGACCCTCTTTCAGCCTGCAGGAAAGATGCTGGATTTAGGACCATGAGGAGTTAATAATTGAAGCAGACTCCAATACTGTCATTGTTATGGTCAGGAGAGAACCCCACAAGAAAGGAGAGGTTACTCATTAGGTGTGCTCGGTGTGAGTAATTTTTCAAACAGCAGACAGGAGTCACAGGCTGAGAGCCCCAAAGCCCAAACCAAGGGCCAAGAGTCACCACTGAGCACAAGAAGCTTCTGGTTACAGCTTGATTTTCTGTGCTTTCACAGCCTTTCTCACTTGGGAGCTGTGTCCAGCCAAGGTTCTCCTGACCAGATTAAGTTAAAAATAAAGTTAATGCACACAAAGCAACTGTCCAGACTTCATAAAAGTGCAAAAACCTCAACAAAAGAATTTGGGTGCACTTTGGCTGAAGACTTATTAAACTTGAAATTTTATTTTTTAGTTGTATTCACTCATTCCTCACTCTGGAATCCCTACTACAAGATTCTATTATTAAGTGATACAACTGAATAAACAAAACTAGAATTTCGTATCAATTAGTGTCTCTTGAGTGGCCACTGCAAAGGTTAGAAGAGCAGAATGGCTAAAATAATTAAAAACAAGAAAAACAAAAAACCCCAAATCAGTGCAAAACCTCTGAGATGTCACTCTTCTCTTGCATATTTTACACACATTTTTGGCCATCTGGACACTCAAAAACTTCAGTATGTTCAACTCCAGCTGAGGAGCTACAGAGGAATTATAGAGGAGTCATCAGAAGTCCAGCTGAGGCCTAATGATCTTGACTTCTTGGCCAAGAAAATGAAACCAGAGAAAGCTCCATTTTGCCATAATTTGATTGCTATTGGCATCCAAACATCCCAAAGCACTGCAGACTTCACTCGTGCAAAGTTCTCTCCTATAGAGAGCTTATGATTATTGAAACAAAAAGTGCAGCTTTTAAAGTTTAAATTAAATCACCTGCTGCTGGGTGGTATAATTGGCCAACTCCAAGCAGCATCTGAGCTGGGGTGTTTGCCTGTTTAGACATTTTCTTTCCTTTCAGGAAACTTCTCTTTAATGAGAACACTCCTCTTACCCAGCAAAATGTGAAGTGTAATAGTGCACAAGAATGACAGAATGGTTTGGATTGGGAAGGACCTTAGGGATGATCCAGTTCCAGCCCCCTGCCATGGGCAGGGACACTTCCCACTGCACCAGATTGCTCCAAGGCCCATCCAGCCTGGCCTTGAATCATTGACAGCAGCTGGTTTTGCCATTCAAAGTCTCCTTGACACAACATCTGTTTTTGCAGGAGACACACTTTGCTCCTTCCCTTCGCGCTCCCGGGCTTGGAACCGACGGCAGCAGGATCAGGCCTGGCCTGTTTGCCAAGTCCCACCCAGCCTGGCTTACCATGGAAACCCTGAGAGACTCCAGAACAATTGGGGCTCTGGGAGATGCTGCAGGAATGTGAGCACCTTGGGGCTGCCTCCAGGATTTCCCAGATTCCCTCCCAATTCGGAGCCGTGTCAGCAGTGACGGCGTGAAGCACTGCCGTGCCACAGGAGGGATAAACCAGTGTGGGACAGGGGATTAGAGCTGTGCCAGGGCACCCAGCCACCGTGAGAGAGACACAAGAGGGTCACATAAGGGCAGGACAGCAGCCCCTGCTCGTGTCTGACTGCCCAGTTCAGGAGCAGAGCACGCAGCAATCACCACCAGCAGCAGCAGCACTCTCTCTATTCATCACTGCTTACCCAAAGCTCTGCCTGCAACAGCAGCTCATGGTAAAACCTCCTCTTTTAGCTCATCCTCCCTGTTCAAATGAGTTGTCACTCCAAAAACATGCCAGAGCAACAGCATCCACAATATTGTTATTGACGGGGTAGCAGCATTTTTGCTTGACCACTGCTTACCTCTGCATTCAAGCTGGCTTTAAAAATTAAATCTAGAACACAGCTCCTACAGAGCTGTAGGAAATGTAAAACTAAAATGCTTTTTTTATCCCCTCAAATGTGTGCATTTATGCATTTGTACAAGGTCCCAGGTTGTTTTCATTAACTGCCAGGAGGAAAGTGCCTTTCATGCAATATAACTGAACCTACTCCTCTCCTTTCACCTCTCCATTTATTGCTACCTGCTCAAGAATGTGCAAAGAGTACTTTTAAGCTCTGATACTTTCTCTCAGCGAGATCATTTGCCAACTGTTGAGCTTTCAACCCCACCAGTAAATAAACTACAGCCCACACCTCTTAATGCAGCCACCAAAAATAGCTCTTACGGCACAGTTTTTTAATTTTTCACACTCTTTATTAATCCTTTCTATTCACAACTCAGTTGTCCTGGAGCAGAACTTATTGACAACACACACACTGGCTCTCTGTGCAGTAACTAAACAAACCCAGAGCTGTGATGCCCCAAACTGCATTCAATACACCTGTAAGGGTGAAATGGAGATGATAAACCTTCCAGCTCCTTGGAGCAGTAGAAATCCTCCTGTCCACCTTGCACTGCAAGCATTTGAGCTTTTGCTACAAAGATGGACATTGGAAAGCCACTCATACATTTGTGTAAATATATATGTGTGTATACACAGATATGCTTGTAGAACTTACACCCAAAAAAAGGAAAATCATGTAATTTAGAGGGGACGTTTTTTATTTGGAAGCTGGCACTAGCATTATAATCTGCTATTTAATAATGAGATAGAAAATGTTTCATTTTAATACAATTCAGCCTGGCTAAATAGCACAATATAGTGTTAAACTTCAATTAATTCAAACGGTATTGCTTGTATAGATTATTTACTCAAGTACTTTTAAAGCACAACATCTGTACCAGGCACCACTCACAAAGAGTCCCCTGAGGCAAGACTCTGCTTAAGAAGTTAATTACCAGGTAAGAGTGAGGCTCTGTTTCTCAGTTCTCAGCAAACAAATAATCTGCAGTCATTCCTCTCCAAAGAAAAAGAAGTGGAAGAAGAGCAGAAATGTGTCAGAAAATCTGCTCTGATAATTTTACAATCTGAGTACATATCAAGGGTAACTGCATGTCACTTCTTCAGAACACTGAATATTGCTTTTCTAGTAGACTTAATAACACACAGCTCAAAATGTTAGTGCAGTTAAATCCAAGCAGAGCCTACCAATTTATGTCATGTGTATTCCAACTATCTTAGCCCAGAAACAGCCCAGACAGTGGCCAAGAGTCTGCTGTTCAAAACCTGCAATACAATCAAATTTCACTTACAGCCTTTGCATTTTTATCTTCCCTCAGATAATTCATTTTGGTAGAACAGAATTAAACAGCCTGAGACATCACCCTGCAGCAATTTTACAGTAAACTAAACCCAATTCCTGCAGGAGCAAAAATCAGTGTTTGCAATAGTTTAGTAAGGGTGTTTATTTCCCAAACACAATCTCCAAGGCAGTTACAATTCCCACCCTAAAGGAAAGGACAACAGTAGAAAGATTTTAAGAGCAGTGATTCATCATCTACCTTCTTTTTTAACTTTCATTTTCCACTCTTCTTTCAGCCACGTGCAAATACTACCACAAGCTCTGTAAGTTTTATTTAATGCAACTGTATAAAATCAGACACTTTTTTACCACTTTCCCATTCCTTTTAAGCACAAGTATTTCTTGCTATCGAGAGGCAGCAGGGCAGAAGGCTTTAGACAAGCCTCAAGCAGTAATTCCTGCAATAATGCTGAAATATTTCCTCCCATCTTCCAGAGTCTCTCACCTGCAGTGTGTGTCCATCTCCCTCTGTGACTGACTTCCTAAGGGATCCTGTGAAACTGCTGCTGCTAAAAAGAACAAGCAGGAGTTTCTAGAAGGGTGGCTGAGAAGATGTAGCAGCAATCAGCTCTCAAAACCCCGTGAATGGAACAGGAGACACCCTGGGCAGGAAGACTGACAGCAGGTACCCTCAGTTTGAAGTGGTGGCAGCCCATTTCTTTCAGCATCACTTGAGGCACAGCTGAGCTCGTTCTCCAGCTGCTCTAAAGCCCCTGCACAGTTACTGTGCAACACCTGTGTCTCTTTGCAGCACCACATGCTAATAATTACCTGTTCTAACCTCTCCCACCTGGGCTTCTAAAAATAACAAGGTGATCTTTACACAGCCAATGTGTCATAGGTGGGAAGAGGAATTAAGAGAAAGATGACCTGTAAGATTTCATGCTTTAAAGATGATAATCATCCCTCATGAAGCAATTAATCATCTTCACTTGTCATGTTTTAATAGCTTTATGACAGCAAATGCAAAAAAACATTTCAGTGTGGTGACAACGACCTCTCAGGATTATGAAGGGTGTTACTTTGAGTGTGCAGGTGACATTGGCTTTCCTCTTAGGATGCTTTTTCTGGATCTGAAGTGCCTGAGGAGATGCCTCTTTCAGGCAAGTCATCTTACCATGCCACCACACACAGCTTAACCCTAAAAGATGCCTGACATAAAAAGGTTCATTGCTAAACCTGCATGCCAAGCACCTGGAAAGTTCCCACAAGGCAAAGGAGCATCTTTTCCAAATTTTTCATTCAGCTTCTGTGACAGCAACACTGATCACTGCTGGCTCCCAGGATAACAACAATGCAACAAGACAGGAAGCAAAACCCCTGAATTTCCACCACAATGACTAAAGTGACAAGACTGGATGAGTCTAAAACAAAGAAAAACAGAAGTGCCAAGAAGAACTGGTGGATGGTTTTGCACTCAGTTCATTTCTAATTAGAAGTGAAGTTATTAAATAAGTATTAGAAAAACCTTTAAACAGAAAAGCACCAACTGCTTCTATAGTCTGTGCCTCTGAGTTTTTTGAGCATTTTTCTTTTTACCAAGTCATATTGAAAATATTTTAGCTCATTAATTCAGACATAACTAGTATTTTCTACCAACAGTTTAATCAGTACTTTCCCTGCAGTAATAGCAGAGACTGATAAAACAGGGAAATCACCTATCATTTGAAAACATGGAACTGTTCTCTGCCTCTCTAACCAGAGGACTGCTATAAAAAAAAGCCTTCACAGAATTCTATTGAAGTCCCTAAAATATCTTCAGGCACCTACTGTCCCATAGAATTTCAAGTCACATTTCATGCTCTCTGAACTCCTGTATAGGTGCTAAGCACCCACTGGCTCTGAAATGCAGAAACCACATGGAATGCAGAAACCAGCAAAGCAGCAGCTAATCTATCCAGAAGGTGACTTACTGGGCTAAGTGCAGCACATTCCTATTAAAAATGGATAGACTTGGTTTTAAATTAGAGTCACAAAGAGTGGAAGTTACCTTGCATGTTTTTCTTTCCAAATCAAATATTGATCAGAGGAAAACCACAGGTGTCACTGACAAGGAGAGATTAGCTGTGACTTAAAACCACACACCTGGATTGAAAAGTGGTGAGACACACTCTGCTTACTGAGTAACCTTAAAAGTGCATGTCTTAGCCCAGGCAAATTAGAAGCCTTTCATGTGTTTCCAAAAAATAGGATTTAATAGCATTAAAATGCCAAAGTGGCATTTTCCCTAGTGCCTGGCATTAATGAAATGTTTCCAACCAGGAGCATTCGACCTTTTTGTCTCAAGTCAGCTGAGTGGGTGGCAAGAGCAGAGGCACCAATGGCAGCATCTGGGGTGAGGATGGAAAAAACAAAGGAGCCAACAGTTTTCAAGGATTTGCTCAGTGCAATCTAACACTCCATAAAATACTTCAATACCAGAACTTACTGAAGCATATTTAAATGCAGAGCTCAGGTCTTCCTTTTTAAAAAGCCTCTTCAGCAAGGAGACACAAAACCCAAGACCTAAACATGGAAGCTGCCTACTGGATTGTCACTGTTGCAAAGTGACACAGAGGAAAAGTGATTTTTTTGAGTCCTACATTAGATCTGGCCTGAAGCTGACTTGAATTCTTCCCCAGTTACTGGGCACAAGATTCTGAACCTATGTGCTGAGTGCATCATGCAGGTTTCTGACTGAAATTGGGAGAGCCTTTATGAAACAGGAAAGGTAAGATGGGTTTGAAATATACAGGCAAACAAAACCCAACCAGTCTCTCTCAAAGTAACTTCACACAGTTGCAGAATACAGGAGAACAAATATTAGCCACATTCAGCCTGCTTTTCCCTTATTTTAACCATTTCCTTTTGTTTCCACAGGTGTCTCTCTCTCACCCGACATCACTGCTTTTGCAAAGTCTCTGCTTATTTTAAGCATTTGCCTTATGATTCTGAATCATACTGAGAAAACTGTATACTAGAGGAAGTCTCCTAGCTTTAGATTCTTGAATTCCACCCAAGTAGGTGCCTAAAACAGCAAGCGTAACTATTTGTGTCCCTGGACATCCAGTTCTGGGATAATTTCATCAGGAATGAAGGAAAGGATGAGCTACTGAGTTGCATAAAAATAATTCAACTATATCATGCCATCTCGAATGTGGATTAAGGCTGACATGATACATGAAAGTTATTAGTGTCTAAGTACTGAATAATTTTCACTGAAGTGGCAAAATCAGATGTTTGTTGATGCAAACAAGAATAGCACAGCTACTTTCTGCTGCTGGTGGACTGGACTGCTGTACAGAGGACATAGCAGAAACTCCTACCTCATGGGGCAAGAACAGTTTAAGACTTAATGCTCATTCTACACCCCAAAACATTGTAACTAAGCAGTGGTTTTCATTTTTTAATTTCCAAGAATCTATGGCAACTTTTTTTTTTCCCACTTGCTCATTAAGAAGCAAAAGAGGCTTTGCTTCTCCACATCAGGCTGTGAATTTTTCAAAAGTGAGAGCAGCTACAGAATTACTATTCTTAAAGGTGTAACAGTTCAATTAGAATGACTTTAAAGGCTTATGGTAACAATCCCAACACTTGAGGTTAATGCCTGTAACTGAATCAAGAATAAAAGAAGTCCCATTCACCCCACCTAGGGCCCATGGCTCTGAGCATTCCAGTGCATCATTGTGTTGGAACTTTTGCTTTCACCAATTAGTCACAGTTTCTCCCACCCCCCATAGTAAGAATAAAAGCTGCTCAAAGCTGTCATTGTTCCATATTCCAGAAGAGACAGTTGCATAATTACTAATTACCTATCAGTGAGTCACAATAATTGTGGAGCAGGGAAAGCCAAAGCTCCTGAACTGAAGAAAAGCACTGAGATAACATTAAGGAGAAAAGCATTTATAAATATCCTGCAAGTGGAAGTGGGGTTAAATTTAGTTTGAGATGGCAGAGCAGCAGCCTGCTTACACAACCTTTAACTCACAGAGCTCTGCAGGCAGAAAGGAGGCCAGAGCTGTCTGAGGGGCTGAGCAATACTCCACAAGAGAGGAAGGAAACCTGGAACTGAAAGTGGCAAGTGAGACCTGTCAACCTGCTCTTCTCAATTTATGATGGTACAGCACATCTTGAAAATAAGAGCTGACAATTCCTATCAGCTCTGTCGGAACTATGCCACTGTTTCTAGAGGTTTACTCAGACACACAGTGAATGTCTCCAGGCAAAAACTGCACATGCTGCAGCACAAACAGATTGACAAACAAAAATACACTTAAACACACTTACATTTCTCCAGAGGAGCGATTCTTTGGCTGCTTTTCATCATTTCTGTTTTCAAGCCTGCTCAACAGGCTGGGAAATGCATACAAATATTATGGGAAGTTTTACTTCCCAGCTGGGTGCTTCTCAATCCAAGTTACCTTTACAAACCTGTTCTTTGCTTCTGAACAAGATAGGATTTAATGCTACACTATGAAGAAAGGGCAACATGTTCAACAGCACAAGACACAGGGGACAGCATCTTAAAACATTTTTGCTCCTTACTTCCAAGTTTGAATTTGAAACCCAACAAAAACCATCTCTGTTTAGTAGTTTTAGTCTTAAAGGAAAGGTTATGCTTAAAGCTGGCAGACCCCAAACCAGAGCTTGCAGATCTTTAGGATTGCGTTCTTGACAAAAAAAAAGAGGAATCTGTGAAAACTGAATATTCCAAGAAATAAAGGTTAAAAAACAAAAAAAAAAAAAACCCCAAAGCATTATGGTGATGCACTAATGTAATGCTACCTTTCCCTCCCTCACCACCAAACACAGATGCCATAAATAACTGTAGTTGCTTGAAATGCTAATCCTAAAGCATCTGAAAAACCAGAGCACCTTTTTTAAACCATATGAAAAAGCAGATGGGTTTATGTTATTTAAATAAATATGAAACGAATAGTACAAATCTACAAGCAATGACAGCAATTGGAAAAGTGGCCAACACACCAAAAATCACTGTGACCAGGGATACCTACCACGTGTTCTGAAATCACCCAATGAAGGTGCAGATTTTGGGGGGTTGCTGGGTTTTCTGGGATTTGTCTTTTCTGTTGCAAGTGTGAAATTTTTGTTTTGTTTTTTTTAAATGCATAATAGTCATTGACTTGATTGTTACAGTTTCTCACAAAGGAAAAGAACATGTTCATTGATACTAAGATGGCATTTAGATTATCCAGGTATTTTCCACTCAACAACATAAAAAGATACAATGAACACCATAACAACACTTTCAAGGGATTTGTTTATTTTTGGTTTACAAACAAAGGCACCCAATATTTCTGTTTATGTCTTATAAAAGCTCACAGATTTAGCATTTCTTTCCAAACATCTGTTCCTACAGCAGAGAAAAACATTACAGGAAAATGTGATTTTTTTTTTTCCTGGTCCCCAATTTAAATACCAGTAGTTCAGTGATAATGTTTTTTCAGTCTGTTCCTATTAACCAGCTGATATCCTGCCTGTAACTTGCTAGTCAAAACACTTGAGTCTGCCTTCATGGACCAAAATACAGTTCCAGTGTATTTGTGACCAACATCCTTTATGTGCAATCACTGGTGTGAAGCACTGCAATGGGACAGGGCTGCCCTATGGAAAAACCCAATAGATCCAGGTAGAATTTCACAGACTGACCACAGGAAGTGACAAAACCAGCAGAGTAAATGTGACACTGAATCTATTGTCAGTTCAATGGGAGAACTGATGAATTGGTGTAAAATACCAATAGGGCACAGAACAACAATCTTCAAAGAGGGGAAAAAATGGGTTTCTAAATTGGCAAATGTTTAGTGTAGAGGTTAAATATGCTTAGGCTTAAAGTAATCCCTCTCTTTGTTATTTATCCAAAAGACTAAATTTCTAAGCAGTGTTTTGGACCAGAAGTAATCGGTTCATTGGCTTCATAGTTTATCTCAGCATTAACAAATCAAGGTTAAAAGGATCATGTTATAATGTTCATATATTATGTTTATAGTCAGAAACAACCAAAATTCATAAGTGAATTGTTTCACTGAATAACTTTCAGAATATGATGTATTTATCTTTTGCAAACTTCAGCCACATGCCAACATGGGACAAGGGGTGTCATTGGACAGGAGAGGCTCTCCTGAGAAAAGTCTCTAACTCAGGAATGCTTAAGGATACTCTCAGGTCTAGTAAGGTACTTGGGGAGGCAGCTAAAAATGTAATACACCTACTGTATCTGTTAAGAGTGTAACATCTCCAAGCACAGAAGCCTTAACTCATTTCAGCCACAGTCAGAGGTCTCTCACACAAGGTGTGGTCCTAGACCATTTAGGCTTTTCATCACTAGCTTTATATATACACCAGTAATTTTAAAAAAGGAATTACAGCTTAACTACTTACTACAGAATATTTAGCTTCAACAAGGAAGCCATTATCTTTTCAAAATGAGATATACACCTGCAGGAAAGGTGTTCTCTTTAAAGTAAGAGGTTTTTAGAAGAATAGCAAAATAAGTTCTTTACAAATTTAATTCAATAGGACAAAAAACTACCAAGGGCAAGTATAATGTAGTTCTTGTGTAATTAAGTCATTATTTGCCTTTCCAGGCAGATTCAGGAACAAATTCATCAGTACAAACTGATTTGAATGAACAAACACTGGGCAAGGGTGCTGGTCAGTGCATCAATTAGAGGAACACTTCAGTGTTCTCAAATCTGTGCAACCAAAATTTAAAGGTAACTTCATGTATTGCCTCGGATTAAAGAAACAAGGATTCAGTCTTTTCTTACAACTTGCCATTTTTTACAAATGTTTTCCCTACTGAAACAAAGTAACATGCAGAAGAAAACCCCAGATTTCTTCAGGTTTTAATCTAATAATTTAAGTTGAAAGCTAGATGGAAGAACTGTTAACATCTCTTCATTTTGGAGCAAGGTGCATCTTACTCTGCTTGCCCAGTGAAATGAGGTTTTACTAAGGCAGGGATGGGAAAGTGTTCTTGTGCATTGGTGTTGCCTATGCATCAAATTAAACAGTTCAGAGATTTTTTAAAAAATTACTAATTCTTGAAGTATTTGCTAACATGGCTTACAACTTAAAAACAGGTATATCTCTTAATGAAAGTCTACAGCTTGTCCAGCTACTATTACCAGCAATATAAATAGTAACTAAGCATAATAAATTCCTTTTCATTACATTTACCCTTTGAAGTCAGAAGTGTAACAATCAAGTGCTGGCTCTGTGTTCTCAATTTAAAAAAAAAAAAATCATTAAAAAGAGGACAGTCAATGACTTTATTTGTCCCTCTCTGGGTTACACTTCCTTTTTTCTGCTCAATGCTAGGATCAATTCTACTTTCAGAGTAGCAAATCGTTCATGCCGACAAAAATGCGAGTTGGACACAGTCAGGTTCAAGCACACAATCAAATCACAAAGTGCATTCTAAAGCCCAGATATACAAAAGGCCTTTCAGTAAATAAGGAAGGTTGGTTCATTTTTTAATTTCTTTTTTTTCTTTTAAAGCAAAGGAGGCACCATTGTTGCATCCCTACTTTGAGGGGAAGGGAAGAAGTGGCAAAACTTAAAGAGAAATTACAAAAGCCCTCAATTATTTTATTTCAGGAGATCCACAGTCATTCATACACTTTTGCAACTTGCAAAACCCTTTGTGTTTTAAAAGAATTTCAAATAAATAGGTCTACAGCAACTAGTATCTACTATGCTAAATATTTATCTTGCTCAATGTGGAGTAAAACTTAAAAGAAAAAAAAATCAGGTTAAGGCAGATTCCAATCAAACACGTTCCAAATTGCACAGTTATGTTGGTCAGTGGTCTAGTATGTCTTCCCCAGGTCAAAGAGTCAGAGTTATCTAAATGCTTTTCTAACCCAATTCAGTGTGGCACTTGCCCTTTTTATTTGCTCCATTTCCAGGAAGATACACAGCTAACATTACAAATACCATTTATTTCGCACTTCAATTAAATATGAAATTATGCTTTACGAAATGTGAGATGACTACATGTTACAGGGTTTGTGCAGTTAGACCACCATATGCATAGATGTCCTAATGCTAAATTCTCTCTCTCTCTCAGTATCTCATTGTACTGGAGGCTCTGAAGTAGGAGAGGAACTTGTAACACAGACTAACCACAAAGTACCAGATGTTCCTTGCCATTTGTGACCTTGCAATGAAGATACGCCAGATGAGGATCACCAGGATCGTGTTGAAGCCATAGCGAATGTTCCTTAACCTGGGGAGAAGCAAAAGGAAATCATCAAGAGCCAACAAAGGCTCTGAGGAAAAAAAGAACACTCTAAAGTAACTTCTGGTGTAGAATTTAATTTGTTTATCTCTTAATTTCAACATACATTATCTATGGCATTTAAAAGTAAGTGAAGAACAAACAGAGAAGGTTTTCACTGCTGAAAAGCAGAATGAAAACTAAGGAGCAGAGTCAGTCCTGTTGCTCACATGTACTCCTGCTTTAGAGCTTCTTGATGGAAACCTCCTGAAGCCAACATCACTTACCTACAGAAGGCTGCCAAACACACCAAAAAATATTTAACACTATGAACTTCTCTCCTCCCCACCATGTATTTAAAACTTCATAAATTTACAACCTAGAAGTAACTCGAACTGCCACTGATGACAATAACAAGGAAAAAGAAAAACCAAGCCACGTCACCCTCCTCATCAAAATT
This sequence comes from Vireo altiloquus, assembly GCA_013396875.1. Taxonomy (NCBI): domain Eukaryota; kingdom Metazoa; phylum Chordata; class Aves; order Passeriformes; family Vireonidae; genus Vireo; species Vireo altiloquus. The sequence goes on from VZRF01000398.1 coordinate 442,117, forward strand.
CATCAGATTTTCCAGACATTTCCAGCCAAGGAGCTCAGCCTCTTCACTGCAATTTTAAACTCCTTCCTTCTCAAGGAACTCTGCTAAAAATCACAGTTGCTCTAAAAGGTCAGTTAGTTTATCCTGCACTTTAAGTAATCTCCTCACATGTAGACAGAAGATTCAAGAAAAAACAGCAACGAGAATTAGTGCTGAGATTTCTTAGAAACAGAGCAATTCTTTGGCTCAGCAGATCATGACAATTTACATTTTAAAGGCAGCTCTTTTTAGGGAAATACTGCCTTTATCTTGTTTACAGGTAAGGCTGGGTTCCTCTACAAATCTTATTTCCAGAGAAAAGTGGTTTAAATGTGGGTGTTACAAAACCAAAATTTTTCTATTCGAGAAACAAATCTACCCAGAGGTTCCCTAGAGAAAGATGTCCCCTGGGCTGCCAAATCTGTCAGTCTAAAACAGTGGACTCTGAGTTCAGATTAGAGTTAACAACTAGATGGTAACAAAAGAGACCAAATTAATAGCTCAGAGTAAACATAAATCAGAATCTAAACCTCTTGCTAAACAATCCGCTTATAAACTTGAGTGCTGGGGCCAACCAGATGCTGCTCCAATACAAGATTATTTCTCATGTTATTTTCAGTACAATCCTTAATACAAAGAGTATGTGATATTGTGTGACCAACTATGTGATAATTTCTATGCACTTTCTAATGGCATCTAAATAGAAATAAAAAAAAAACACCTGAACAAAACAACCCAGAAGGGGACACTTGTTTAGCTATTCCCACCACGATCACAGATATCACCTTTCAAAAGTGTGTTTGTGATTTTAACATACACCAAACCACTGCACAGCTGCAAATCCTTGTCTTTAGAATGCCAACACAAGTCACCAACTGGATTGTTTCTCTTTGTGCCATTGGGATTGCACACATGACACAGCATTACAGGACAAAATGACTTCTATTTCATTCTTAAAAGAGAAAAATCAGAACCTCTGCAGCTGCCTTTACGAATCAGCCAAGAACAAAACAAGGGCAACTGTGCTAATAAAATTCTGGACAGTAACAATGCATTCAAATGGCAGGAATTAAGCCACAGAGAAAAGGCTAAGGGAAGTCATCCTAGAGCATCAACATGGAAGTGTCCTGCTCTGAAGTGCCTGTTTATTCACCTGCCTCCAAAGATCACATTCCCAGAACAGCTATTAAACCTCCCAAACAAGCCATTCTGAGCTGTAACCATGCACCTTTGACATTCCAAAGGATACTTGGGTAAAAATCAAAAACCTGGATTAAAGCATCTACACCAGTGATCAGAGCTACAACCACAATCCCGGACTGATATAGTAACTATTAATACTGGGAGCAACTCAGGAGTAACAAGTTTGCTTTAGAAAATGCTTCAGACCAGTGGACTGGAACAGAAGAATTGTGGAGAACCTAAACAGGTGCTATTAAGAACAAAGTCATAACATGGAAAAGCAAACCTGGACAAATGCAGGACACAGAAAATATAAAATAATACTTAAAATAAAAAAAAAAATTAAGATTATACTTACTTGTTCAAGTGTTTCCTAGCTGCAGGGATGCCTGACATTTCTTCATTCAGCACATATTTCTTCATTCCCAGGCAGTAATTTTCTATATATTCTGCCCAGTGTAGTTGTCGAACATCAAAATTAAATGTCTGCATAAGAGAAAAGCTTTCACTGTTAGTTGCCTAAAAATTCACCTCTCTATAATTTAAATGAAAATAAATGTCATTATTCCAGATATATCCAATCTGTCTTTAGCACAAGAAAGTTGTGCCATCCTTAATCCTAGAAATAGTCCAGCCTAAGGCCCCATTTCTGATTCAACCACCAGCTTCTGATACCATCTCCTCCAAATTTCAACCACTTCATGCCTTATTTTCCTTCCTCAGCAGTAATTTTCTTCTTTCCACTCCTCAGTTTTCCCATTTCAACTGTCTGTAAGGAATTATATTCTAAAAATAACTATTTTCTAGGATGTTATTTATTTTTAAGCAACTAAATAATTCTAATATGCTCTAAAATAAACAGTGCTCTGTGCCAAGTTCACTGGTAGTGTAGGGTTCTTTTAGCTGTGCTTATAGTTGTACAGTTATATTTTAAATATTACCACCTGAGTACCTTCTGCAGGAGAGAAAACTACTATGATGAATTTGATACACAAGTTTTTTACTGGTGTATTGATTTCCTCATTTCAAGTTTCTACAGAATGCAGCAATTTAAAAATATTAACAGTTCAAAGCTCTGGTGTCTGGCACATTATTTTTCGAATTTTTCCTGAACTCAAGTTGCTAAGAGGAAAGAGGACAGGAAGGGGTGGAAATACCATCCACACAAAAAACACCAAAAGCTATTTTATTTCTTACTTTTAGACACCTTATTTAGAAATTTGGCAGCTTTTCTGGAATGTAACTACTGAACTGATTCTGAAAAACACTTCAGCAGGAAAGACATCTTAGGAACGATAAAATTGTTCAAATGCATAAGGGAATTTGAGTTTTTAGAACTGCAACTGGTGATTTTTATTCTGCTGAATATTAACCAACATATTAAAGTCACAGCAGAAGGAAAGTTAAAATTCAATTAGGGCAACTGAGCCACTGTTGGTGGAAGAAGTAGGGAAAATTGGGGAAGAAATAACTTTTCCTTCTCTCTCAACAAATTGTCATCCTTGTTTCGCTTCTCCCTGCTCTTCCTCATCTCTCATCATGTCCCTGCTGTGGCTTTTCACACAGCCCTGGCACAACTGAAAGGATCTACCAGGATCTGCAGTGCTGAGTTCCTGCTAGGTTAGCTCCACGTTACAACTCACATCCTTATTCTGTTTAGATTTCATGAGCTGCTACTCCCCTCGCAGTCTCCATGCCCACACCACACAGCCACTTACCTTTCTGTCTTCAGGGCTTAGCTGGTTCATCAGCATAGTCATGTTTTCAGTGCTCCAGATCCAAGAATTGCTTGTAAAGTATTCTAGTAACATCATGGCCTTATGAAGACGTGTTATTGTCTTCATCATCCTACAGTCCGAGGCATGCAATGGACAGGTTACACAGGTAAGGATTAGTTCAAACAACTGAAATAGCCAATAAGATTTTATACCCTCCAACCCCCTACCCCCACATCAAAAAATCCCATCTTGCTCTGTACCTAAAGCACATTATACCACATCAATATCACTGGATATTTCTGCATAGTATTGAAGTGAACTTTGGCTGTCCAATCTGTATAGAACCAGAAATTATCAGATAGTCTTTTGTTCCCTAATCCTACTTCCCAGTGCAATAGTAAGTTACTGTTTCTTCTTTTTTTTTATTAGGGGGAACAATATATTGTCTTCTGTTGGTAACTCTTAGTTTGGGACACAGAGATGGAACCCTTTTCCCTTCAGCACACTGGAATATTTAGCTGTACTCAACAGTCTGACTTGACAGAGGTCTCAAATTGCACGGAGCAGAATGTCTGTGCAGGACCTCCCCTTAAACAAGGGAAGAAGTTGCCCTGATCTTCCTGCACATTGTGCAAGACCAGATCTCTGTAACACAACAGAGTTTATTATGGTTACTAAGAGATCAAGGCTTAAAAAAACCACCAGCAAAGGGCAGGAAAATATTTAAGGGCACAGATGGATCATAGCAGAACATGTTCAATGACACTTCAAAATATGCAGAAATACCTTCCATCATCTTCTATTATCCAGAGGAAGAAACTCTACAAAACCATCACGTGGAATACAGAGAAATCATGTTATAAGGATCAATTTGGGCAAGTTTCTCTTTGGTCATACCATCTGAAGTGGACAAAAAAAAAAAAAAAAACCAAAAAAAAAAGCCATCCACCTTTCTCAGATGCAAAGCTTCCACATTTAACATGAGAAAATTGTTTCAAGTGTCACAGTGCTAGAAACAGCCACTCAGTTTTAATAAGTACTAACTAGCACCACATGGCCTAATGCTATTAAATTCCTCCTTTGGGTGCTCAAGGTCTTTCCATCTCAGAGAAATGGAAAACTGCTTCCAAGTTGATCCTTATAGTAGGACACTGATCATTTTAAGCTCAATGGTAAGGGGAGAGGCAAAGAAAGCAGAACCCAGTACTAACAGGAAATGGTTTCCTGAAGGTAAATTTTGCCAACACAGATCATAGAAGCTATAAAAACAAACTTGTTTTTCTCTGAAAGCTGCCTTGATGCATTCATACTTGTAGAAGGGATATAGCACATTGTCCCAGAAATTCTTCTAAAGAAAGTATTTTGCATTGCTTCCATGTCCCTTACTGTCACTAGCAGCTGGTATCTCAGTATCTAAAACATTAAAATTTCTTCTTTTTCTTCTCATGGAATTGAGCAATACAAACCACAGAGACCACTGAAAAATGTGAAGTATCTCTAAAGCACATAAAACAGAAATATTTTTTCTTAACCCTCATAGGAATATATCCACTAATTCACAACTGTCTTCAAATGTTACACTACCAGCTGATTTTATTACTCAGCACCTCTAGAAGCTTTTTAACACCTGCTTATAGTTTCACCAGCTGGGCAAGGTGGCAACAGTGAAGGCTGAGCTGAACCAGAGCTCCTCTGATTCAGAAATAATTAGGAAGAGATTCTGCATCCAAAACATGTCCTGTGTTATCAAGACTAAACTGAACTTGAAAAAAGGTATGTTAGTTAAGTCAAAAAAATAGGAAAATAACTCAGAACTTGGAAAGCAAAGATCTCACTGGACAGATAAGCCAAAAATACCTCAGGGCAAAAACTCTAGGATAAAATTAGTGTCAAACAGCATTTAAGCCTTTTTGCACAGGTCTGTCCACTGACAGTCTGAAGATTATTTAACTTGACTTGCCCTTTTGAACCTTCCCAGTCTGTGCCCTTATGCTAAGCTGGACGAGCAGCTGAATTTTAGAGTGCTTTGACAGCTAAAATTTAATTGTGCCCTTGCAAAATACTAATGGAGCAGATGAATATCTAATTAGATGAGTGAAGTGATAATTTTGAACTTGTTTCTGGACACTGACATTGGTTTTCATTCTTTTCTAAAAAAAAAAAAACCAAACTAAATTTAAACTAATGCAAAGACTAACCTCTGCTGGGATTCTTTTTGTCTCTGCTCATGGATATGATTTTAGAGCTTAGCTAAGCTGATTACGGGGGAAAAAAAAAGCTTAAAAGGGTTTTTCCCCTCCCTCCAACTCAAATTGGATTTAGTGACTGACCACAGAACCAGCTGATCCAACTCATGGAGGAAAAAATTGTTTTTCTTTGTAGGGTTAGTTTCTTTCTCTATCAGCCAAAATAATCCTATTCTCCACATTATCTCAGCTGCTCAATCCATGAGAGTTGGCAGAAGTGGACCAAGTTTCTCTGTGACACTTTGCTGGTTTGCACTAAATCAACACGAAACTACACTTTTCTCTGAGGGGAGGAAAAAGCAGCCTGGTGGCATTGAGAGATGTCAGCAATGAGTGTCAGTCCTTTAGTGGGCACTTGTGTAGCTCTGGCAGGCTAAACTTTAGCTTCAATGGCAACCTATTCCTCCTGCAAGCAGAGGACTCAAAACCGAGCGTGAAGTCGTGCAATGCAACTTTATCCCTCAACGTGAAGTTTTAAAGGTTAGTTATTCCAAAGATAGCCATTGCATACAGGTCATAAATATCAACACCACATATAACCAGTGAGTACAAGAGCAGCCATTGCATCACACCTTCTTCATCAGCTGAAGACAGAAAAAGTCACACCTCTGGACCATCTCACAGACCTGAGTGTTAGCAGCAGGCAGCCAGCCTGGGTGACTTTCACCCAGATTCAAGGGAGAATTTTGCCTCCTGCTTATGCAGTCCTTACTGCCATCAAAACCAAACACATCACAACAGTTTGAGAAGCACATCACAGGAATTAAGCAAGTTAATTCAATCATCCATAAGTTAGGTGGGCTTGTTTCTATACCAGATAACTTAAAAGTGACCTGGCTTAAGGCTACAGCTGCAATTTGAAGAAGTCTTACACACAACCTATTGTCTCCAGGTTAAAAACAGTCCTGGTGCTAAATACAGCTGATCCCTCAGTGGATCTACAGGCTACCAGCCTGCAAGTCTCTGCAGAAGCATTACAATTACTTTTTTTTAAAAAGACTCCTCCAAAAAACATAAAACAAGCTTTTAGATTTGTCTTTGTTCAGATTTTCACCTGACTGTAAATTGTGACGTGTAGGACATATGACTGAATTCTTATCTTTCCAGCAACTCTGTGGTTCCTTTAAGCACACAATTTAAGCACTTTGATGAGATAAAAATGTATTGATCTATTTAAGATGATTATGCTCTTAACTCATTTCTGGTTTGTAAGACAGTAACTACATGAAAGATCCTTCCAGTTTTAAGAAGCTTTAAATTGAAATAACAGATGTAAAGGACCTATTTTCACACCTCCCTCCATACATCAACCACACCTTTACTTTAGCTTTCTAAGAAGCAGTAACAGAAGAATTGCTGCAAAAACCTCTGAACTATAACTTTAAATATTTCATGTCACATCCTATTTTCTCAGAGCAACTGGAGATCTGCTTGGTGTGCATTTTTAAAGGCTTTAACATTTCAAATATACCAATCTGCTTTTAAATAACACATGGATCTGTTGTGCTAAGAACTATGCAACATTACAGGAGCAAACTATGCCTTGCATTAAAGACAATTAGACAACTAATAAGCTTTGCTATGCAACTAAGTATATATGGCAACCTACCAACACCACTACCTTTAAACTGCAATGCCAAGTTATTTCTTATTTATGTAATTGCAAAATGCTAGAGCATTATTTAGTATAAAATATTAAATAATCTTCATTATGCCAGTCCTTTTTGTAAATGTTCTTTCTATACAAATTTGGAAGAAATATTATATATGTTATTTCTTCCTTTCCTTACCTGTTAACATTATCAGAGAACCGTTAAATTCAAGAACCTTCAACTAGATGCAAAAACAGCAAAAAGATTTCCATTTCATCAAAATCATTGCTTCCACAAGAGAGGTACAAAAGAATGACTTCATATTACAGAAAGATTACAAGAGGTCAGTGCTTTGAAAACAGGAAGCTTTTTGGTTTTAATTTTTATTATTATTAACATAATAGTTTCGTTCGGAAGGATCATAGACCTGATATATTTCTAATTTCTTCCTTCTTCTACTTGTCAAATTTTTCATTCAATTGCAGTACAATATCCTAATGGTATGACAAGAGTACAGTTAAACCTGCACAGTAACTTCATTACTTATTTTTCTTGCACTGTACAAAATAGAGACTTCCATGTACTCAGCACAGAGAGGGCAAGCACCAGCCCATGTGAAGGCAGGTTAGCAGAGTATTTGTATTTTCTTGTGCTGATTTTACTATACTGTTCCTCTGCTAAATCACAGTGGAAAAGGTCACAGCTTTAATTAAACCAGTCCTTCTTCACTCAGAGCAGCATTCTATTGACTTTAAGAATATCCAATAGTCTCCAATTCATTAGAAGTCTATAAGTACATGCTACCTGGTAATTAATACCATTCTGTCAACTGACAGAATGACCACAGCAACAGCAGTACAACTCCCCAGCCCATCAGCTAAAGCAGCTTTCAAAGTACTACAGAAAAGTGCAAGAGTAAAGATCTGCCTCAAAATTCTTGTATTACTAAACAACACTAGCTAGTTCCATTAGGATTTAACACTGCATACCTTGCATCTAGGTATTCATTTGCTTTTACTGCTCCTATTGCAGGCTCCCATTTTTAAATGCTTCAAAAAAAGAGAGGAGCACTGTATAATGGAAGCTGCAATCCTGCAAGTGGGCTGTGTAACCACCTTAAAAGTTGTGACTGAACAATAGCTTGGTTTAGTTCAATCTGCCATCTTTTCTGCAAACTGGAAATCTTGTGCATCATAGGAAACTCATCCAATCTCTCTTATAATAAGCTAAGTAGGAATATTCGTATCAGTAAAAATTTATTTTCTATTCTCTAAAGTATTCATGTCACCAATTGTACCAGTAGCGATGAAAGTCCTAAATTCCACCTTTAGACATCAAGTAAGAACTCCAGGAAAAGAAAAAACAAGATTCAACCCTCCCAGAGTTAGAATTTAAAACTAAACTAAATATTCTAAACAGCATGATTATTCACAGCCTTATTTTACTCCCACTGGTCAAATACTCAGCAGACCAGCTGCCTTTCAAAGCCTGACAAGATTCTGGCAGCACTCCTTCTCAACCATTCGGAAGACAGGATGTTGGCATTTATAGTACAACTATTTTAGTGAGTGATGAAGTTTTCATATCTGTCAGGGAATTTCTATCAATTTTTATTAAAAATAACTTGAAAAATTCAAGAGAACCTAGAAGCCAGGAACTTTTATGTACAATACCTTATTTGGAGTTGAAAATCTTAAAACTTTTTAATGTGGGAAGATTATTATACAGGCACAGCCGACTGCCACTGCCGCTGTTTTAAGTTTTGCAATTGAGAGGTTTTTTCCTACAAACCACTTACACAGCTCCTTTCTACTCATCCAGTGCTGTGTTACAGAGCTTTTAACCTCCTTATAAGACAGACCTAGACCAGAGGACAACAAATGAACACTCACTTGTGTTAATACGTTGTCACCACAGTGGAGGTTTTATAGTCTGAAGGCAAATGCTTGTGAAAATGTAACACAAGCAACGAGTTAAGGTCATATGGCTTAGCAAATCTGAAACAAATTGAAGTGGTATCTTATATTCCTTCTACATAATTTAGTTTAGCCTATTATTTTTACCACTTTAGTTAGTCAAATACTAGCTTAAATAATATAAACTGAACGGAATGTTGAGATGATACAAACCAACATACTGGGTCAAATTGTATCATCTACAGGAATAAACCACACTTAAAAGCTCAGTGCCTCATTCCGTTTTCAGTTTATAAAAGCAACAACAACCTTAACACAAGCCACTTCCCAGAGTTTAATGACTGACTAGGCTTCTGATCCAAGACATCCCCAGGACAGCGTTGTTAGACCAGTCATTAAACTCTTCCAAACGCAGCCACAGGTTTGTTATTGCTTAGTTAGTACACCTACGTAGTGCCCAGGCAATGTCTTCTTTACAAGCCTCCACCACCTTATGGGCAAGATATTTTTAGCCCTGTCCTTCTTACCGTGGTTTCCGACCTGCCAATCTGAGCAAAACATCCCAGAAAAAAAACTCTACCAAGTTGCGTACAATCCAATACTGACGCACGAGGGAGTTGTAGGAGAACCTAAAGTGAGGTGTCCTAAATACATTTTCTAATGGATATAGCCTGCCAGCCTCATACATGTAGTGTTCTGTAGGAAAAAATAAGGATCAACATATTTTCAGTATTTATTATTCAAGTACAAACATCACTTGTTCTGTATCTTTCAATTCTCTTTACCTTGACTACTCAAACCCCCAAAACTATCCAACAAAAAACATTCTCATTTTTGCTACAAAGTTAAAGGTCACTTTGAATTCAAGGACCTGTTCTCAGGAAAAAAAGGTTGAGTTTTAGTCATAAAACATTCAGGGAAAGAAAATACACAAGAAGTTAAAAACAATATACATCACAGTGCAAGCACAGCTTCATTTAAAAGTCAGAGGAACAGACAAGGCAGAGCCAGTGACCATTACCTTGGGCTTCTTCCAGTAATCCTGAGGTAGGTATCATACAGGAATGCTGGGGCCTTATGGCTTACAGCAATCCAGTAATGATATAAAAGGTGATTGGAAGTTAGATTTACATTGGGCCGTCTGAAGGCCTGCTCGAGAGGATTCCTCTTGAAAGTGGAAATTACATGGTATTCTGAGAAAGAAAAGTTGCACAACAGCTTCGATAATTACCATGTAAAATGTAATGCTTTTCAAAGTACATTACAGGGTACAGCATCAACATCAGTGTGTTATTTAAATAATCACCCTAACTCTCCTACAGAAAATAAAACAGTTATAAGCTTTTAACTTACAATGCTTGTACTGATCCTTACTATAACAAAGATGTGGTTTATGCCTTCATCTTCAGTACCGTATTTTATTGTAGCTTCTCTCTTTCTGTTCCTCTTCCCTACCTTAGAGGTTGGTGGTTTCAAACACTGACAGCAATTTCAGTTTATAAAGCATGTAAAGCTATTTAAATAGTCATCTATATTTCATGAAGAGGGTTATTCTGATTGCTTGTGAGAAGAATTTTACAACAGACTGAGGACTCGTCATCTGAAGAGATTTTAAATGACATTTTCAAAAAATTTATCCAAATTTAGACATTAAGAAAAAAGCAATTAGGGTGGGACTCAATGAGAAATTCTTGATGACACCTGTAAATTCAGTACATAACTGATATGCAGGATCAGGGTCTTTAAAAGCTATGTGGAAATTCACCTCTCCTTTTAATCGTCTCTTATAACTTTATGCTGTTGTTTATAGACAGCACTTAAATACCCTGATTCAAACTGGGATATAAGTGGGCTTATATCCCAGCAATTTTCCAAGTTTGGTTGAAGCAATAATGCTTGCAACTACAGACCCAGGTAAAATGGGCAAAAGCAAGTTAAACAGATTTAAGTATTGAGGTAACTGAAAGAAAAAAAAATAATCTGATCTTAAGAACTCAATTTCTAAAAACCTGAGAACTAATTAACAGTTTTACTATGCCAAACACCTTGTATTGCTCTTTATAACAAAAACTATTACAAAGCTTTTGGCCTTACATCCTAGTCAGGATATCTTAGAGATGAAAACAGGTAGTCATATTTCCTTAAAGGCTACTCTTCCCCATACAGGAATTGTTGAAGTGTCATGCAACAATCTGAAGATTAAAAAAGCCACCTCAACTAACAATCAACTTGAGCCAGACACAAAGACTTACACAAGGGCAAAACTATCACCAGATCTCTCAATTATGCAGATGTACCAAACATTTAACTGTGAGCTGCTCATTCATATATATTTATTGATGTTGGCATTACACCCAACATCACTTCTCTCCACACACTAGCCAGACTCTGTGGATTAGGTCATGGCAGCAGCAAACAGAAAAGTCAGTTCTCCCATAGTTTAAGTTATAATGGAATAAGGGTAACAAAAAAAATCCCAACAAGAACCAAATGAAATGGACATAATGCTGCAGAGGGAGAGAATTAACAGTGGAAGCTAATGGAAAAGCACAATACACTGCAAAATTGAGAGGCATGGCTAAAATACCAGTTTCAAAAAATAAAAATGCAATATGGTCTACTGATTATAACCTGTTTGATCTTGGTTTTGCATTAAGACTAATGAGAAAAAGAAACATGGCATACCAACTTCACTCCAGTGGAAAGGATTGGTGGCACCTGTTGTACAGTTATACACCATGACTTTTCTTGGTCTAGGGGAAAAAAAGATAAAAGAGCAAGTTAGAAGAAAAACAACCTTTTAAAAACACAGACAACAGAAGAGATGCCCAAAGTTATCCTTTCCCTCAACAGCATCATTTATCTAAAGCAGAAAGCATCAGTCTCACAGTAGATTTTTTGCTTTAGCATCTTTCAGTATTTTTCTCCTTTTTTAATTATTGTATTTCTGTTATTTCTGAGAAGGCATCACCTACTATCACCTACACTACCTATAGGCTGTACTGATTACAGGCAAGACCCAGGAAAGAATTTTCAGACATAGCTTCATAAAATCAGTAGGTGATGTCTTCCTCTGGCAAGTTACACTTTGAGAGACTAATGCTGTCAGAACCTTAGATTCCTTTGTCCCTGCTGAGGGAACAGCATGACACTGAAAGAACTTCAATACAACACTGATTTACTAAATACATAACCTAATTGCAAAACATTCAATACTTTGTCACGATTTATACCTATTAATTCCAGAATACCAGGCTGCAGCGAGTGTCATATTGACAACAACATCTATTGGAACGAGATCTGCTAATGCATTGTTGGAAGCTCTCATTGTTCGAAGAATTCCTTTTCCTGCCTTGAAGAACAAAACAACAATAAAGAGAGACAGAAGACCCAGTAGTAAAACATATGAAGCTATTTTGCCTTTCAAAAGGAGGAGGGGGAAATTAAATATATTCACTACTTACAGCAATGAAGATACCACTAGGTCCATTGAAGTTATCAATCCAGCCCTGTTATAAATGGGGGAAGGAAAGGATTTGGTTAGAGTATACTGAGTATATATATATTTCAGAGTATACTGAACTCAGCAGCTTCAAGCAAAAATTTGAGCAGTTTCTATATGTGTAAGGGGTGGAGGAAAAGGACACTAAAGAGGAGAAAGATATTTTGTTCCATGTCGCTAAATAAAGTTCCTCCATAGCAAATTCTGGTGATGTAGTAAGTTCCTATGACTCAGACAAGAGATCTACCTCTAGGACTCAGTGGTCCTTCAGAATGAGACATTTATTTCTGAGTGAATGAACTGCAATTGTCCACAATAATATGTTCAAAGTATTCATGTTTACAAGCATTCTTGGATTAGCAACTCAGATTTTTTTCATTTTTTTAACTTAAATACATACTTGCTCAGCTTTAATGACAGTATTTAGACACTGTATCAGTTGTTATGCAGAAGCAATCAAGACACAACTTCATAGTCCAAAAGATTTTGCTCTATAAAGGCCACTGGATAAAGAAGCTCTTGGTGTGTCACTACAGTCTAAGCAGGATGGCCAGGTGACAGCTCAGGTACTTACAGGAAAAGGTTCCTTCCAGCTGGCACCAATGATGGACGGCCTTACAATGGCAATGTTTAACTTTGCACCCTCTTGCTGCACCACAGATTCAGCTAAGGCTTTCGTGTATGTGTAAGTATTAGGTCTTTTGCCTAATAGTTTGGGAGTAATATCATTCACTAGGTCATCATCCATCCACCTGAGGAAACAAAATAAGAAGCAAGTGTAAATTACTGCGTCCCTTCACTGGGGAGGTGGCGTGTGAACTGCTAAAGTTACCATGATTATTTTCTCCTTTCAAGAAAAAGGGACACACACCTAAATGAAAACAAGTTTCTCAGTAAAACAGAGGATTTAATGTTCAGTGTCCATCAAAAGAAGCATACTGGAACTTGTTTTTTTGCCCAGGCAATTAATTTGTAACACACCAACTACACAGCAAGCAGCAGATTCCTTTACAATAACCCAAATCTGTCAACCAAGTTTTCAAACGTGAAGTGCAGACACAGCAGATTAGTCTTTGGAGCACTGGCTCACTGCATTATGATCTACAAAGTGATGCCACTGCAATGGAGTCCCAGCTGCATCACCAGTGTCACCTCCACCTGTGTGGCAGTGAGCAGTCACACACCATCCCTGAAGCAAGCTGGTCACAGTGTTTCTCCCTTTAAATTAAATTGCAATTTCATCTTGCTTCTTAGTTCATATTATATATTTAATAACCTTCAGTCACAGCACACAAGCAAGAAAGATGTGTCTCTGCAACTATTGCTACTTTGGCGTTCTTCACTGCAAATCAGGACTTGAAATTTATTTGCATCAGTCTCTTAGTCACAGAAATGGAATTTTTTGTTTTTCACCAATGTTCCACTACAAAGTGGACACACATCAGACTCCTTTCATGATCTGAACAGGGTGGAAAGAGAGGTAGGAAAGGCTAGAGATCACTCTTTTGAAGCTTTACAAAAGCCTTCCCTCAGGAGTTCAAAAGTACACACAGCCATCCCAGCCCACACCAAATAGTGTAAGTTACATTTGTCTATCCACAAGACAGATAGTCAAAAACATGACTGTTTTGCAATCTCTCATTTTTAAGTGCATTTAAAGTCAACATTATAAAAAGAGGCTGGCTCAATGTGCATTTTAAGGGGTAGCTCATTTGGTTGTTAGCACTCTCCCACCCAAAATAAGTTAAAGTAGGTATTATACTTTATAAAAAGTTTTCTTCAGTTTCATACTTCTCTTCCAAGAGGTGATGTTTTGTACAGCAGGTATGGAGGAAGAGACTGATGTAGAGTTGAGATTATTATGTATTACATTGCACTTATCCTACATTGTCACCTGTTTCAGAGTTTGACAGCTACTAAGTAAGACCTCAGGACAGTTAATATACACAGAAAATAAAATACCAAATGAGTCATTTTTCCCACCCATAATGCCCAATTCAAGACTTAAAAGCTACAGAAAACAGATTTTTAATGTCTGGGCTCTCAGGATACCTAACAGAACCACTTCTACAATTAAGTAATATTATTTGAGCATCTCAGTCTCACCTTGCAATAGCATTTAGGTGGATGTAGTAGAGGCAGCTGTTCAAGGGGCCTTAGTTTTATCCCTTTCCTTCCCAATGCTGGTACCAGCACAAGTTATCAGTATAATTAATAAATATATCCTAATTCAGCTCATCATACAGCTGAAAGACTGGCACTCTCAGCACAGAGGAAGCATCAGTAGTAGATATGAGCATCCCTCTCCTTCAGTACCCCTCCACACCTAGCTCAGCTTAAAGGAACCATAAACCTTAACCCATCTCCCTTACAGAAAAGGGAAGTGTCAGTGATGCTGTCAGACCTACAGGACAGCCTAAGGTAGCTCTCCATCTTTAAGGCTCCTAACCTATTTTTTTGGTACTTCAATACCAAGAACCAAAAGGATACAGACCACCCAAGTAAATTCATAAAACATAACACGTACTCAAGGGAATCTATCAGCTTCCTGGGATCCACAGGAGGTGGGTACACGACTTCCTCAATCTGTTTCCGATTGCAATATGCATAGGCAGTGGAAACGTGCATGAACACCTCCAGATTCTTCATCCGCCGTGCCAAGGAGAGGAGCTGTTGTGTGGCAATCACATTTAACTGCACAGCATCTCTATTGATTAAACAGAAATGTCATTAGTAGAAAGACAGAGAAAAATAAGCAAAAAGAAATTCACTACTAAATGCCTCAGCGGGTATATGGAGTATCCCTGAATTCTCTACCCTACCCCAAAAAGGCAGCAGGGACATTGCCCTAATTTCCTGCTTAGAACAATGTACCACAATCCTGATCTAGAACATGTCTCCATGTTCAGCATAATTCTCTTTTTACCCTTTTTTTACCAGCATCCTTTGATTTCCTCAATCTAAATCCCAACCCTATGTTTTCCATGAAGCATGAAGGAAATAATCCAAGACAACACCAAGCTGCCATAAGATGCATCTCTGAACTTCAAGTTGAGTTAGGTCAACAACCTGGAAGGCTTAGTGAGCTGTAGGAAGCTGGAGACTGCCATCTTCTTGTAATATAGCACAAGGCTCATACAGGATGAAAGGAAGGGAAAGAAAAGGCAAACCACCAAGAACCACACTTCCACTCCAGCTTCACTGCTGCTCATTAATGTGTTTCAGGACACCACAGCAGAGGAGGTATATCTCTACAATTCCCAGCAGATAACAGCTTGCTGACTAACCCCCATGATTATTTTATAGTTTAGACCTCTCCAGCCTACAGACTTGCTGTGGGCACCAGCCTCCTTGTATACAGTGTGCTAATCAAGCAAGTTTCAAGAGCACCGCTAGAGTAACACTTCAAAGTCTTTGCAATAGAAGTGTTAAATCAACAACAAAATTGGTATCCCCCAAACAATCACTAAGTTCCTAACTGTTTTATCTCACATTACTGAAGTTGGGGACAGGAAAGGGGACCATTGTCCCAAAGCAATTAACATCAATGGTAACTAATTAGTTTGCTACCTCTTTCAACAAGTCAAAGGAAGGAGCTCATAATCACAGCTATGTGAACCATTTTTCCCACTTCTTGTTTTCATCTCTCTCCCTGTGCATCTACTTCTCCCAATGAAAACCTCCATTATTAATAAGGGACTTTTAAAAGACAGGAAGAAAAGCTGAGCTGTATTTCACCTCCTGTTTTTATAATCAGTTAAGAGAGTAAGCACGAGAACTTCCCACAAACAACTTTTCTCACAAAGCTGTATCCTCTGAAAACCTGCATTCCCTTTCTATCAAGGAAAGCTAAAGAAATAGTCTGTGCTGCTCTTTATACACCAGAAGAAAAACTCTGACACTACTAGGGAACAAAGTACATACAGCTACAGCTTATATTTGCAACATTATGCAGACACCCAATTCCTCCCCTCCCTTTGAGCATCACTGGTTTACCAGACCAGGGTAAACAGAATTTTAGACTCACCTTAGTGTTTCATTGAATCTGACTGTAGCAGCACAATGAAATATAATATTAATGCATTCTATAAGTTTTTCCTTGATTGGTTCACTAAGATCCAGTTCAGGCTGTGTAAGTTCACTCACAACTACTATTATTTTTGCTTTGAAGTCGGGTTGCTCTTCTCTCAACCTGTCAAAGAGCTGTCAAAAATAACAGGACTATAAATTCAGTGAAGATAAGAGAAACATTTCACTTAAGTGAAGAAAAATCCCACATTCTTTGTCTATACCTCCTAACTTCTCAAGATCATCAGGAAGTTAGAAAAGTGCATTAGCAACACCATAAGGATATGTTACAGACTTCTCATGAACATACTCAGTGATGAAGTTGTGCACACTTGATCCCACACAGTGAAAGCAGCATTCCATGTGTTGTACAGAAGGTAAGGAGACTTCAATTTGCACTTCATATTATTTTAATACTCATCCCAACCCTTAAAACCAAATCTCTGTCAATATCAGAAGGAAGAAGGAATGGTCTCTATTAGACACACAAAGAAATTTTAAATAGCATTCTAAATACTGTAAGTTGTGGGATTTTTTTCCAACATAAGGAAATGGAACAACCTACCCACTTCCCAAGCTTGATAATAGCTATCTAAATTCTTATAGAAGTCAGCTGGATTTTAGGTTTAGAAAACATGTATTAAGATTTACAAATTTCCAGTGATTTAAGAAATGCTATCCTCAAATTATGCCAGTCTTGGAGAACTTCCAGATTATTTAAAAAAAAAAAAAAAAACAAAAAAACAAGAAATCATTTCTCTGGCTAGTTAAAAGAAAAAAGTCATACCATGTTAGAACATCTGATAAAGTTTTAGCAAATTGGTGTTCAACAATTCCCACTGAAAGAAATCTCACCCACATTATATTCCATCATGAATTCTCCTCATAAATATCTGGGTTCTAACCACGTGGCTTAACACACAGATCAAAATTCTTGCCTCATCTTATTCACACTCATTAGTATGCAAGTTTTCCTGAGCAACATGGTACTGTGGGAATAAAACACATTTGAAAGTTGCACCAGAGCAGACACTTCTTAACTGTCCAGGGGCCAATATCTTGCAACTGCTTCAACATCAGTCAATTATATTGTATTAAAATCATAGCAGTCCTTTCTTTTCTCCCTCCAAGCATGCAGTTATACCAAATGCAAATAGTCAAAAGACATTTCATCACAGAATGATGTTAATTAATTTTAAACTATAAATTAAATCACCAAAAGGTGCAGTTTCACAACACTTCAGGCAATACAAGTTTATATTTCTACCACAGAGACTGGTCCCTCTCCTAATTTATTTCTGCTGCTTCTCCAACACTGGCAATAGCAAGAAGTCCGAGAGGTGTGTGAGCTCAGCAGCTGCAGTCCAGCTTTTTTTTTAGAGATGTTTTTTCAGCCTAAACATGAGCTAATGCAGCTCCCTATGTGGCCACTTGAAGTAGCAGTGCTAATTCTGCAGTGAGAACATGGGACATCTCCACTTACAGAGGCCTTGATTGGACTTCCCAAACATGAAACTTCACTTTATAGGACAAAGCTGCCAAGACAGCATTTAAAGCCTCTGCACCTCTTAGGAGTACAGCAAACAGTCCTTACCTAAGGGCAGAAAACTTTGTGTGATTTTGAAAAATAAGCCTGCTATGTTTTTAGCTGGAACGATGGCACCTTCCTCCAGGGAACTGAAGCACTGCCTGTTAACCACATTAAAGTGTGATATTGCATTTTAACAGAAAAGCTGTACCATGGATGAGCTCTTAAAGAGACAGTTTATATTTTTCCTATGTCCATCACATCTGTTCTATCCCTTTTCACATACACAGTCATACACTATTCTTGCACACCTCTCACTAGCACTCACACCAGTACTAAGGGGAAGAAATACCCAGAGTGCATGCAGAACAGAGGGCAAATTAACAGAGGAATTAGATAGCTCAGGCTCAAAGGAAGTAGAAACCTCAACATTTTTTTGCTATTTGTAGCTCTGTTTATTTCACATTTATTTCATTTATTACCACAGTCACCCATTTAGATTTCAAAATCTTCAAGAAACAGAATGTTCAAGCATCTGGAGAACACTTAACGAGTCCATCCAAATTGTGAAGAATTACTGGCAGTGCCCTTGCAACTGGACAGCCTAAGACAACAGATCTTACTAAAATTTTCATAGACTTTTGAAAATTTTGGAGGACTTGGAAGAATCTTGATGACATTAAAGCCATTTAAACTTCCAATCTTGTCTGATAATTTGACGAAGACAGAACAAACACCTGGCCCTATTCTACATCTCTGCATAGATGAGCAACTCCATCCCTGTATGTTCCTGCCTCAAGCAGTAATTCTGCTAACCACGACTTCTGCTGTGAACCTGCTCCAGCAATAAGTGCTCACCATCAGATTTTCATCTCAACAGGAGATGGCACAGACTACAAGCAGACTGTAACTCAAATTTAAAACCATTTTACAACAGGTTTCCTAAAAGCCACACTGAGCTTTATGGCCTACTGATGTTTAACTCAGTCGACACTGGTGCTACTTCTCTTTCTGCCCAAATATTCCCTACTTTTCTTTGGGTAATAGTGTATACAAAAAGTGGATTGAGGAGCTTTTCTTTTTTCATGTCAGAAAAGTCTGAAGATCTTTTCCTTGTTTCAGGGCAGTGACAAACTAAGGGTTTAACATAGTGAGAATGTGCAACTGAATCTTAAGATACAACTCCAGTAAACTCATTCTGTTGTGTTCTGTGACATTGCACAGGACTGCAGGAAGATGCTTTTAAGCCATGAGCTACAGTTTTGACTGGTTACAGAAAATAATTAACTGGGGACAAAGGCATCCTCATATCTGCTGTAATTCCAGCTAGTCAGAGTCGTAGAAATCCCCTGCCTTACTTGAAACAACTTACCCCTCCCAGCCTAAGTGCATTCATAGTTCCTTATTGACTCCCCTTTATCACCTTCTAAGAACACACTTTGTACAGATTACATTGCATCTCCATGACAAAATTAAACTGCTGACACTTGTGTTTCATAAGAGAAAGGCCTAGATAGAAATAAACAGATTCTGCTTTAGCAAAGCTCATGCTAGAAATCTCTCATCCTGTTCATCCTTCCCATCATGAAAAGAATACTCTCTGGGAGAAGGATGGGCAACAGAGATGGATCATTCTACACTTAATAAGAATGCCCAGCCTAACTCACCAGAATATTAAGGTAATGAGTCTTTTCAGGAGCAAAGTATTTGACCCAGCATGCACAGAAAACCATTTAGATAGCCACTTCAGTAATTCCACAGTACAGACTTTCAGTGCCTTTCTAGTTGTCACAGGCTGACCAACAGAAATCTGTATCAATCTACTAAGCCAGACATTTCTGTTCCACTTACAAACATGTAAGCTCCTGTTGAGATGACACATTCTTTTTACTGGTAGATCCAGTGACACATTCCAGAAAAAAAGAGAAGGCACAAGGAGAAGAAATGACTTGCTAGAGATCTTAAAAGGAGTCTCAGTCTTACAACTCCCAGTCCAGTACCTCTTGTACTTGATTTTACATTCTCTTAACAAGCTCTAACACAGGTTTTTACTTCTCATTTCTGCATTACAGCTGAACATCCTCCTCCTGAATTAAATACAGGAAAATTTTCAACTACTGGCTCTGCTAGAGACTAAAAGCTTGAAGCAACTATAGAAGCACTGCCAGGTCTTATTTTGTATTTCTGTTAGAACAAAAAAACCCATTTAACAATAGCATTTTGCCTTAGACAAACTGAAGCTGTTCTCAAAATGGGAACAATATAATCAAAGACAAAAATGAACTTTGTGAGCATGTGACACATACCTTACAGCTGGTAATTTCTTCTATACGTTCTTCAGGGGTCTGCCTTGCTTTGTTTCTTACCAGTACATACACTGAGTTCACTTTAGGACAGGACCTGAGCAGCTTTTCCAAAAGCACTTTTCCCATGAAGCCTGTAGCTCCTGTCAGGAGGATGTTTTTGCCTTCATAATATTCAGGAATGGAAACCATTGTGACCTTTACAAAAGTTAAAAACAAAAAGTATGTTAAAGAACATACAGGAATTCATATGTGCAGAAGACTGAATAGTTATATCTCTGCTGTTGATGTCTCATACCTGAAAGAAATGCTTAATAGATTTTTTTACCTATGACCAGTACTTGGAAGATGTCTTTTTTCACAACATTCCAAAAGACTCCCACAGGGTCACTACAGTCATTTCACATCTTCTTGTAAACTGCCCCTGTGAACAGCGTTTTAACGACTGAGACATCCACTGAGCCAGGAAAATAGCTCAATTTCAGTCTATTTTTACCTCTGTGTGCCTGGTCCTTTAACACTCCAAGGGGCTGTTCCATGTAAACTAGAGGTTGTACCATTAAAATGTAATCACAAGTGGATTCTTCAAACCCATTAACAGAAGACAGGGAGCCAAGCATCCCAGTTGCTGGCCCTGGAATTCTGACTGTGCCAGCAGAGCCCTATCACTGTTAGGCTGAGACTTCCTACCAATCATACTAGGCCAGGGAGAAGGTCGAGTTAGTTGCTTGGTATGGGATCTGACGGTTTATATTCATTACAGAAAATCCATACAGATCCACAGGTAGGTGTTCTCTAACTTCTTCATCCACTGATGTCATTGGGAAGAAAAAAAACCCAAACAACAAAGTCATTAGAATTCCCAATAAACTAAGATTTGAGTTAGCCACAAATACATCTCCTAACAAAATGAAAGGTAAGGGATTATTACTCAAATTCAGCACAAAGCTCACAGGTATTTTAGGTTTTGCTTCAGTTAGTAAGTTAACTGTAAGAATCATGATTCTTTCCCTTCCCTTAATCAACTACTTGGAAATGATGTCATTCTTGCTAACAGAAACTGAAACACTTTCTGAGGACAAATACACTGGTATGTCTCACAACAATGTGAGAACATGATCTTTAGGATGTCTAGGACTCAATCATAGTGCATCATCCAGAGCTGCCATACTGCTAAGTCAGATATATCAACATCTTTACTGTAGCCCTTAACCAGCTTAGTTACACTATATAAGAATGTAGCAATGTGGATACACTTCCATCATGTTTTACCAGTCTTTCTGATTAGACTAATAAAAATCCTAAGCTGATGTAGTGAATGTCTAATTACAGTCCTCAACAGCAGTTCCACGCAAACTGTTATGACCAAAATGCTCCCAAAAGGATCACAAATGTTCTGAGTTGGCAGGGACCCACAAGGATCATCCAGCTCTCAAGTGAATGGCCCATAAGGGGATTGACCCCACAACCTTGGTGCTATCAGCATCATGCTCTGACCAACTGGGCTCATCTCAGGGATAGATTCCATAAAACCACAATACCAAAAAAACCAACAAAATTGAGTATCTTTAAACACAGATGGAACATTTCTTAGGCAAATGAGGATTACAACACTGAATACCTTAGCAGGGTGAGAACCTTTCTTCACCTGCCACCCAAGAATAAAGGTGCAACTTCTAAATACACTCAGTTCTTTCAAGACAAGATACTGCAAGCAGGGACTTACCAGGGAATACACAGAATGTATGTTAGGAGTGAATAGCTACAGGCTAATTTGTCCTTTTTGCCTGAAAAATAAGTTATTATTTTTAGAACACCTATTTATCAGGTATCCACTATATCAAAGCAATTATGCTCTGTTTTTCATGTGGTCATATCCCAACAGTCTCTGAACAAGTTCCAAATGATTACTTGCTAGAAATGAGTTATTACCTGCATGAGTCCTGGCTGCTCAAGTCTGGGTACCAAATCCTATGTCAGATACTCCAAATCCTTATTTTGACTCCCTTCTTTGAGAAGTGAAGCATTGAACAACTGATAAGGGGATACAGTAGCAAGTTTAGAGCAGGACAAGCACTACTATTTCCACTGGCAATAGTACATCATCCAGAATTGTTTCTTTGAAGGTGAAAGGAAAAAGCTATTTACAATAAATCCCTTTTACCACACAGTTAAGATACTCAAATGCAAAATCTGAAAGCACACTTCCTGCCATAAAGCATGGAAAGCAAGACACAGCATGCTTATGAGTCATTTTTCCCTGTCCAATTAAGATACAGGCCTTTTGTTTTCATCATGGCTCAAAGTCACAATTAATGCTCTTCAGGTATGCCTTCCCCATAACTTCTGTTTTTCTGGTATTTTCATATACCATTCAACTCCATTTCCTCCTAAAGATCTGCATGATTGCTCCCACATATATATAGGACAAGATTTCAGTTCCCTCAAAGAGGGAGGCAAAAACTCATGCAATCATTACTGCAGCAATTTCGTCACTAAGATTCAGTTTTGTCACGGTTCCTACATAACCTTCTTACTAATTTATCTAACTAATAATTATTATTTTTTACACCTTGAGACTCCATGAGAGTATCTAATACTATCCATTCACCTGTCCTTCCTCAAAGAAAGGCTTATTCCTGCTTCTGACACAATGCCACAGCCTCAGCCTGCAAACCTGCTCTCACGGGCAGTCTTTGGCTACATCCACACAGGAACCTTGGACAACACCCAGTATATGGCTGTGGTCCAACATCTGTTTCTGAAACAGATGAAAAGTAATGAAAAGTTATGCTGCCAGTGGAAACATATGTGTTACTCTAGTCCTGCTTTTTAAGTAACTGCAAAATCTGACAATATTTAGGCTCGTGTGATGTAAAGAAAACTGGAACAGAATGGATCAAAGTTTCCTGCCTCACTTATTTCTCATCATATTCCTTTGCGCAAGAGGCTGATATCAGAATCCCAGACCTACAAAACATCGACATCCGGAGCCATGATGAAGCACAATGATAAAATGGGTTCAATTAAAAAAACAGGAACATCCATAAATATTCACATTCACTTGGGAGGAATATGTTTGCAGGCTAATACTTTATCTTTTTTTTAAGGATTGAGAAATGTTTCCTTTAAGAAATTCTCAATCCCATTTCCCTTTATCCTGTTCTCCAACAACCAGACTTTGACAGACCTTATTCATAGCAACTTTCCATGCTGAGTTTGCCTTCTCCTTCCATTACTCTAGAAGATTCCAGCTATAAAACATAATTGGTGACCTTTTTCAGAAGTACACATTGCTGTCAACGTTACGGAAGTAAACACTGGGACTGTGAGGGAACTGCCTAGGAGCACCAAAATGGATTTAAAGGGTAAAAACCATGTAAGGAATCTAGGTGTGAACAAAGTCTGAAACCAGCAGCCTATGCTGTGCTGTTAGAAAGAAAGGTTATCTCAGGCACAGGGAAAGAAAAGAATGTTCCCATTCTCCACCTACCTTTCCCTGCCTTCTCCAAGAATGCATCTCCACATGCCAGCTAGCATAGCACTGCCGGCAACTCCTGATTTCAGACTCGGAAGGGTCTTAGCTCACAGGTATAATATATTACTTTTTAAAGTTCTTTATGGCAGCAAATTACTGAAGAATCACAGAACTGTTAGGGTTGGAAGAACTATTTTGTAATTCTGTTTTTAAATACAACTAAATAGTTTTATTATTTTTAGTAGTTTATTATTTTAACTAAATAACACAAGAAATACATGTAGTTCCTATCAGAGATTTAGTTTGGCCTCTAACACATAACAAGCTGGTGCAGGTGCAAAAAAAAAAAAAAAACCTGTCTTGCAAGACAACACAGCAAAATCAAAATTAACATTTTAAGGTTGTTAAGTGTCAGCAATCATTTTATCCATCTGTATTAGAGTACATCTTGTACATTTACAACAGCTGTTAACCAGCAATACATATTGTCACCAGCTATCCAATGATTTGTTCACAGCTAACTCTTCAAACACACACAGATAACACCTACCAAACACAAAACTGTCTAATGCACACTGTGGAATACCTAAACTCCTGTATCATTGACACTTTTTTGAGCTGATAAGTAGTAACAGTCTAGAATAAAGAAATCTGACAGCTGAGAGGTTTAATAAGAGTTCTGTAAAGAACTCTTGCTCAAGAACAGAAATTATCAAAATTCCCACATTATCCATAGGTATAAACTGCCTTTGCTAGAGGAATCTTACGTGAAGTGCTACAGAGCAACTGCTGCTGGGATCCTTCTGAATTCACAGGCTCAGGGCTAAGCCCACAGTGACACTTTGCAGATATGCTTATGTGAAGGGTGCTGTCCTCTGATAAATCAACAGTTCATAACCACTTCAGGAAAAAAAATTAAAAGTACCACCAAACCAACACTCCAGGATCCTAGCCAACATTCCCCATCTTGTAAAAAATTCTCGTGTCCAAGGCTGAGCAAGTGCTATTATGGAGCAAACAACAGCAGCTCTGTTTGCCTCCAGAGCTACTGCAGCAATATTTAACTCACAGCTTCAGAGGGCTCTGACTCTCAAAACAAGGACAATTCTGTTTTTAACAGGAAAATGATCAGTTCCCAGATTTGTCCAAACACAGATCAAGATGCTGAAAGATGTGCTTTCCAAGTGCCAGGAAAGCCTGCTGCAGTTCCACTGAATGTTTAAATGCTAAATCCAGCAACTAGAGAGTGTGCATGCGTGTCCTTGTTAGAGATTAAATGATCTGTCTTCTAGTTTATCACTGACAAACATTAGGTCAACAGCATGCTCCCTCCAAATTCAATCCTATCAAGATTATCGCTCACAGGAAATAGAAAATGTGCATTTCCCAACCTCTCAAACGTCAGCAACAAGCCACAAAGTTCCGCAAAAACACAGTCCAATAAACTAATTTTCCCCTTTCCTCTGACTGTTTGAATCCAGCACTAGCAGGAGTAAAAATCAGAAAAAGTAAGGTGATAGGCGCATTTTGTTTATGCATATTCAGAAGATGAAATTCATCCAGACATCAAATCTGAGTGCACCAAGTATTTTCAAACACCACACACACACCCCACTGAATCCACACTAGACAAAAATCATTACAGAAGTCCCTCATATAGAGCTCCAATTGCCACATTGCAAGGACACCATAGCAAGCCAAAAAAAATAAACCTCTGGGAACTGGAGAGATTGGAGAGACACAGGCAACAAAGGAAGTAATATTTAACTCATCTAAACAATGTTACTGCCAGAAAGACAAGTCTGGGTCATGTCATATCATATCATCA
The DNA here is from genome assembly GCA_013396875.1 of Vireo altiloquus. Lineage (NCBI taxonomy): Eukaryota > Metazoa > Chordata > Aves > Passeriformes > Vireonidae > Vireo > Vireo altiloquus. The sequence goes on from VZRF01000398.1 coordinate 467,496, forward strand.
TGTCTCATTTCATCTGTGCCTTGTTTCCACAAAAGCAAATCAATGAATGCTATCAGCAGAATGCCCACATTTTCAAGCACCACAAGGGCCAATGCCCTACCCTATGTGGCCAATACCTAGCCAGCATATCTCCAACGGATACAGTCTGTTTGTCTTTGTGGTCCAAGGTTACATCCATTGGGAAACCTTATCTGTGAAAGATACGGCTTTAAAAGATGAGTAGAGACTGTAAACTGCTTTGGGTGCAAGTTAACCTTAAAGCATACCTATTCCAAACTTCACAGTCACGTGGAAGACTCAGGATTCTTCCCTGAACTAGCAGAAAGACAGGCTTAGCCATGTTTTAGGTTTCACCAGCATTCTTATCTACTCTCTGCAAGGTCATTTTCTTTACTAGCTGTAAGCCAGGGACCAAGAAAATGTAACACACCTCCAGGAGCTCCAGGAAAACACATTGCCAGGCTTGGAAGCTGATTAGAACAACTAAGTTTTGGAGAACTATCAAAATAGGCCCACTAACTCAACATTAGCTCGCCAGTCTTTGGCTTGGCCCTGGTAAAATGCCAGACCTCAAGAGTCTCACTACACACTTTCCACACAATAATGGGGGCAGATTCAGGGTAATACTGTGTTCTCTACATGTGAAATACAACAAAACTAAATCAATCTGAAATGCCAGGCCCAAGTCACAACTGCAGTATAAATGGGCCAACAGAAGACACAAAACTATGTAGAATATGGCAAACTTGTGGCTGACACTTGGTATATTAAGAGAATTTCTGAAAAGTAACAAGGCATTTCAAACTAGTCAAACATCTTCAGGATTGAAGACTATAAAGAGACTTCCCTACTATCAATGAAGAGATTTGTCCACTTTAAATCATTTATCTAATGAAACACAATACCAGTTAGAGTAACCAATATAGCTAGGTCAAAGTTTACATAGCTGAGTGTATAGCCCTACATACAAAAATAAAGTAGACTTGCTTTTCAAAACCAATTCTCCTCACTATTCTTAACCACTGAAACATGCCTGATACTGAAAGCTTGTCCTAGAGAGTGTGCTACTCAAGCTACATTCCTCCTGGATATATTCCTGCTTTTGGAAGGCATATATTTTCCTGCCTTTACCACATGCATTCAAGGTAAGGAGTATTATCAAACTGATTTAGGTGAGACTTACCTAATACTGCAGATGATCTATTTATCAGCACTACAGCACATTAATGTCAAAATCCAGATTGATACCAGACAGGGAAGTAGTTCTGTTGCTTTCTTTTAGATGACAATCACAAAACCCCTGTACAGTATTCACTCAATTGCTTCGGGAAGATAGTGAATAAGGACCAACTAACCCATGGATGCCCAATAATTTATTAGCAGAATTCAGCCCAAATCACCAACTACTTCACTTCAGTGAAGTAAGATACTCTGAAGTAAGGGCTGTGCTCACAATCACGGAGTATTTAACCTCTTTTAATCCTTTAGTCTTATGGAGCAGAACCTGATTTCATTGTGGACTGCTGTTGAGTTGATCTCAGCAGAACTCTGTCATCAGAGGTATTGAATGCATGTGGTTACACAGATATTCCTTAAGCATGTGTTCACACAGCTTCCTTCAGCCAAAATTCTGATTTCACTACAAATTTCCACTTACTTGTGCTTCTACTCAGAGGGATTCTGTACCAGATGACTTTGTAATTACTTCTTAGTAAGTAATCTGTTCACAAAGTACATACTACAGAAGTCCCTTGCTATGCTGTAACTATGTTTCTTTTACAGTCAGTCCCTCCTCCGAAAATGAATTAAAACAAAGTAAAAGGTTTTTACTATCCCTTTATTATTAGGTTATAAATTGGTATTTTTCTAAATTGTTTACTGTTTGAGCTGAGTCATCAAGTACAGATGGAAGGAAAAAAAAATCTCTTTTGGTATAGTTGAACCCATTTTTCCAAATTGCACATAAGGCACAGATCAGATCAGAAACTGACCTATTCCAGGAAAGCATCTCCCACATAAGAACATTTACTATATTCCATCTCCAGTTCACATGAAAACATATTTAACACAGATGTAGGGAGATTTTAAACAAGTTCTAGGCAGATTCAAGATTTGCTGAACGGAAGCCGAGTTCCAGATCATTTTATCTAATTTAATTAGAAATCTGCATTAGAAATCTCACTTGCACTTTTGGTTATGAAAGGATTACAAGATAAAGCCTCGCTGTTTATCTGGGTAGTTGCATAAATCATGGCTCTTACTTTGCATAAATCATTACTCTTGAGTTGCCCCGATAGGAGAACAGAACCTGTCTGCAGGACGTACCTACAACGTAATGAGTGGAGCAGCACTCGCAGCTGACTCTCCATCACTCAGTTGTTATTCACTGCCTTAGGAAAACAGGCCAAAGGCAGCACTTCCTTCACACGAGCATGCTGATACCCAGCCCTGGCTATCAGTAGGAAAAGCTTTAGCAGCAGCAGGATTCTTGCCCCAGTTGCTACTGTGATACTGTCGGGAGGGGAATGCCAAAAATCAAGTAAATGGAAGAGGATGGGGGAACAAACAACATTCAAGTGCTCATCAGTCTGTCAGGTTTCAGTGATAAGAGACAAATCTCGGTAATTAAAACCCAGATTCACCTTCCTCATACTGATCAGACAAGACATGGCTAACTACCCAAAAACTGCACCTGCAATTAGGCTCTGTTCAAACTTACTATTCACAAAGCAATTACAATTGGAATACTTAATCAAGAACAAAAAGCTCAGCTCTTATTCTTCTCATGTTTTAAATTACAGAGAAGGCTGGAATCACATTTTACAATAGACATTACACAACGAATTTGAAGTCCTAGGAATCAACACTTCCAAACCCCTTCCATACTTTCTCACACCTTTTACAGTTAATAATGTTATTTTCTTTTCTATTATGTTCCTATAGAAATTCACAATAATTCATCTGAAACCTAACAATTACTCATTTATCTGACAACTGCTCTACCAAGCTGTATTTGAAACCTAAACACCTTCTAAAGAAAAAAACTACACTAGTCTACCTTTCCTTTCTTCCCACATATGCAGAACAAACTACCACCAAAAAATAAAAGCCCATTCCCACAATTTTCTTATCTTTAAAAGTGACTTAAACACACACTTAAAGGAAGTTGTACCAAGAGATTGCCTACCTGTCTTCCAAATAGGAGGCTTGAAGCCTCCATCCCCCTCCTTCTCCTCAGGAGGACTGAGCTCCTCACTTGGCAGGATGGTGAAGACGCCAAGAGCTCCAATCTTAAATCCTATTTATGCTAATGGATGTCTTCTTCAGATCTATCAATTACGCCTATTGCACAAGGAGCTCTACAAATTTACAAACATCACGCTGAACAGCGACATGGAAAGGTGTGATGGAGTGTGCACCTACACCAGAGGCAGCTTAGCAACATCTGCTAAAAGCACAGCCTTTGACTCCACACCCAAGGGGAGAAGGTGACGGAGTACATCCCTGGGGTCACCACTGCTGGAGAAAGCTCAACAAAAGAACAGTACTCACCACAAATGCTGTGTTGGAGACACTCAGAAGACAAAAAAAAAAAAAATCTAGTTTATTCAGATAGACAAGATTTGTTACTACAGTTTGCAGCTTCCAAGCTTTGCAAGTGTTGAAGCAGGGCTGGAAGACTTATTACTGCAAGGCTTGGAATCAGCAACAGGGAGAAACACCCTGCATGTGCATGACGGTGCTAACCATGCCTAGACACCCAACGTTTACATAATGCAAGTCCTCCACACAATGCACCAAACTAACCAAGCACAATTTTAGGTGATATCAGCTCCTTTTCAGAATTTTTACCTTGCTACTTGGCAGCTCTGCTTCCTGCAAACAAGTAAGGCCAACTACACTGAATACCCTTAACCACTGAATATTTTGTGACAAAAAAAGCCAAACACACACGGAATTTCTGGTTGGAGAAGCCAACCAAGTCAGTGCAACAATTCAGCCATGTCTTGAACAAAATCCAGGACTTTCTCAGGCAACTCACTTGAGCCTTCTAAATGGCTGAATAACAATTTTAGTTTGTTGCGCATCCCCTCCTAGCACCGGAAGCAGTAACACTTGTGAGGAACTGCAAGTTCCTCCAAGAGCTTGAACTCAGAAACAGGATCTTGACAGAGAAGCTTTCACTTTGTATCAGCCAGAAGGAGATTCAGTTTGGCCTTTCAGGAGCTAGGAGGTTGTACCAATGGTTACAGTTTTACTTCAATGTTAAATTTTATCGACAAGTATCAGCTGCTGTAGATGACTAAGACATGGACAGGCTGGGGTATTTGTAACTGTAAGAAGGAATATCCAAAACCTACAGCCCCACTTAATTTAGAACAACTCCCCCAATGTGCTTTTATTGTTGAAATTCTGTCTAGTAAAGCTTCACTATACCTACAGTCCAGCAATAAAGACCAAGTACTTGCAGTAGAAAATTAGAGATCTGTATTTGTGGCTTTATAGCTCTGCAACAGACAAGGGTAAAAAAGAAAAAAAAAAAAAAAACACATAAAAACATAACCTGTAAAGTTAATATTTCCTATCCATCTACAGGAGGTTTTCAGTGGGGAAATGGCTGAATTTTAAGGCACCTATATGTGAGTGGAGGGTGCAAGAATAGGGTAGAGAAGCTGAAGGGTGAAGATCCTAGAAAAATACCCTATATCTAGTATATAATTTCCAAATTGCTGAAATAATGGTATCTCAGTTGAGAAGCACAGGCATGATACACAACGGAAGTTGGGGATCAAGAAATTCTAGCCTGCTGCAGTACAGATGGATGTCACAGATAGCAAAACTCCTACATGCTACACTTCTTAATTATTACCGAAAGAGTTATTAAAATATAAAAAAAAAAGTTTCGGTTCCTAAAGCCTTGAAGTAGGTTAAATTAAATTAAAGGTTTCTATTTTCATGGGATTCAAGCTGATTTCGATTACAAGCTCGCTACCAACCAACGTATCTCTGTAATCAGCCACACTTTAAACTTCACTCGGGAAAGTCTTTTTGAGGAGCCAAGCGGCTCCTGCTCCACGAGGACCGCGAGCCTCTCCCCAAGACACGGCCGAAGGAAGGGCTCGCCCTGCTCCTGATGGAGCGCTCCGAGCGCACTGACCCGCGGATCCGGGGCTGCGGGCACGGCACGGCCCAGCCCGGTTCTCCCCGCACCCGCTCCCTCCTCTGAGCGGGAGAGGAACTCGTGGCCTTTCCTGCGAGCCCGTTCCGTGCGCCGGGGCGCGGGCTGTGCCCGAGGGGAGCCGCCGGGGCGCAGCGGCCGCGGGAAGCCGGAGCCGCCGGGCAGGAAGGGCCGGGGAGCCGCGCTCACCGCAGGCCCGCCCCAGCGCCGAAGGGGGTGGTGGTACCCCGGCCCGGGCCCTGCGGCGAGCGCAGCCGGGGGCTTTGGGCCTCGCCCACGCTCCCCGCTTCGCTGA
>VZRF01000398.1:473402-542017 GCA_013396875.1 Vireo altiloquus
CCCGTGTGTGTCCCTGAGTGTGTCCCCGTGGGTGTCCCCATGCGTGTCCCTGAGTGTATCCCCGTGTGTGTCCCCATGCGTGTGTCCCCGTGGGTGTCCCCGTGTGTGTCCCTGAGTGTGTCCCCGTGTGTGTCCCCATGCGTGTGTCCCCGTGGGTGTCCCCATGCGTGTTTCCCCGTGTGTGTCCCTGTGTGTGTCCCCATGAGTGTTCCCGTGTGCCTCTCTGTATGTCCCCGCCTGTGTTCCCGTGTGTGTCCCCCTGTGTGTGTCCCCATGCTTGTGTGTCCCTGTCTGTGTCCCTGTGTCTGTGTCCCTTCTGTGTGTGTCCCTGTGTCTGTGTCCCCGTGTGTGTGTGTGTCCCTGTGTGTGTCCCTGTGTCTGTGTCCCTGTGTGTCTGTGTGTCTCTGTGTGTGTTCCCGTGGCTATCCCATCCCTATCTGTGTCCCTGTCTGTGTCCCTGTGTGTTTCCCTGTGTCCCAAACGCCACATACTGCCATCACAAACCAGCGCGGGTCCAAAGCCTCCCGGAGCACCGCACCCGGCCCTCAGAGCTCGAACCCACCTGAGCCCGCGGGGCAAATGCGGCAGGACCCCGCGACAATGACAAAGAGTTGTGGAATCATGGAGTCGTGGAATCACCAAGGCTGGAAAAGGCCTTTGGGACCATCAAGCCCAGCCACCGACCTAGTACTGCCTCTGTAACCCCCAAAGCGCTGAACTCAATGTCGATATCATCAGGTTGCTATCGGTAGACGCCGTATTTGTGTGCAAAAGTCACTGCGCTCCACTTGCCTCACTGTTTGTTACCAAACAGTGCAACGTGATGCCCTGGTGCTGTGGTGCCGTGATGCCATGCCCTGCCACCATATGCCGTTGGTTTCACAACTAAACATTGCATAGATGGACATGCATCAGTTGAAAAAAAAAAAAAAGAAAAGGCATTTAAAAGTTAGGAAACACCCTATGTAAACTTGTGCAACCTGCACGATCCAGATTACTGTACAAATAAGGTATTATATGAGAATTGTTGTAAGCACAGTCTTGGCTTGTGCAAGGCCAGGTTGGTTTTTCAGAATGGTTTCTGCCTGACCCAGGCCATGAGAATGGGAGCTCTGCTCAGATCCTCCACAGCAGCTCCATGACCATTTTCTGCTTATTTTTAGATGCGTGTTCTCATGATTTATCTACTCCATACTAGTTACAGCTGGTACCTAGGTGCTTCTTGACACAGTACTTAGAATCACATAACTGTAAACTCTTTATCATAACTCTTTAGTGGACAGTTTTTCACAGACAATCCCTTGGAAAACACCTGCTCACCGAAGCTGAGACATCATGATCATTCAGCCATATAGGAAAACCAACTCAGGCAGGGCAAAAATTTGAGTCCAAATCTCCCACAGTCCTGCTGAAAGGTTTTTCCATTTTGTTGTACCCTGTTACACACCAAGGGTTCCTTTTTTGGTCCATTGAAATCCTCATACGTGGTAGGCAGCCCTACAGACTGTTGGATAAGGCTTTGCCATTTCAGATTCCCAAGGAGAGAAGAGTCTGTTGCAGCACAGACACAGAATTGCCTTCGGTGCATGTGAACTCTTAAAAATCCATAATTTTTTTAAAATCTCTAGTTGATTTATGCAAATAAAGTTTCTCAGATTACTACAGCAGTTAAATTTAGGTGCATTTTTCAGAAGTCACTCAGTAAAATGTGTCTGTGACACCAAACGGAAGTCATGGGGAATATCCCAGCAATATTTCAGTGTGGGAACAGTGTTATTTGTCCAGTCTCATTTTCGAAAACAGCTGAAAAATGGTGGGGGTTTAAACTTTGTCTCTAATAAATACAATATCCTCTGATCATTGTAGTTCATTAATAATGTCATAATGCAGTGACAGTGGATTAACTGGTGGTCTCAGTATAAATAGTTATTAACAATAGTAACAATAAAGCAATTATCAGAACACCGCAATGTATCACAAAATTATTTCAGGTGCTGTCAGAACATAAATATAAAGTATTGTGAGCACACTGCCATCAGTTCGTGTTGGTCATCAGTGCAAGATACAGCTCTGTCCTAAACTCCTGCTGCAACGTGCTTTTATCTGCCTGGATCAGTCTCACACTGCGCTAGCACAAAATGTCTTGACAAAGCAGGATACCACAGTGATACAGCAGCAGCTCACACTGCTGTACAGCTTCTTCAGGATCTCTGGAGCCTCAGAAATTGTGGGAATACTGTGTGAGATGATGATCAGATCTTTTTTCAGGATCACTCTTTTAAAGTCGCAATTAATTTATCCCTCCTAAATTATTTATCATCAGGAAAACATCATAGTGACATAGTATCATGATGCATTTGCATTTTAATGGAGTAACGTATGGTTACTTCTCAAAGAACCTACCAAACAGGTTATTCAAGGTGGCATTGTGAATTTTTCATCACAGGCCACCAATGTGGCCTAGTCCCGGAACGCTGAATAAATTATTAAAAAAAATAAAAAAGAACAAAAAAAACAAAACTATTTGAAACTCTATTACTCAGCACAGAGACATTGACACAAGGTTATAGAAATCTATAGGTAAATAAGTGCAAGTGCTTGCAAGGCAAAATCTTAGTTTGTTACCCATGTGTGACAAACACCTCAATGCTCACCACTATCAGGGGAAAATAAAAGAGATTTGTGTCGTATCTTTAAATTGATCCACTTCTCTAAGCAGTACTAGGAAGTTAATTCACAGGAATCTTTTAGTGCTTTCCAGATTGCTTCATTACATCTCTCCAATTTTAAGCAAGGCCAACAATTGTAACAATTTTGTGTCTTTTATTGACTAGCTCATAGAAATCTTTAATTTACATCCCCTGGCTGGACTAGGTTCCCCAATCTCCTTGCTTTGGAGGCTGAAAGAAGACTCATTGGCAGAGGTGTGAGAGGACAAGTGCTGGACCCAAACCATCAAGTAGCAACAGCCATGCTACCGGAGCTCCGTGTTCGTACAGAAACTTTGTTTCTCTGTGCATCGCTTTATACAAATACATACATTCTACACCTATATATACACAAAGTACCTCAGAAACAGAAGTGGTTTTTTGCTTTGTTTCTTTGTTTCAGTCACCTGCAGACACACGACGAAGTGTTTTGCATAAACCAAGGCACGTATTTACCGCGGTGTTGCTACTTGTGAAGGCTGCAGGGATGCTCACTTCAATTCCTTGCTAAATGCAGCCCATTTAATTAAAAGAGTAGTCAAGAGAAGTGTCACTTTCTGTGCTGCCAGAAGAAAGGGCACAGGCAGATTCTGTTCACCAAGCTTAGATTCCTGTAATATTTCATTTGTGCTCACACCAGAAGGGGCTATGGACAGAAGGCGTTTAGAAAGGATGTATTTGTGATGTAAGGAGCATTAACAGCTCTTGTCCTCAAGCTACAGTGCATTCCAGACACAGTAATATGGGCTGGAATTTGCAAACTTACTGCTGTACAGGATGCAGGGAGAAAGAAACAGTCCTACAGAAGCTCAAAATCTGCCTCGATGCGAGCAGTAACTAACACAGTTAAAGTTTATTTGTTTTCTAATTTGAAGTACTATGGTTCAAAGATAAGGGTCTGCCTAAAACTAGTTAAACCAGTTTAGGAAAAGTCCAGGAACTTATTTTTAGCTGTGGATTAAAGCTAGTTAGTGCATTTAAAGGTATATTTGGATTCAAATCAGAGCAAACCCCTCATGAGAGGAAATTTGTGATTCTACTCTCCAAAGAGCAGATACAGTTTTATGTCAAGTGACTCTTCCGCCTTTTACTAATAAATTAACTGATTGAGGATACTTATTTAGAGATCTGAGTGGGTTTTAAATTCAGTCCTGAATATACTGCATATTAGATATCAGTGTACAAACAGGATGGGTAACAAATATATTGTTTGCAATTGAATGCATTCTGCTACCTTTTCTATGTTTTCTATTGCGATGTGCCAATTCTCTGGGGTTTGGGAGCAACTCTCAGGATTACAGTGCATATTCAGTGTAGATTACTGAATCATAGAATGGAATGGGCCTCTGGAGATTGTCTAGTCCATCCTCCCTGACCAAAGCAGGGCCACCTAGAGCAGGTTCATCAGGGCTGTGTCCAGCTGGGCTTTGAGCAGCCAAGGATGAAAACTGGGCAAACTGTGCCAGTGTTTGCCTCCTTCACAATAATAAAAAAAGGGTTTTTCTTTTGTTTAAGTGATAATTCCATATTTGTCTTTGTAGCCTCCTATCCTGTCACTGGACACTGCTGAGAAAAGTGTGTCTCTGCTTTCCCCTGAGCAGGTATTTAGACACACAGCTCACAGTCGATGTGCTGATCACCTGCATTCCCAGGGCCTTTCCCACCCACATTGTCCCCAGTCTGTGCTGGTGCATTGATTTCTCCTCCCCACTGCAGGGCTTGGCATTTCCATTGTTAACTTTACAAGGTTCCTGTTGGCTGATTGTTGTCTCTTCTTGCATGACTACACATAAACATTATTTCTACTTTTGCATCCTTGTCACGTCACTTAAAAGCAGCAGAAATACCTGCCATGAGATTGGAATATGAAACTTCATTTAATACTCTTTATTTTGAAAAAACTAATTAAAACATCTCTTAACTGTACTAGCCACTGTGCCAAGTCCTGTCAGCTTAATATTAATGACATTTATGTTTGATATTTCCTCTCTTCTTTTTCATTGACTTTTGGCATATCAATACACTTAATCATACTTTAGTACACTGAGTGTATTGATAAACGTGTGGGTGATAGAAACAGTTGCTAGGAAAGGCTGATATCCATGAGGATGGCTGCAGGGGGAGGTGATCCTTTAGAAGAGTGACAGAAGTTTAGTTATAACTTGATCATGTGAGGCTTGGCTCATCTCTTATTTTAAAAATGGAGCTGTCTGGATCATATGGCTAAAATAAAACGGTTTGTAAAGAACAAATTTTTGTACAGGATAGACTTCTTGAAAGAAACCAGATGTTGAAGATGTGAAAGCTGTTGCTCAATTAGAAACAGCAGACTAGCTGAAAAAAAATATAAGGCAGGTAGCTCTGTGAGGAACAGAGGATTAAAGGGAGCTGAGTGTGGTGCTCAGCTGTCCCAGGCACAGTGTCATAGAAGTCCCCTTTAAAATGACTGTGTGTGATTTTTAACACACCTGTTCTCAGCTTCTTCTAACCTTCTTTTAATTGTCATTCAGTTTTCAGTCTAAATGCATTTGCCAATACACACCTTTATTTCTCTGCCAGCACTTGCCTTTTTAGCCATCAAACCACTCCTACAGTGATACATTTGTAGAGAGCAATCTTATCCCATTTCAGCTATCATTTCACAGGGCTAGAAGAGCCATGGCCTGCAAATTTTCTCTTGTGTAGAGAATTTCTTTCTTATCCATTCCAAGTGCTCATCTTTTCATGTTTTTCAGATTAAATTCATAATTTTATACAATATTCCAGATAAAGTTTCACTGAGATCTTACACTGCAGAAATGTTTTTGTACTTCTACAGACAACAGATCTCTTGATGGCAACTTGGGCTTATATTTGTTTTTATCATAGCTCATAAAAAGTGTGATTTTGATGAGTATATTTTTGAGTTCCTCTTCTGTCATGTCAAACTGAGGCTCTAGCATATAGTGGTGCTATTTGTTCCCAAGCACAAAACTACACATTTGTATGTAAATAAAATTTCTTCTCATTTCTAGCAGTCTAGGCTATAGGCTCTTTTAGTATTAATTCTAATTAGTAGTCACTAGTTATTTGTGTTAATGGTGTTTCTTCACTTTATCAGTGAATTTTCATTACCTCGTATCCACACGTCAACATTAGTTGTAGCTATTTCCTTTTATGTCGACTCATTTCATGCTTCACTTCGCCTCTTTATTCTATTTACTAGTTTTCCATATCAAAATATTGAAATCCACTTCTTTCTCTTGCTTAGTAGCTACATAATGCACCCCAAGGTTTAATACTTTGAATTCATGGTCAGTTCTCCCTTCTATTTCTGTTTTAGTTACAGTTTTCTTGCACAAGCTCAGTAATTTGTCCTCAAGCACTGATGACACACAGTCACATCTGGCTCACAAAAACAAGGGTGATCATTTCTGCGTAACTACATAAACTTTACAAGGTTCTTATTGCTCACATTGATTGCTTCACAATTTTTCCTGTTCTGTTAAACAGTTTAATAATATACTTTAATATAAGAAGAGAATCCTGCCTCAACGGTGTTTTCTCCAAAGAATTTCTCTTGAGCTTTCTGATTTTGTAGGTCCAAAGTTACTCATTTATTTCTCATGTTTGCTCTGTTCAAAGGAAGCCATTTCACGCTTTCACCTGTGAAATAATCCCTTCCTCAGACATAATCACTGTTTCGAAAATTTGCAGTTTGTTGTTTTTTGTACCTTTTATCATTTTGATAATGTCACATTATATTCATTGCAACTTGCATGACAGGGGCAGGTGAGAATCCTGAAGCAATCAGTCGTGAGGCTCTCTTCATCAAAGGAAGATGCAGAAGTGAGAACAGGGTTTTGTTCTGCTGCCTGGAGTCTCCATCCCCACGGTGACCACACTCTTGGGAATGGGTTGCAGTACTGGAAGAAGTGGGACAGAACTATGTGTGCCTTTATCACATGAGAGGGGTGGGTGAAGCCAGGTTCTGGAGATGATGATCCATGTCACAGCAATAAGTTCATGCCAGTGACCTAAGAGACTGTGTCTGCTGAGAAGCCTCCTGTGGATGCCTATAGCAGGGCAATCTGGAATCTAAGAGACACCAGCAAAGGAGGAGAAAGAGAGCAGAGAATTGGAATCCCTCATTTTTTCATAGCCTGTATTGAATGAAAAGTTGGTTTAAAAAGCCTCCTGCTTGTTTGATTGACCCCAGGGACAGACTGGGTGAGGCCTTTGAGTGCAGGCAAGGTATATATATTGTGACTGCTGGCCACCAGTTTGCTCATGCAATGCTACTGCCTGTGCAAACCCTACCTGCTGGGATAGCTCAGAGAGCTGTGCCTTTGTGATCAGGAACCTTACTTCTCGACAGCCCTGAACTAATTGCTGTAGCTAATTGCCCCATGCTTTCCACCATAGAGTAATTTCAAAAAGTGTTACATTTATTTTGGTTTCACTCAGGTGATACAAGGAGCTGCTGATCCTGGTTGTGGTGAGGAGAAAGTTAAAGGCAAATCCCTTGCAGAATTTTCTGTGTTTTTTTGTGTTAGATGGGTTGACGTGGCAAAAGCAAGTAGATAAAGAGCCAAGAAAGATAAGTAATTGAAGAAAGAGAGGGGGAAAGGCAACAAAAATAGGACAGAGAAGGATTTCAAACCCAAAGATGTGTAGATGGATGAGGAAGAGCTGAAGACTGGCCATCAGCTGCAAATGGAGTTGTTAAAACGACACTTGAGTCTTGTGTGATGTGCCTTTGACTTTTTGGACTGTGGAGATGGAGAAGGTGTTTAAAAAATCCACCAGGAATGGAAATGGAGACTCATGTAAGCTTTCCTTTATTTTGAGTGTGAATCCTTGAATGGATAAGGCAAATATATGCCTTCTCTCACAGCTACACTGTAGTTGCAGGATGAACAAAGTTCTGTTATTCTTCATCAGGATTTCCAGGCTGCCATAGCACAAACAGGCCCTAAGAAACAGCCTCAGACTCATGACAAATTACAGCTTCAACAGGGGAAAGAGAGCAAGATCCCAGCTGAAGACTCGAGGTTGTAGCACACCTTGAAATATGGAAAAATGCAAATCCTGCCTTAGGAAACTACATCCTGATAAAGCAAATGCTGTGCTGGAGTGATTCCTACTGCTCCTGGAAAGGCTTACTCTGCCAGCATCTCTGGCCAGAACCTTGCAACTGTCCCTAAAACTCTGCAGCAGATATACCAGCACAAAGAAGAAAGGATCAATCTGGTGTATGCTTACCTTCTGGCTCTCAGGCACAATCCCAGGGCCCATTCTGAGATTTTTTTACTTTATTTACTTTATTCATTATCTAGAATTTCATGTGAGTTATTGAGTGATATGACCTGGAACACTGTTTGAAATTTAAAATTAGTAAAACAGTGGTAGCAGTAGGAGAAGGATCATGCTCAGAAACTGTGGAACTTCATCTAAGAAACTTACTTACTTAAAGAGACCCACAAGTCACCAAGAGCAAAACAAGATAGTGAGAGCACACAAATAGGATCAGTACTTGCAATTTACTCATCTGTGGAATATGCTTTTGTCTGCATTGTTACTTTATGCTATTGGTTGTAGAGAGCAGGGACCACATATGGTTAAGGTGCTACAGTTGCAGTTCCAATAAATATTTGACATTGATTTAGAACCATCAACCTTAGTGCCACTTGCAGCTTCCAGAAAATTCGTTGAAAGCATGTGAGTAGCACTGGAAGACAGAAGTTGAATATCAAGGAGAGCAACACCCTGCCTTTTTTACTTACACTCTGCTTCCTTAAGCATCTGCTATTGGCCACACTTAGGGTAGCATTGAGAAAAGAAAATATTGGCTCATTTGGCAGTCATTGTCTTCACAAATATCGCTGTGCACATTTACAGAGGTTGAGCAATGTAATCTGTTTATGGGACATGGTTGCAAGATGCCACTGACACTGATACACTCCTGTTAAGATTAATATCTCATCAAGCAACGAACTATATGAGTTCTAACACTGAAAAATGCTTTGTTCAGATAGGCTATGCTCAGCTGAGCCACTTTTAGAGAGCTGCTTAAATTCACCTTAGCATTATCCATTTTAGAACAGAAAATAATATTCTTGACCACATGGTAAATTTAAACTCTACCAAAAGCTCTGTCATAACACTCACTTGAAATTATTTAAGACACTTGAATTTACAGTCTGTGATTTAATTTTGGCTGTAATATCACTACAATATTGCTGCAACCTCCAACAGGACTTGGCTACTAAGGCAGAGTAATCAGGTCTTCAGGGTCCCAAGGATACAGCCTTTTGGGGCAGAATTTAAGGACATACTGGACATTTGTCAAGTGTTTCTGGTCCCACCATCCAGTCCTAAGCAGGCAGCAGGATGTTCAGAAATCCCAAACACTGTAACAAGCACATGGTAGCTACAGCACTTCCCAGAAGGGTCAAATCTAACGTGCTTTCACCGTCGCTATAGTTTGCAAATGCAAAACGAACCCAGCACACTCCATGGGTGTTGGAGTTAGAAAAAATGCCTGGTTTGCCCATCAAGTATATGTACAGGTGGTCTGCTGCAACCTGAGTGTGTCAGGCTCGCTGTTTAAGCACTAATTGAATGGACATATACCAGCATCCAGAGATCTCTCAACTAAAAATATCAGCCTAAATGCAACAGTCCTTACTCCAGCAGAAGGACTCAGCAGTAACTCTGAAATATTATCTCATTTTGGAGCAGCCTAAATATCCTGTAATACGGTGATAATAGGGCACCGAGAGTGGTGTTGACAGACCTGATTTCAGTCCTCATTCTGACTGATGAGTGGCTTTAGTGTTAATTCATTGTCCTATTGTCCATGAGAGTGACCTTGACAGCAGGCTGCCATACACCCAGAGTGCCAATCTTCTGGAATCTCTTACTTGCACCGTTTCACTCTCTATAATAAATTCTTCAGAGCAGCCATGTGGATGTGAGACAGAATGTAGATTAGATAACACTTCTCTCCTTCTAACTAGGATTTCCCTAAAGGAGAAAACCAATCCCACTCTCCTGAGGGGAGAAGCGCCTTTCTGCTCTTTGGGGTGTCAATTACATTTATCTCTGTTCTTGGCAGGACCAACCAGTGGGATTAAAGTTGAATGCATTGCTTAGAGAGTTTTGCAGTCAGGAGCTGAGGCAGTCAGACGCCTGAAAGTCAACACTTTTGTAAACCTTATTCAGATCGATATGGTGAGCTTTGAGGCTCAACAGTAGAAGAAATCAAACTGAGCATTTCTGTGAGACAGTTTAATCTCTGCTCTTATTAGACGGTGGGTCAGGATCTGCAGTCTTTAGCCATACAGGAATTTAATTTTTTTATTCTTTTTCTTTACTCCTGCTTAACTCAAGACGGTTTTTTTCCAAAACTATTATGGCATAAAATATTCTTTTGTACTGTGAGTTTGTTCTGTCAAGTCCTGGTTTCCCTGACATTATATCAGCTGCATTTAGCTTGACTATTTCCACTAGTTAAACATCTTCATATTTCTCAGTGTTTCATGGAAATGAAAGCTGTAGCAATTGGATCCACTAATTTTGCCTGAAGGTCAGCAGTCCGTTTGGTAGATAGAATGTGAAATAAATCAAGTTTCCATATTTTCTTTAAAAGGCAAATGGTTTTCTTTCATTTCCTCCATGTCGCATTCCTATTTCCTCATTCCCTTCTCTTCATTTTACTAGACTGGGTGCTACAATCTCTTGGAATCTTTTAAAATCACAGAAAAATTTTAGTTGGAAGGGACCTCATCCGGTCTGTCCTCCCACAGAGGCAATTCCAAGGCTTGACCAACTTCAAAAAATCTGTTTTCTCTGGCTGCAAACCCCCCTCCTTCTGCTACTCTGATTTACGCTGGTCCCATCTATTGTTTCTGTAAATGTTAATGCATGATAAAGGAGCTGCAGTTGTTTTGGAATTAACTAGAAACACTGTAAGCACAGTGCCTGAGTGTTTTGTTTTGTTCTTTGCCTTGGTGTGTAGGTGGTGAGTTCTGATGAGCTTCTGTGAGCAAAGACTCATGTAAAACCACACCACTGTGGGCTCTGTAATTTCTAAGCCCTATTTTACAATGCAGGTAAGAGCATGCAGCTAATTTAGGACAAAATACATTACAGAGCTATTGAAATGAATACTCAATCAAAGCATTACAAAAAAAAAGAAAGCTCAGAAAAATAGAGAAACAAACTATGTCAGGATAGAGCATTACAGCTCTGGCTGTCAGTGGTGACACCAGGCAGAAATCATGGGAGTGGCAGTACAGACACTTCAGGGTTTGTGATCTCTGGTTAAGTTTCAAGGAGTAGCATGAAATGCCTCTGTCTGTTACACCACCGACAGGGGGAAGATAAGGACACAGACAGTTCTCAAAGCATGGCACCAGCCCTGGCCTGGTGGCTTTTTGCCAGGGTAAAATTCTTGTCAGAGTTAGGAGACCATTAGCAATCTGTGTGGGGAGCCACAGGCAGAGCAATGTCCACTTCTTCCCCTCAGGAATATAATTAAACGGGACTGTGCCTCCACTTTGAGCCCCGGGCAGCGTTGTGTTCTTCTTGCCCTCCCTCTTAGAGCCAATTCCCCCTCCAGGGCTGTCACTGGGTGCCTGCTCAGGGTCTGGCTGCACCCACAGCAGGCAGTGTACAGAGACCCCCGGGCGGGCTCCAGCAGCGGGACAGACGTGTCCCAGGAGAGAGCAGAGCAGAGCAGAGACATCCGGCTTGAGCTATAGTATGTTCTGGACCACCTGGCAAGCTGAAAAAGCCCTATCTCTCATCGCCCAGCTAATTAGTTTGAGTGCAGTGCCACGAGGGTGCAGCGACACCGACTCCAGTCCCGGGGTTAGCGCAGCTGGCCAGGCTATCTGATAGCTGAGCACTCTGCAGCAGACACAGGCAGTCACCTTCTAAGGGAGGCTGGCCTAATTCTCTCTCCTCACAATTTTTAGCTCAATCAAAGGAGCACTTTTTTTCTGGAAGCCTGAAAAAAACACTTTTGTCCGTCTTTTAATTGTAAACGCTGCAGCAAAAAAACAATTAAGAGTTGTACTGCCAAAAGCCTGTGCTCTGGACAAAGTCAAGTTTTCTCTTTAATATTACAGAATCTAGAAAAAAAATCAGGTAGCGAATTTAGTCATACTAGAGCTAAGAAACAGTGCTTGGCTTTCCCCACTGATCAAACTACGGGACATAGAGAGAGTTTGGCTGATCCTCAGTATCCCTATCCATGTGTAGATTGGTGGTCTGGGAATGCCTTTGGGTTCAAAAATACAGATGTGAGATTGCAGCACTCATTAGCTTCCCTGTCTGTGCAGGTAGTGAGCAGGAACTCTGAGCTCCATCACAGTGCACATCTTCAAGACTTCTGAAACAGTCTCCATGGCTTTTCCCTCCCATGTTTTTTAACATTTTTATTCCTATAAGTAAGTCCTTTCTAAATTTTTTTACTGATTTCGTTGTCCAGAACAGTTATGAAAGCCAATTTCCAGTCTCATGTACCTGTGATTGTAAAAAGATATAAAGAGAGAACCTGTGTTTGTTCTTCATCCCACCTTTAAACATGTGAGACCATCTTTCCAACATGATAGAACTTATTTTTAACCTTCCATTAATGTAAAAGACTTTGAATTTCTGTTAGATGACTTCAGCTTCTTCAGACTGAAAAATGTTTTTGTGTTGGTTAGGGATTTTTTCATTTTGTCTTTCACTTATAGTATGCAACATACAGCTTTACCCATCTTCCCTTTCATGGAGCTCTTTAATCTCCTTTTGGGACAACTTGCAGTTGCTCTTTATCCCAGCCATCACAGTATTTCTTCATGAGTGCTTTGTGCTGCCTCCCAGCCAAAGGTGCTGTCGCTTGTTTTTATGTTACTTTTGGGCAGGATAATCTTGCTTATAATTTATGTTTGCGGCCACAGCTTATTTCTTCATCAACTGCATTTGGTTTTGGAGATCTGCCAGGGTTTATCCTCTTGCAGGACATTCATTTTAGAAGGATGGCTTTGCTTGGCCTGGCTGTAATAACACTTTTGGTTAATCCCTGGTGCATTCATAGCTTTTATATTGCAGGCTGCTGTGCTTGATTAGTGCAGCCTTATCCTTTAGTCCTGAGTCAGCCTCACTTGGCAGAATTTACCAGGTTACCCAAATGACCAACCCTCACAACTTTGTTTACTTCAGTTTCTGGAATAATCTCACCACACCCATCAGCATCCTCTGTCTTTTCCTGAGCTGCTATCCTCAGTTTCTCTGGGATGTTGTGTTATTTCAGAGACGTGTCTGTCTGTCTGAATTTTGTAGATTCTTACATACTGGAGGCTGATTATTCCACAGCTTTCTCCAGAATACTGAATTGTTTATTAACCCCCTTCATTTGCAGCTCCTGAACCCTTTTTGATTGTGGTTTCCTCATGACCAGCAATATGGTGCTTCCAGGATTCGAGGTCTGTCTTTTTGATCCCCTCTTTTTACTGCCCAGGCAGTGGTGGAATACTTGTGCTCAGATGCAATTTGAAGTTATATAATCCCAGCTGAATGCTGAAGAGTTATCTTTCAAGCAATAAAATATTCATTTGCTCTCACCAACATTTTAAAACACATTAGAGAAGAATACATACTGATTTTCCCGTTTTTTAAAACTCGTGTTTAGAGAACTCACATCTGGATCATATTTACTCTGATGGCTTCTTTTAAAACTTTGGCAGTGATGGTTCACCTGAGTGAAAAGAAAATGCTGTGTTTTGAAACTGGTTGTGATAATGATAATTTGATCTGAAAATATAAAATTACTGTCGGAATACTTCAGATGTCTGGTGATATTAAAAAAAGCACTGCTGCCTTGAAACAGAGAATCTTGTTCTCTGAGGGTGACAGATCTCTCAGAAAGTTGTTACTTGGCATGCTTTGGTAAATATTTAAGAGATAATCTTGGGTGAAACCAGTAATTTTGTTGATAAAAATATCTCATAAAACAGAAGAAAATTCATCACTGCTGAGTGGAGTTCTCTAGAAGGAAAACATTTCTTTAGTAATTCTTAACAAACAAACAAAAAAAAAGGTTTAATTAAACACCTGACCTAATTTTCTTGTAGAATCCATGTAGACTTTAAGGAAAGTTAGGAAAATGTCATGGGTCAATAGGTATTTCCTTGTTTATGCTTGTGTGATGGAATCAGCATAGTCTGCTCTGAGGGAAGTATAGAGAAGTTGATTTGTGGTGTAAGGGAGAAAAAGGGAAATTCTTGGTGTTGCCAGGTACAGAAGGAGGATGTACAAATGTAACTTGGCCGCAGAGTGCCCTGGGGAGAACAATTGATACAAGAAGCTGTAAACAGTAAGAGAGCTCACAAAGTTACTGAAACTTGTTAGTTTTTTAGATATTCAAGTTGTTGTGTGAGGATAAGGAAGTTTTTGGCTCACAGAATGTTTCCTCTGTGTTTAAGTCCTTCTGTGAGGGAAGAAGTGACAATGTTAGGGAGGACTCAGATTCCTGTTTTCCTGGCAGGCTTAAAATGTTAGAAAATAAGAGTAAGCTGAGTACTTCTGCCAGGAAGAAAAAGATAAATATCAAAACTGAGTCAGAAAGGATCCTGTATCACATATCCACATCCAAAGCCATGTTCCAAAGTCTAAACTGAAGATAACAGCAAGAGCCAACTGCACATTTGGAACCTCACTAAGATTTGCTCCCAGTGAGCTAGAACTCAACTCTTTGCTTTCTGATATCTGGAAGCCCATTTTCTTATTAAGAGCTGCAGGCATAATTTCATAACTTGAAGGATGAGAGCAGGTGACTTTTAGGTTCCCAAGACACATAAAGTGAAATCAGGCTCAGAATCAATTTTCCCTCCACAGGTCCCTTTCTGCTGTGCCATGGCACTGGCTGATACAAACAAGGCCACAGTCACAGAGGGGTGTGTGTGTGTTTGTGTTTATGTGCAATCCCAGCCATCTCTACTCATCATATAGACAATAGTGAGTACTCAGTAGGGAATAAGTGAAAAAGCATGAAATTCTTTCTTAGAGTGTACTGTTTTGAACACATTGCAGGAATGGCCTGGACTCCTCAAGGCTGAGACAGGGTCACAGGTTGAGGAGAGTGTACTTCATTTCAATGGCCAGCACATATAAGCTTCCAAGTATCCTTGCTATGGTGTGTTTTGTTCCTTGGACTCAACAACACAAATTTAATATTTCAGTTTTACTGATAGTGAAGCCAAGGTAGAGGAAAATTTAACAGCTGAAGGCTAAGCAGCCTAGGAAGAATAAGATTCAGATGCTAAGCCCACAGCTGCTGCTCTTCTTTCTAAGCCAAACTGAATCTGACTCTGTCCTACATATGTATAAAAATATTATTATAGCATTAGGTTCATCTAAAGACCAGCAAATGTAGCCATGACTCCTGAAAAGCTGAAAACATGGAAAGGCTGCAGCTGAAAGTCCTACAGCCTTGGAGAGAAGATGCATGTAGAAGAAAGAAATACGTATAGCATACTTATTTGAGAATTTTGGTAGTTTAAGGTCTCTTTCATAGAGATGCTGGGGCATCTGTATTGGTTCTGCACTGTGGGATCAAAACTGACCTTTTGTGTCCTCTTATTGCCTTTTCCTAGTCTTAAAATTAAAGCCAAACATGGTTTATGGGGAAAAGAGGTTTTTGTCTCGGCATTTATTTAAGGATCCTTAGGTGCAGCACTTCATCCAGAAGGAAATGCACCAAACTGTACCCCAAAATGCACCCTGAAATGCACACACCTATGATACATCGCTTATACAATTTATAGGCTTTGCAAATTAACACATCTATCAAAGATTCCCCAATGAGAGACTTGAATGAATCCCCCATTCTGAGGAATCTCCCCCTGGATGGGCTTAACTTAGTTTACAGAATGTGTTCTAGAAGGGACCTTGGTGTCTGGGGCTTTCTGACCCCTGACTGCAAGGCTTCCAGGATGTTTTGGTTTCCTGTGGGTCTTCATTTAAGATATCAGACTTAAAGAATTACAAGTATGTGGGCTAAGAGCACTAAGACTACATGAAAACTATATAAAAGGGTATATAAAAGGGGTATAAAAGAAAAGGGAAAAAATCATCCTGACATCACTCTCACACAAGATGTACTTTTTGTTTGCCCCAGTCTGAAAGGTGACTCTATTTGAAAACATTTACTGTCTCCCAGCAAACAGTGACAGTGTTTTGTCCAGACAGCAGCAAAGTAGCTGTAGAGTAGTAGAGTAGTCAGTTTTCTTTAATTCATTTTTCTCCATCCAATTTATTATGGACATGAAGTTCTGTACTTAGTAAAGACATCCACACAAGAGAATATCATGTCATATTTGTGATGAGCTACTCACAAGCAGAGCAAAGTGTATGTGTGGGATTGTTACTGATGAAAAACCCAATGTTAATGACAATAAATGGTGCTCTCTACTATGTTCTGATTCTAGAAAATAGAATCCAGTGAAATGGATACATGAATGTTTGTATGAGTCATGCTAAACTAAAATTATGCTTCTCAGGGAAATGATGAAGCTCATTCTTAGAAAGGAGGAAAGAAATGTCTTTCAATTCACAAAGCTGACTCACAATATAACTATGCATATCATAAAGCATGTTCATACAACTCTTAACATGGTTTACAGGCCTCATCTCCTTTCCCACTACCTTCAAACCACCCCGTTAGCCTAACAGCATTTAACAGTAAGAAACTGCCCCTGGCAAGATGAACCACAGTGCCCTGACCTAGAGAAAGGTGTACATTTTGCACAATGTGATCCCTCAAGGCAAGGAGCTCGGGGAGCAGCTCTAGCTGAGGTTTGCTCATTAACACTTTCTGTCCGTGCATGGCAGAGACACACAGACCCCGTGTTTGCTGAAACTTAAACATCTAAGTCATTAATCTGCCTCTGTCCGTGTGGGTTCTGTGTGTGAGCTTTGTGTTTGTTTCACACCTGGGCTCTCTTTACCACAGGGAAGGGGATCACGTCCCAGTATCTGCCAGTTTGGAGAGTGAGCGCAAGGACAGCTGCACAGTCAGATTTCTCCTGTCATTTCACTCTCACCTCTACTCCCTTTCTCCCTACTCTCTCCCTCTGCACAATGTCTGCTTGCTAGATTAGAAGTGTGTGACTGCCATTTAACTCTCGTGACATCTTTGTGAGTCCCTGCTGCAGCTCAGAGGGCAGGGAGGACATAAGAACAGGGAAAACTATTAGGGTTTTTCATTAACTAACATGGCTAATGAAACAGAAACCACCTTTAGAGAAATCATGACAATGGACAAGCTCCAGCCTGGAACACAGGAGCAGTCATGCCAGTGGATACTCTGGAATAATAATCTTAGGATCAGTTTAGAGGCAAAGCTGGAAAGCAGTGTAATGAGGAATGGGCATCAGCATTTCAGTCATAGAAGTGATGTCTGCCAGCTTAATTTTTAATGGAGAGAAAATTATTGAAGTATTTCTGAAAGATTAATACAGTTACTGATATGGAGGATACTGCCATACATTGCATGCTAAAAACATCCCTGTTATAAACAATCTAATCTGTACCCCTCACCCTTAACTAAGTTTTCTAAAAAAATACTTCTTAGTCAATTATAGCTGTAAGTCTACAGATAAGACTATATGAGATGCGGCAATGTTTCAATAGACTTTTATTTTCCATTTGATTTTTCTTTTTAAACAAAGAATTCAGGGTAATAGCTGCTCCAACCAAAGTCACTACTGAATATCAATATTGGAGCATGGATTTTCACGATTCTGTGGGCACTGATTTCCTGATGCATTTGAATTCTGAAAGATGAAAAAGATTTGATGTGTTGAGTTAAGGAGATGAATTTTATGTTTGTAAGAAGCATACAGTTTTTATTGCTCCATGGCTTTGCTGGGGATGCTTTTACAATTTTACTGTTTTTAGGTGATTTAGTGTTTTGAATTATTGCAGGCAGAAACATTTAGAGCAAAAGTCCAGAGTTTGAACTTGATCTTGATCCAATTGAGGATATCCTATGATGATTCTACTATACTCTGTAAAGCGATTGGTTTGAAAAGTGGCTAATGGAGCAGATCCAAAGAACAGGGGTTAAATTATTCCTAATGTCAGGTCAGGCAGGAAAAAAATTAAATCCTAGAGCCATAGGGAACAAATATTCTTGAGCATTTTCTCTGTGCAGCTTTATTCACCAGCAGTGTCATGCTAAGGTATAAAGAGCAGCCCTTGAGCCTGGGCTTCTGTCAGGAAACAACACTTCAGGCAGTATTTTCTAGAACCTCTCACATTACAATCTTCAAGTTTCAGCTTTCTTTTCTTTCTTAACCAGGGTTAGCATAGACTGTAGTGCTAACACACATTGCTTTTGTTCAATGCATTTGTGTGCTGAAGGTAAAGGGCACACTTAAATGGCAGCTTTGTATAATGTACCACTCTGATCTTGTGCTGCCTGAAAACAAATAGACTCTTTATGTGTGGGAACACTGACAGCCACAAGGAATTCTACATCCTGATCTTCGTCGTGAGCAATTGGGTGTTCCATTTTACCTAGAACTGGAACAGCTGGTATGAACAGAGGCTTAAACTCAAGGAGAGGAAGCAAAGGAATAAAGAATGGTGTGTCACAACAGGGCTTAGTATAATGTGAGCCCAGAAGGAAAGGAACCAGATGAACCCTGCAAGGAAAGGAACCAGATGACCCCTGCCTAATTATCTCTACAAGGCAGAGAGGACAGAAAAAAAGTATTGGGTGGATATTAGAGAACTACAAAAATTAGGCAAAGCTACTCATACTCTAAGAGTCAATTTAAATTTCAGACTTACTAGCAGGACAGTGCTGGACTCCAAAATCTTTAGTTTTCTTGTTAACCAAAATGCTCCTGTGTGTGTCACAGGTGCATGTGGCAGAGGAATCAAGAAGCAAATGATGGGACCAAGATAGCATCTTACTGATGAATGAAACCTGGAAAGGAATGTGCAAAAGTAAGATGACTTTCTTGTTGAAAATAGAAAAGAATCCAGAAGAATCCACATAATTTATAAATGATGTAAAAACTTGGCTCCTGCTCAAAGAGAGTGGACATGATCAGAAATCCCTGAGACACATTAATCACCTCTACTTTCTGGCATAATACTTGTACCATGTGAAGGAGAATGTTGAGTAGGAATATGCACAAACCACAAGGGGACCTTGGAGTTTGTTCTTAGAATAAAATGTTGAGCTTCACTACTAAATCCCTTTGCCTTTGTTTTCCAGTTTGTAATGCTGGATGATCACCCATTAGGAATGATGTTATTTAACCATAAAAGTATTATTTGACAACTGCTAATTACATGCTTCAAAATCTTCTACAATTTGCACCTTTTTGTTAAGTATTTTGTGGCTCTAGTGCTGATTTTCCTAGAATTAAAATCCCTTCCTTAAGCCATCTGGGGGACATCAGTTATCTGAAACTACCATATGGCATACTCATATGCATTCTAGTAAGATTTTTTTTTCCTTGCTCTTTTGAAAATGTTGACAATTTTGACTTTGAGAGAAATATTTAGCTATTATTCCTTAATTATGAGAGTTGTAATGAAAAGAGAAGGGAGCTGTTTAATCTCAACGTGAGAGCACCATCTAGAGGCAAATAACATAAACTGTAGCAGGCTCGGAGCCCCCGCGGTCGAGTCAGCGCTTTGCGGGTGAGAATGCTTTGAGCAAATAATCTCAAACTTCTCTGTATTTCACATGCAGTGAAACCATTTGTTTCCATTTGGATCGTTTTCGAGGTTTTGCTTTATGTAGCCAAAATCTGATGGAGGATTATTGGAGTTGCTGGGTATCACACGGCTTGACAGCTCTTTTGCATGGGCAAACCATCTGCAAGCCCACATAAATCGTGGAGTGCCTTACTTTAAAAGGTAATGAATTAGAAATAAAACAAAGCTCCCTGTGATCAGAACTTCATATTTAGGGAAATTGGGCATATTTATGGCTCCTTAGAGGACTTTGATTTTTCACTGCAAGACATCTTGGCTAATGTGCCCCTTGTGAAAAGAATCACAACATGATATAATAAGTGTGAGTGGAAAGTTGTGTCTATGCACCCCTGGTTTATGGAGAGGCAATAAGCATGCTCTCTTAACCACTGTTACAACCATAAGATTTTGAAGTAATTCCAAATATGCACACCCATCATGAAAAGCCCAGTTATTCAGGGGCAATAATACTGATGATATGGTTTCTGAGTGCATCAGAAGGATGATTAGATCCCTAAATTACCATGGGTTGTGTGATATCACAAGGTATAACTGCATCTCTGTCATGAAAAAATTCATATTTGATTCAGTTCTGCGTCCTAGACCTAGGATGTTTTCTGGCCCAGGATGTTTTCACAAAGATACTCTTCTTCAGGCACAGAGGATATGCATAAAGCTTAGATAGCACCAAAAAAAAAACCTGAAAAAATCATCATAAAATAGTTGTGACTTCAAAATATGTATTTTGCTCAACTACATAGCAATCCCTTAGATAGTTATGTTTTCTTTCAGAATTCTAGGGTCTTCCAGATCCTAGATAAATATTCCCAAATTAACAAACACTTTCAAATAATTACAATGCTGTTTGAGATTTTCAAATTAGCCAATTACATACCCCTATCCAGCCCAGAGAAAGGGTCATTTCAGCTCGATGGGTCCATCCACATCAGCTATATATGATTGGCTCAAGCCATACTGGCATCAATAAGAACATCTGCAGAGAGTTTGTTTTTTGGCTGCCAGGCTGTGGTGAAGCTCATGCCACCAGGCCTTCATCATGCTTGTTTTATTAAGTGGCTGGATTATTTAATTAAGCTTTAATTGCTTTTGCAGCTTCACCTAGCTGTGCAGATATGCCTTAGACAGAGATTTTATAGCATTACAGTCTGCTTTATAAATTCAATGAATTCCCACTGATACCACAGCAATTCTCAGTGGTTATGAAGATTCCTCTAAACCAGAGGGATGCATTATTAAGCCTCTCGTTTCCATCCTCTGGGATGTCAGTATCTCCTTTTCTGCCATCTCAAAGTCTCTTAAGGCAGATAAGGTCTTAATTTTATTATTAAAATACTTCTAACGCTTTGTATTTCTAGTGCTCTCTTAGTGTTTGCTAAGGAGGTTAAGATCTAAGTGGTCATGGATTTATTTTCTTTTTGGTTTTATGCCTGGAAATCATGTGCTCTACACAGAGCACCTGCAGAGGATTGAATATATAACTCAATATGTGGCTCAGCTGGATATAGTTTCCTGTGCTAGGAACAAATATCACCTGACAAAATGTCACAAAATGTGCTTGTGCTCACTCCTTGTAATTCTAGCAGAGAACAAAATTACCTTCGAATGTTGAAGGAGACTTAAGCCTTTTCTGGGATGGCAGTTGAAATTTACTTGAAGGATAATTTCAGGTCTAATGATACCAGAAGGTGACTGACACCAAGGATTTCCAGTACCGGAGGGGAGCTTACAAGACAGATGGGAAGGGACTATTTTGAGAGTGTATAGTGAGTGAACAAGGAGGAATGGCTTCAAATGGAGAGTAGGTTTAGATTAGATATTGCAAATAAATTCCTTACTGTGAGGGTGGTGAGGCCCTGGCACAGGTGGTCCAGAGATGTTGGTGTTACTCCATTTCTGGAAGTGCTCAAGGCCAGGTTGGATGGGGCTCTGAGAAACCTGGGATAGTGGAAGGCATCCCTGCCAATGGCAGAGGGGTGGAACTGGATAATCTTTAAGGTCCCCTCCAACCCAAACCATCCTATGTTATTCTAAAGATCAAATGATCTAAAGATCATATATCCTTTAGGATATATGTGAATCTCCACAGGGAAATCAACATAAAAGGTTGTTGTGGTTTAACCCCAGGCAGCAGCCCAGGCCCATGGAGCTGCTCACTCACTCCCACACCAGCAGGATCAGGGGGAATAATCAGAAGGGTAAAAGCTACAAAATTCTTGGGTTGAGATAAGGGCAGTTTAATTGGGAAAGCAAAAGCCACACACACAACCAAAGCAAAACAAGGAATTAATTCCCTGCTTCCCAAGGGCAGGCAGGAGTTCAGCTTTCTCCAGCAGAGCAGGGCCCTGTCACGAGTAATGGTGACTTGGGAAGGCAAATGCCATCACTCCAAATGTCCCCCACTTCCTCTTTGCCCAGCTTTATGTACTGAATGTGATGTTCCATGGTCTGTCCTTTGGTCAGTTGGGGTCACCTGTCCTGGCTGTGTCTCCTTCCACCCCTCCAGGCACCCCCAGTCTCCTCACCAGCATGGCTTTACAAAAAGCAGAGAAGGCCTTGGCTCTGGGCAAGCCCAGCAATAACAAAAACATCTCTGTATCATCAACCCTGTGCTCAGCACAAATCCAAAACACAGCCTCATAGCAGCCATGGTGAAGAAAATTAAGTCTACCCTAGCTGAAACCAGCACAAAGATATGCAACTAAAATTTTATTCTCATTGGAAAACAAGAAACTCAAGGTATATGGTTTCTGCATGCCTTGGGGTTTAGGGGGTGGGTTTCTATACTGGAGAAACTAAGAAAGTGAGAAAAATAACATAGATCAGTGGCTCTCAAGTCTTCTGCATTGGATCAAACTATATAGCTCAAGTCCTAAGAAAGTGGAGGGAAAACATTTTCAAAAGCTTGTTAATTGCATGCTTTAAAAGTACTAAAAATTCCATTTTCATGAAAACCATGTGACAGTTCTGAATTAGGAGCAGTTTAGCACAGTCTGTTTTCAGATGGAACAGATCTTTGGAGATAGCTGATTTCTGAGGTTAAGACTTCATTACTGCATCAGAATACTGATGTAAGTGCTGTTGTGTAAGATACTGTGTGAATCGTTATCACTACCTCTTCTTGCTACTTACATCTGATTACTCTCTAATACTTAATTTTTTTTTTCATATAGGCTCAGTTTCTGTTGGTTTTTCTGTCTAGGAATCTGTCAGTCTTTGCTCTGAAGCTGATTAGAAATTAGGCTCATATGCCTAATTCATGCAGGTCAATATTTAGGTAGTGACACCTAGCTGGGAGGAGAAGTCAACAGGAGGGTGGTAACACCCTAAAGCATTCTTTCTAAATCTGCAGGAGTTCACCTGTCAACACTTCCATTGAACACAGAAATCAGCTACATCACTAGTCCAGATTGAGCCTTTGTGCAACCACAGTTCATTGACTCATCAGGATTACTGCAGGGTTAACTTGGCCCAGTTTCTCTTTGTTGTCACAGTGACTACAGAAAGGTTCTCTCCCACCCAGGCTACACCAAGAGCAGCGTGGGCAGCAGGCTGAGTGAGGTGATCCCACTCTGGTGACACCCCACCTGCAATGCTGGATCCAGCTCAGGGGTCCCCAGCACTGGAAGGACATGGAGCTGTTGGAGGCAGTCCAAAAGAGGCCACCAAGGTGATCAGAGGGATGAAGCATCTCTGCTGCAAGGAAAGGATGAGAGAATTGGGATTGTTCAGTCTGGAGAAGAGAAGGCTTTGGGGTGACCTCATTGCAGCCTGCCAGTACCTGAAGGGAGCCTGAAAGAAAGATGGAGAAAGACTATTTACAGGACACAGGGAAATGGCTTCGAACTCAGAAAGGGCAGGTTTAGATTGGATATTAGGAAGAAATACTAATTGTGAGGATGGTGGGGCCTTGACACAGGTTGCCCAGAGAAGGTGGTGCTGTCCCATCTCTGGAAGTGTTCAGTACAAGGTTGGATTCGACTCTGAGTGACCTGGTCTAGTGGGAATTGTCTCTGTCCATGGCTGGGCTCTTGGATTAGAGACCTTTAAAAGTCACTTCCAACCCAATCCATACTATGATCCTATAATTCTATATTTTGTATTATTTGAGTAGCAAATTGTTCACCTATCTGTTTCTTAGGAATGGGTTTTTGGCTAACTGTTCTCACAAAAGTGAGAGATTTGTTTCTCAATGACATGAATAAGGAATCCCACATTTCTGGTTTCAGTAGCAGAAGCAAACCCATTCGCTGTGCACCTGCTGATCCCCCATGCCCAGGAGAGGGCAGCAGTAATAGAAAAATATCTTTCTAATATATTCAAGAATTGAAGAATATCTATGTAAAAATGGTAAGCAATTTCCCCTCAAGATTCTTACCAGTCTTTCTCATTACCCCTATCCTTGCTGGTAGTACATGGGACTCTTGTACCTTTTATTGTGGATGTCAAATAACCATAGAAAAGAAGGACCCCAGGCCAAACATCAGTTAAACCCTAAATTCCAGAACTTAACCCTATAAGAATTAGAGGAAGTCTCTTAGAAACCCATACCCTCCCTAAAATGTCACCAGCTCTGCAGGGACACAATTTACAGACCTTTTTTAAAATTTAAACTTGCATGGTTTTGAACAAAATGTGAGTCCTTTGATGACATCAGTACGCTCACATCAGATATCAAGATTTGATAAAAACTTCCTTTGCTGAGGCTGAGCTTCCTGCTGTTCATCCCTGCCTCTACAGCATTTAAAGAACTGCCTTTACTAGGGAATGCCTGGTTGCCTCTCAAAACAGAAAGCTGGGGAATTTGATCTGTAGGCCAGATTCTCCCTCTGAGATCACTGGCACAGAGAACATTTCCCAGCAAGAACATTAAGGACTGTGGGAGCAATGCTCTCAGAGGAACCTTACACAAGGTTCTGTGCTTTTGAAACTGCACCAATAAAAAAAATCCAACATCCTGCCAGTCTGATTTCAAGAACCACTTGGGAAAATTTGGTCCATTGAATTCTCACTGAAGGAAGTCACTGCCACTGAACTCTTGGAAGTGTTGCCACAGCTGTTTTGGGTCAGCAAACTTAGTTATTCAACATATCATGCACTGTGTGTGCATGTGAGCAAACAGAGTAGCATTATGAAGTGCTGCTTCTCCTCGTTGGGTGTGTGATTTGGTGTGATAAATTCAAATGACACCTCCTCCCGCATAATCTTTTGTGTTTTTGCTTTGTTTTTCTGGTTCTGAGAGAGATATCTGGAGAGATCAATTAGATGTACAGATGTAATGATAAGATGAGGCAAGGAAAATGCATGTTAGGCAAAAAATGACCTTTGTTATACCTCCATCTCAGCAGATCCACCCTTGATTGCAAATATTCATGACTAATGGCACAATTTTAATTATAATGGAACACTTGTTGTTGAGATGCTGCAAATGCATTTGATTTTCAAAAGCTTTCATTTTCGAATCTTTTGCCTTGCTGAAACTCCATGAGCTGCAATAATTTTCTATGAAACTTGCCAAAGCCAACTTGAAGCCAAAATAATGTATGATAAAAATTCTGAATGAGGTAAAACACATTGATGGAAAAACTGTTTAAATGCACAAGTGTTCTTTACATAAATACTTTCACATAAATACTTTTTCAGTGTCTGGATTCCTTTTCTGATGAAAACAGAAAGTGAGGGGACAAAATCCTTGTGGAAAACTCTTGCACCGGTGGATGATATCTCTTGACATGTGATATTTTTAGGAATACAGAAATTTCTAAATCAGGTCATACTCAAGATCTGTCTTCTCTATCTACCACATTTTAGCATGTTCAAATAATTCTGAGAGATGACTGAGGCAGGAACTTCTTTGCTTATGTTGGTTATTCTTGCAGTGGTTTCCATTTTAATTATTAAGGCAACCGGTGAACCCAAATAAATCTTAGTATGGTATAATACACCAGATCATCCCTAGAGCCTTTTTCAAAGAGTGATACAAGCTGCTCACTGTCCCCTGGAACACAGGTTATTTCTATTCAATGTTCTGCTCAGTGTAAACAAAACTGAATACTGAAGATCTTCTACCTACCTCACATAACTTGTTTCTTTCCCTAGTTACTGTATCACTTGGCTTATAATTTAGTGCCATTTGAAATACTTAGTTCAGTTTCCTTTATACAGCTAAAACTTTATTATTTTCAATCAACCTCTCTATATACACCTTTAAATATGGTTCTTTATGGCTTTATTCTCCCCCTTGCTTTTTATTTTTCATACGAAGCTGCTATGTAACTACCTCAGCCTAGAAGCCTAAAAAAAAAAAGCCAATTGCTTCAGAGACGTGGTGGAAAATGTGATCTGAGTTGTTTGCATATCTTTCACATGTTTTTCCCTTTGCTTCAAGAAGGATGCAGAAACTACACATCAAACATTCTCAGTGTTCCTGTACAGTCACAGCTTGAGCTGGACTATTAGAGAATATTAACCTTGCAGTAGTAAAGGCTGGGCAAGGACTGGCAAGAGACAGCACTGCTGCTTGAAATACGGGAGATTCTGTTTATGGAAAGAAATGTTTCCCCTCAGAGGTAATTAAACTGGTTGCCCAGAGAGCTTCCAGGATTTTTGTCTTTGCAGATTTTCAAGACCCAACTGGATAAAGCATCCTGGTCTAATTGTAATAATTGTTGGCCCTGCTTTGAGCAGGCAGTTGTCCCACAGGACATCTAAACGTTTCTGTGAAACATGAGATAGTTGAAAATCTCTTCTTTTAAAGACATTACATGGACTGTAATCCCTTCTGACAACTGATAAATTTGAAATTCCCTTTGCATTTTTTCATGGTCTCTACTCAAAAAAGTAAAAATGTGAGATATTTCTTTGGAAATGCAAAATATTGGTGTGATATCATCACCTAGTTAGTCTAATGCTATTTACAATGCAGGCAGAGAAGCTGAGCTAACACCTGTGTTTCACCATCACAGAAGTACTAGGATGTAAGTAAATGCCTGTGGCAAAGTATTTATCATACTTGTGCAGTGAGATAATACAGAGAAGTGTTTTATTACATGGAGGTGGGATTGGCACCAGAAATAACAGCTGTCATTGTGAGGCTCTCCAGAAATCCAAAAAATGACAATCATTCCAATCAGTGTTCATAGTTTTGCAAAGAGCTTTTACATCATGCTTCAAAAGAACAGGGTTATAAATTAGGCAGAACAATATATATTCATATTTCTTCAGAAATATGGTATGTAGTGTGCCATAGGACTGATTATAATTTAGGAATAAAAATCCTGGAGAGAACCTCAGCAGGGATGGATAAAATCGTGAAGACTGATGGAAAGAAAATAAATGTGTCTGGAGAGAAAAAGACATGGACACACATAAACTGAAAATCTAGTAACACCCAAGAAGCTTAAAAATCCCATCTGCAGGTTTTGTATAATTCCACAGTGAAGATCAGTACAAGATAAGATGAGGCTGCCCTGGTAGAGTGGGAAATCTGTGCCTCTTGCAGGTGTCAGGTCACTTGTGCCAAAAGCTTGTACACATTACATAACAGAGCAGCAATAGACTGACAGCCTTGTGTCCTGCCCTGCACCTGGGATCAGGACTTCTCACATCAAACCAGGCCAGATTTTGGTCTCCGCAACCACAATGTCATGGAAAAGTGTCTCCACTCACAGGCAGTGATGCAGGGACCCTTGGGCAGGATTTCCTATTTTTGCAGGTAGATTTCAGCTTTGAGATTTTTGGACATAGTTTTTCCCGGTCTTGTTCAATGAGAATTACCATGAGCAAGAGACCTGTTGTGGCATTAGTGATAACACAGCTGTAGGGCACTCTTTCCAGAAGGATGCTGTTCTCTAAGTATATCCTTGATGTGATGAGGTCATATTTGAACATATCTACAGATCTGTCCATTCCAGTGTCAGGCTGCTGGGCCACTGTAGCAGTGATGTGAGTGATTGCTCAGCTTGAGGAGGCAGAAACTGGACATACATCTGCAGACATTAAGGATTCCTGGGGTATTCTCTGTGCAAGTATTCCCAAAACACAGCTTCACTGTAGAAGGCCCTAAGAGTTTTAGGCTGTTGGAATTTGATCCAAGAACTTTTCACTCAGCATACACTAGGTCCAGATTTGTGTATAGTGGCTCTTTAAGGACAGATTACAGAGGTCCAGAACGAAATTTTCCTTTTAAGCATAGGATTCTTCTTAAGTACTAATGGTTTCCAGAGGAAGAAACAATTCTCTGGCTTACTCGTGCAACCTTAAGTTCAAGGCCAGCCTTGCAAATGTGCACCATTCTGTTTGAATATTTGCTCCACCTCATACAACTCAGCCATGGGCATGCAGCCTATAGCATCAAAAATATGCCTTTTGACCCTACCCAGTTTCACATTAGAATCAGTGTTATAGTCTGATATTTCACATCTGATCTCCTTTTTAAATGTTCTTTCATAAATATCTGTAACCAAAGTCCAAATCCTCAGGTGCTGAAAATTACCATTACTCTTTAGAGTTGGTGTCAACCCAACAGCTGCTCCAGGAAGTGCAGAGTGTAAACCAGAGGGATGCACCTACTTTAAAGTGGTGTGCAAAGAACCCAATTTGCAGAGTGAATGAGGATGTTTAGAGAACAGAGTTATGTAATTCATCTATTTTGGGGATTAGCCATCCCTGAAGTTCTGAAAAAGGTAACTGGGTTGGGCTATTTATAGAGTCTGTTCCTACAGTTACAGCACAGATGCCAGCACAGAACAACATCCAGTTCAAGCCACCCTCTCTGTGCCCCTTAGTGAATTTATACATCACAAATATCTATGAATCTCTCAGATACAAAAAGATTTAGGGATCTAGGAAGCACTCCCACCTCAGCATGTGCTGGCACATTAGTATGTCCTATTTCCTGTCAGCTTCTGACCATGCCTTTGGTTTTCAGGTCATTTGTATTACAGACAGACACAGAGACTCCTTTTTGGTTTCCTGATGGATGAGAGAGGAGAAGAGGCACTAATGCAGCAATTGCTTTAATTATTCTGCTCTGTAATTTCACGAGGCTGCTAGGGAAGCCAGCTTAGGATCCTTCACGTGATTCTCTGTTTCTAAGACGCATTTGTAGGATCACTGTAAAAGTATGAAGCCCATTGTTACTGCTACAGGATGATAATTGTGCAGAAGTTATGAAAAACTACAATCTGTACTCAGAGTTCTCAATCTTGGAGTCAAAAATTGTACAACTTACAGGAAGAGAAGGAACATTTTATAGAAGGATTGTATAGGCTTGGACTAGTAATTGTCATCTTTTCTTAAATGTTGAAAACCAGCTGTTTGTTTAGGTAGTGAGCAGGAAGAAGAGGGCAGAGGAGACAATAGGAGGAAAGTTGTCTGGCTAATGGTGAAAAGCCTGTTACTAAGAGAGAGTTACCCAGAAAAAATTAATTTAAGAACTGGATTCTACAGTGTTGACTATTTTAATAAGGACTAGGAACCATAGAAAATGAAGTGATTGCTTGGGCAAAATTGGTTAGTTCTTAACCTCACTAGTCTATCCCAGGAGACAGGGAGATCACAATGTAAAAAAAAAAAAAGAATACAGAAAATGAGGACATAAATATAGGGTTAGGTCCTTACTTACTTGTCATTCTATATTGTCATTTATACCCAGTGCAAGCTAAGCAATTCTGACTTGTTCATATCCTAGTCCAAACTGCAGAGATTAAAATAACAATGTGCAAGTGGTGATCTGGGCCTCTTATGAAAAGCATAGAAAATTAAGATGAAGAGCCTGAATATCATATGGAAGGAGACACAACCCATTATTAGATTTCAGTGGAGGCTAAGCAAAGAAAAAAACAGCTAAAGATGAACAATTTTGAATTGAGATAGTCTGTATAGCATTCATATAAAGTGCTATACTTCCTGGTGAACTAGATTGTGAGAATTACTATTAGATTTTCATGTTAGCACTGATATTTCAGGAGATGCTAGGAAAAAAAATAGTTTTTAGAAAATTTCTGACCAACATAGAAAGATTTTTAAAAAATATATATATAATGCAAATAGTATGTATGGATTTAAAATGAAAAGAAGTTATTAGTTCAAGAATTTGATTTTGACAAATATTAATAGTCCACCTAATAGTTTAGTGAAAAGGCTGTATTAAATAAATCAGGGAAATCACAGAAAAAGTGCTATCCCTCTAGAAAATAGTATAAATATTTGTAAAAATACATTAAGGGACTATCTTGAAGAAATTTCAGCTCCAAATATATATCCATGGAGTTAATCTTTGATAAGTGTTTACCTAGACATTTTCATTTCAAGGGGTTTGTTTCTGGGACAAGGTCTTTAATATACAACATACAGCATTTTATTTGCTGTAATTCATAGCCCAAATTATGAAAAGCTTTTTATTAAATACAACATATTTTTCAATTCTTAGTTTCACCATTATTAGTGGGTCTGCACTTCCTGCATGTTTACAAAACACGGAGCACAATATTTTCTTTCAAAACCCAAACAAAACAATCATTTCTGCCAGTTCTGTGTGTTTATGAGTTTTTCAGCTGACTGTGGACTAAGATTTTTTCAGAATAGTCACTGGATTGCAGGAAAGGTCTGAAATGTCATCCTCCTTTTGCGAACTGTACTCATCATTCCCAGGAGATTTCATCAGGCTCCCCATTGCTTACTTGGATGCTATCTGCTCATCTGCAGTGGCTGCAAAATACATGGGAATATGAACTTGAAATGTCTTTTCAGGAGAAAGGATAGAAAAATACGAGGCTACCTGCATTAAACCTGCAGAGCTTACTTGTTTTATCCTGTATCATCCTGAGTCTTCATGGATCTTTTATGCAGAGCTGGCACATTCATTCTTATGGTGGTTTTGTTAGGTCAAACCTGACACTTGCAGGTATCTGCTGCTCCTAATATTTAACTATTCAAACCTTTTTTAGTAAATACTTTAAAAGTGTTGATTTTATAGAATGTGCATGTATATGCTTACATGTGCAGATATTTACTGAATAGAAGGTTCCCGAATCCTGAAGTCTTGATCTTCACTTGAGTGAAGTTCTTGAGACTGGCCAAGGAATGGGAGTAGATTTTAGACTCATCTTTGTTTCAATACTGGATGTGTTTCCGTCTGGGATTACTTGTGCTCTAAAAACTGGTGTTCTTGTGTGGCTTGTCAGGGACACCATGGCACTTTCAGGGATGACACAAAAGAACCTGAGCCCTCTTTAGAGCTCCAAGTGCCCTGTTTGGCACTGAAAGGGAACTCAGGCCTGCACAAAGCACTCAGAGCCAGCAAGGGCCTATAATTATTCTGGCCTATATATGTCTATACATGTATGTCAGTATGCATATGCATAGTCTAATTTGGTGTTATCCCTAAAATCCTGTGATCCAACAGCAGTTTTGAGTACTGTACCAGCTTCCTATCTACTGGAAAATCATAAAGTACTGTAATTGTTCATTATAACATTGAATTTAGCAGAGCATTGAAAGCATAATGTTTCAGTGTCATGAGGGCTAAAATTTTTTAATTACTGACTGCAAAATAACTTACTAGACTTTAAAATCCAAATCAAAACCTAGACTTTCACTCACAATTCTATAAATACTTACATGTTTAGCATACAATTCACTAACAGAACTTTAAAAATAAATATGTACTTGTTGAAACTAACCATAGCTTTTCTTACTGTTCAGGATGCACAGCAGCGTTTTGGTTACTGCCCAGTGAAATATGTAGAGACTCGGAGGTAGTTCTGCTTCATGACTTCCTTTGACAGCCATTTTAACATTCCTCCAGGCTGCTCTGGGCTGTTTCACCAAGCTTCAGATTCTTCTCATGAAAGAGAGATGAGATAAGCAGGAGTCTCCATGGGGTCTTCAAAACAGCCATGTAATGCTATGTGAAATTCTAGGCAGCCATCATAGAGGGTGGCATGCAGAGAGCAAGCACTCCTGCATTCCTGATCACAGCATCAAAGCCTGGCATGCCCATGATAGGTGAATAGAGAAGTTCTGTGTTAGATATCATGGCTGAGTCACACCGAAAGCAAAAGGAGGTGTCCATTAACCACACATGTTCCATTTAATTATTTAACCCTAGAAATAATCAGGATCACAATTATCTTGACAGCGTTCAGCTCATCTCCCCAAGTAAACAAGTGAGGGTAAAGTCAGGTGACTGGGACTAAAATCTATCAGCTTCTCTTCTCTCTCTGATATTTTTCTCAGTGATGTTTGCATTTAATCCATTTTTGTCTAAATGTCCATAGCCTAGAAACAAGCATCATCAGTATATACTTTCCTCAGAAAAAACCCAGGGAGATTCAGGAATACTGTGATTCTCCAATTAAAGATTTTCTGTAACTGGAGAAAAAATATACTGGTAAGGAATTATTTCCAAATGAAAAAAAATGGCTAAGACCCCATTGCATGAAGTAGATGGGAGACAAACTAGAACTCTTATAGATGATCTTTTGAGAAATCCTTGTGCTGTTTTTTGTCTAATTGGAAACTGTCATGGGGTTGAAGCTTTATCTGGCTGCATGAACCCAAAACCCACCTGAAGATACCCAACATTGCTTACATAAATTACTGAACACGCTGCTGTGGTATTTGAGAAGCCACAAATCTTGTCAATCAAATGAAGTTCTAAAGAGTTTACTGACTGTCACTTTGGCTCTCCATTGTGTCAAGACAGAAACATTCCCTGGACACATTTAGAAAGTTGCCTCACCAATCATCCAGTGTGTCATCAATTACTTTGTTCCCTTGCTCAATGACCTACTAATATTCTTTAAGCCATAGCTGCAGTTAGAAAGCATTTTATCTGGAACTACCCTCTGGAACAAGCAATGTGGAAAAAGCCTGCTGTTGGAAATAGCACTGCAGTAATCTGACTGCAGCACTGAAGCCTTAAATCTAGAGGATGAATAATCCTATAGGAATAATAATACACCTGATTACATAATTAATTTGTGAAAATTTTCTTTTACATAAAAAATTTGCGAAAAATGCTTTAGTCACTAAACAGTATAATTCTAGAAAGTTTTGTGTCCTCTAACCATATTCCAATAATATGTGTTTAATTTCAAGATGCAGTTAATATTTTCCCTTGACAAAACTAATAAAATTTGCAAACATTTTTAAAATAATTCAGAATTTTTGCAATATGGTCGTTGTTCACCCACTTGGCTATAAAATCTGCCTGATTGCTTTCCTCTTGTTTTCAACCCTGGAGTCTGATTACATCCAATGGCACAAATTCAACGTCAGTGGCACACCACCTGCAAACGAAGCAACACGAATTTCTTCATGCCCAATTTGTTCAGGTATCTGTACAATCTATAAGGGAAGGTCAGGGAAGGGTAGGTTTCTGGCTGATCAAGAAAAACTCTTGTCAGAGGAAAAGGCTGTGGTCAGCTCTTCCCTCCCACACTGTGGTTCCAGCACCTTCAGAACTCCAGAACTCTCCCTCATCTTCAGCACTGCCATGCCCTTACTTGGTGTGTGTAATGCCTCCTGGCACAGAGAAGCCTTCAAGGTAATAAACTTTTGAGTTGACACTCTTATATTGTCTCATTTCCATATAGCATTCTGTAGGTTTAGATGAAGGTAGAAGAGAACACTTGACTCAAGCTTAGATCCAGCCTCAGGAAGTTTGCTGATGTACACAAAAAAATAGCCACACATTTGAACTAAAATCTTCTAAACATTATTCTATTTCAGCCTAAGTCTTATAAAAGTTGCCCACTTTCTGTTTGTCACCTTCCAAAGGAAAAGCAATGTCAGTATTGCTTCTGCAGCATCTACACCAAGACTTTGTAATCAGTTTTTCAATCAGTTACCTTTGTCTGGCAAGTACCTGAATCATTTAATGGTTTGCACACCACTGGCTGCTCTGTTCACTTGGACACACTGATTCCTGCACTGGCTCATTCTTAGCCTGCTGCTTTCAGAATATGAAAACTCAGAATCCACTCTTCTTACTCCAAGAGGAGTAAAAATTGTCTTTTGTAGGTTAGGTCTCATTTGTAGGCATGAAAAATTCCTAAGAAACTGCAGGTTTTGTCACCCATACTTTGCCTTTGTATTTATGTGCACATTCTTATGCATACAAAGGATCATGAAAGGCCTTTTAATTGAGGAGATAATATTTAATTTTTCTTTCTGTTGTTTCTTTTTTATGGTAGTATTCTAAAATAATTCTATAAATTTGGATAGTCTTAATCCTCTTACTGAACAGCAGTTCAGCAGATGTTAGCCCTGATTTCCTGGGATCAGTTAAGAAGTGCCCAAAAGTGATCTGAATTTTTAAAAGGATGCTCAACACAAGGAAAAATTTGAATCTGAACATGAATCATCATCTGATTGAAACATTAAAAGAGCTCAATACTGTTTTCAGTTCCTCATTAAACACTGGATACACTGTGTCCAAACAAAAGTGTAAACAATTACAGTATGTGGTAAAAAAAACTGCATTCATTTGGTCCATTTTCTGTCATTCCCACATTTGATATGCTAAGTTTAGCAAATATGGATGACATTAGATAAGTTAGTAGCAGCTGTATTTTCAAATAACATAATTTTTGGACTTCAGGGAGAATAATCCAAATCAAGCAAGTTATTTTTTCTGCATATGAAGTGATGGCTTTCTAATTTAGCCATGCAAAATTACCATCAGAGGCTCTATTTGTTTACTAATACTGGGCACATATTGAATATTTTTATTTTTGTTTTTTTCCTCCTCTGAAATAAACTTTCTTCCTCTTTTTCATCTTCTCTTGAAATTTTAGGTGCAACCTATCACTACCTTTGAATAAAAATGACACTAGATTTTCTAACACTTGTCCTTTACTTCAGCCTTTACTGTCACATGCTAAAGGTTCCTTATGAATGCCAGATGCATGTAAAACAATCACCTTGAGACTTTCATTAAAGGTTTTGCATATGTTACAGTAAAATCTAAAAAAGGGAGCTTTTCATTACCAACTGCGTGGAGACTTTAAAATCCTCACCTGCTATGCCATTCCACTGCACATTTTTAGTCCCATTATACCTAGGAATATCCTTTAACAAGTTTAGCCATGTTTTAGCCCTCAGGTTAATATCCTGGTGTTTACAGGAGATATAAATCTCCTAATAAAACATATTCCCATAAACCACTGTCTGCTGCATTTAGGGGGAAGGATACTGACAGCTGACAGTATAAATGATGAAAGCTATCTTTACTCTGTTTTCCTGGACTTATTCAATAAACTGCTTCATTACTTCTCAGTTTACTCCCTTATCTATAGACTGAGGGAACCATGAGATCTCTCGAGCTTTTTGGAGTTTCTGTTTCTTCCCTCCTTTTCCCCATGTAATTTTATAACTCTTTATGAGATACAACAGGAATATAATATAAGCAAAAAGCATTCATGGTCAAAGCAATCATATCTTACAAATTCTGGGTTAGAATGTGCAGATGTAAGCTGGGTTTTGTTTGTGGATTTTTTATTTGCTTTTTTTTTCAGGAGAAATACACTGGAAGTCAGAAGAAGCATCTAACACAGGAAAAACATCTTGCAGCAAAAATAATCTTCATGCATATGGGAAAGTACTGCTGATTTACACATTTCACTTCTTAGAAAGCAAGCAGAATTCTGTATTTCTTTCCCAAAATTTATAAAGTACTAATTTATATCTCAGCTGCTTCAAATGCCTTTGTTGTACCTAGCACATTTGGGATACTCAGGGCTATTCACAGGTAGAGGGAGAAGAGAGCAGTGAGAGTCTAACACCATTCCAACAACTTTTCAGTGGCACCAATTTCTCATTTAAATCATGACCCTCTATCATTCTTGGGGCTTCTGCTCTTTTCCTGTATACTCTTTCAGAAAGAAACCTTGTATCTGACCTGAAGTGACAATTCTTATTTCCCACAAATTTTAGAGATGTTATCTTTCCAATATTTTGCAAAAATATTTCGTTTTAACCTTGCACTTGTAGATCACTAACCTTACTGACTCATTTAAGTTTTACCTGCCTGCATTTAACAACTCAAATTTTCTTTGCAAATCCTTCCAATAGCTTTAGAGCTCATGTTTTCTTCGGCACAATTCTGAATTTAGAAGTCAAAATTCCTCACAGCTTCCCAGGACTTTCTTTTTGTTGAGGCCTCTTTACCCTGTAAATGCAATGTCAAATCAACGCAAGCATCTGAGGGTGGGTACATGAGGGTCAGGAGGGTGTGTGTGACAGTGACATCAACTGAGACAATAAAAGGGCTTCCAAGTTACTTAGAAGTTACATTTAAGGGGTCCACTAAACCAATTCAGTGGTCTTTAAATATACTTGACATCAAGAGACAGTCATCTGCTGACATACCCAAGCCAGAAATCTCTTTAACATTCTATCTGGTAAGTACACTCTACTTTTTTCCAAGCTCTCTGAAAGACTTATTCTAATATTTTTTCATTGATTCTTTACCTATTTTTGTGTTAGTGTCTTTTCAGACTATCTTAAAAAATAAGTGAATATTAGTAAGATCAACCTGCTATGTTATCTGAACTAAATTTGTGAAATGAAAAAGTCAGAGACAGTGAATGAGAAATATCTTGAAGGGAATTCAAGTTCTGAATTTGTAATACTTGGTTAGATGGACTGCTAGGGCCTCGTTGATGCTGTCATGTAAGAGACCACGTTATAAATGCTTTTCTGACCTGGAGTAAAGCTGCAGAAACTATTGCAAAAAATGGCATTGCAGAGTTTTCTCTCTCTTAGGTTTCAGTTACTCTGTATCAAATTTCTTTGGTGGAAAAAAAAGATGTTTTTACTGCCAATACTGAAAATCCAAACTAGAAACTGATATTGGAACTGTGTTGTTTCTGCCAGTTGTAGCATCATCAGTGGTAAATATTTTCTAAGTATATTCCAAATGGCATTTCTCATGATGATGTAAAAACCAGAGGGGAATTCATACAGGAAATGCAGAATTATCCCTGAAAAAATGAGGGGCTTAGTTCTGATTTCTCTTCTGTAACTCAACAGGGACTGGCATAACTCAGTAGAGTTATGCCTCTATGCAAAATTGCCAGGAGAAGTGTCAGCCTCTTTATTCTAAAGAATATGCAAAAGAAATAGAGAAAAGAATTAAACTTTTCATTTGAATAGCTATAAACAAGTATTTCACTGGACTTGAAGGCTACAAAGTCATAATGATGTTGATCATTACAATAATAATAGTATTGGAAGAAGATGGTGTTTTCACCCAATTATGCAAGAGATGGATACCTAGATGATGATAATGATGATGATGACAATTCACAGCAGCTAAAGCTGACCAAAATTCGTGGAGTTGCCCAGGAAATAGCAATAAGTTGCTCACAAAATTAGTATTAGAAGTAAATCCATCATTTGCATTCCTTGCTCTAACCCATTTGAAAAAAAAAACAAATTTAAAAATTCTTCTCTGACGTTTTTCAACTTTTTCTCTAATTTAAATTTCTTTGGAATGAACAGAAATAACTCGAATTACAGACTTTACATGTATTCATTTCTACCTTTATAGACAAAATGACTTCCATAAGAAACCTGGCCCGAGCTGCAATCATTTTATGTGCCATATGTTTTTTTACAACCTCTGATGGAAGACCAATGATGTGAGTATATTATTACCCTCTGGATGGCTTTTGCTGCTCTTGAGAATGTGGTGGCTTGTCTGTGTATGTGTGTGAGTTCTGCCTCTGCTTTTGAACCCTTTGGCCAAGCTGGCCAAACTCTGTCCTCTAGAAACAGAAGTACAGGTCTCAGACACTTTGAGTTCTCACATATTTTTTAAAAATAGGCAGCTGAGTAGAGGGAGAAAAATAGTATAAGTCTTCTCTTTTTATTCAAATTGGGCAAGCTACATTTCTTGGGGATCTATAAAGGAGGGCATCTTTTGTCCTGCACTAGAATCTAGCTGGCACTCACACTTAGACACTAACATCAACCAGCTGAGACACAAATCCACAGGGAATCCTGTTTCCTTAGCTCTAGGGTTCACAGAAAACTACCTCTTAATAAATGTCATAGTTTTACTGATTACTTACCTAACATTGTATAAGCCCTAAGCTCCTCTATAATAGCTGAACTAAATTATAGGGTCAAATAATATTGTCACAAAACTGAACTACTTCCCATTTTTGATGTCTTCTCACTGATATATC
This sequence comes from Vireo altiloquus, assembly GCA_013396875.1. Lineage (NCBI taxonomy): Eukaryota > Metazoa > Chordata > Aves > Passeriformes > Vireonidae > Vireo > Vireo altiloquus. The sequence continues at coordinate 511,081 of VZRF01000398.1, forward strand.
CATTACAAATAACAAATCACTACCCACCCTCCCTCTTTCCTCTAGACATCATTCAATCCTTTACAAATCAGGCAGGTTCTACAGCTCTGTATTGTGATACCTCACCAAAGTTCCCAAACCTGGCCCTTTGAGCCAAGTTCTGCAATCCGAGAAGGGCCACAATGGGCCTCTTTCTGTGCTTTCCTTTGCTGCAGGAAGAGGTCAGTGAGTGAGATGCAGTTAATGCATAACCTCGGCGAGCATCGGCACACCGTGGAGAGGCAGGACTGGCTGCAGATGAAGCTCCAGGATGTGCACAGCGCCCTGGAGGACGCTCGGACCCAGAGGCCTCGGAGCAAGGATGATGTTGTCCTGGGCAGGAGGCTGTTCCCGGAGCATTTGAGGGCAGCAGTGCAGAAGAAATCCGTGGATCTGGACAAGGCTTACATGGATGTCCTCTTTAAAACAAAGCCATAATGAGAAAAGCCAGAGCGTTGTGTCTGTCCACGTAAGCACATGTCTGTATAGCGTTGATCAAGTAGGGAATTTCATTGGTATTTATTCAAGCTGCAGTAAGGATTAAAGGCTCTGTTCAAGGTTGTAGCCCCTCTGAGTAAGACATTTCACAACCAAATAATAAAGTGTATTTACAGTGTACTCAGGACCATTGCTGGGAATCTTTTGGCTGATGTATCTTATAAATTGCCAGCGTAAAAGGAAAAAGAAATCCAAACCAGTAAGAAAGCTGGAAAACCATTTAAGACCAGTTCTACAACTCTTATATGGGCAACATTTGTATGTAATCACTAGGCCTGCTTGTACTGTTAACCAGCAAGGAATAAATGCAGGGAAGCCTGTCTCCAGAACAGGCCCTAGGGTAAAAATTTGTTTAACATTGTACTAATGGAAATATGTAAACTTAAACCCACCTCTATTTGCAGAAGAAGGCCTAAAATCAGATGAACATTAATTACATAGCAAAAGCTGCATGATAATAACTTAGGATTAAAGAGTGCAAACATAAAAGAAACAGGATAGGAAGGCAAACCTTAAGATTAAAGTACAAAGGGATAAAATTTTAAAAAGTTCTGAAAAAATTTTGCAAAATACAGAAATGAAGGGAAGGTTTGATTACCTTCCCCTCCTCCAAAAGATGAAACCCTATAATTAACTGCAGAAACAGTGGGGGCAGAGATGGTAGCACATATGTAAGCATGGCCCTAACTATAGAACTGGGAAATTATTCTACACCAGAAAATTACAACTGAAACAAAAATTTTGTGATACATATTTTTTGTCCCTCATTTTCTCTGTAAACTATGTTTTTCTATCTGAATTTCAGTATGTTGGGCTTCATGTGTAAGTAATTTCTTTTGTGAGACCAGTGGCTCTCATATATAAAATTACTCATTTCCACATGCAATTTATTGTAGAATTGGGATCTCAGTTTTCCAGACCTCCAGAATGAGAACCATTAACATGCAGAAATCAGCCTGGGAGAGGAATCATTAGCTGTAATGCATTCAAACTCCAAATAAGACTCAGAAAGAATTGTATAAGATAAAACCAATTATGACAATAATTTTAAAAAGCACCACATACAAAATTATTTTGCATGGTACATGCACGTGTGTGCTTGGAAACCTCAATCATTTCTGATGAATAAGAAGGTTTTCCCAGCAGGAATACTGGATCATGTGCCTCCAAATTTGCCACTGCCAGAGCTCAAACCCAGATGAATTGCTGCTCTAAGCCAAAGTGGCTGCATGGATGTTCCCATGCTGGCTCTTATTTGTTTGTTTGATGTCTGGCACGCCTTGAGAGCCTCATAAACCCCTCCTAACTCACTACAAATATAAATGCAATCTGCTGAAGGCTAGGGATGTGTTTGTAACTAGTGAACTGTAGCCCATCCTCTTGGCCATCCTTTTAGCAAGGCAAAGGCCCTGATGTCGGGAGCAGATGGCACAAGGGTTCTGTGCCACTCGTCTGGTTGTTGGATCAAGGCCTTAAGGTGCACTTTCTATTTATTCCTTAATCAGACATCTGTGCTAACTTCAATAAATAAAATTGCATTTTTGTACCTATGCCTCACTTATATATTACCAAATAAAGTGGACCAAAAGCTCTTGGACATTATTTTAAAGCATTAGAGTGACTGACCTGTGACTTTTTGGATATAATTTAGCATCTGGGGTAAGATTATTAAGCCATTTCATTTTATGACAGCAAAATAGCAAAAAAGTAATGAGGAGAGGAATTTTTATTTTTCCTTTCATTCTTCCTGCACACAAAATCCTATTGGTGGTTAAATAAAAGTTGTTTACCTAGCACAAACCTATTTATGTCCCCTTACAATAATGACAGACTCAAAAACTACACCATCTTCAAGTGCTAAAATCATAACCTGTTTCATTTTGATCCAAACAAAAAATTCTATTCTCCAAACAGCTTATTCCTCCTAATCTTCAACTATCTAGTAGATGAATGATGATTACACAAATATTTAAACTGTCTGCACACTTACAGTATGACTTTTCAGGACTAAAGAGAGCACAGTGGCAGATTAATTAGTGCTAGGTAATGCCCATTCAAAATAAGAGGTAATTTGAATATAATTACTTACTAATTATCTAGAAAGTAGATTTGTTATGGCTTTTCAGCTTAAACCTCTGATTAGGGTAACAGCAGTTAAAACAGCAAAAGGTTCAGCATGGGGTAGAGGATGTTATAAAAAAAATTTTAATAAATTTGCAGAGATTCATCTTCACCTGGACAAACATGTCATTATTGTCATCTCTCTTTCACAGATTGAGGGGACCAGATAGAGGAGTGTGAGAAATTATAGGGCTACTGAAACACTTATATATAATAAATCATCATCATAATAAATTGTAGCAGGGGTCAGAAATAAAAGAAGCGTGATGAAGGTATGTCAAATGATCACTCCTGATGTGGCCTCACTAGGGTCAAGTAGAGGCGAAGGATCACCTTGCTTTTATAATCTGAAAAAAGGCTTTTTTACCAGGACCTGTGTCCTTGAAGACCCATCCTGTGCAGATGTAATATTGACTGCACACACGTTTTTTTATATAATCCTCAGTGAAATGAAAATTAATCGTGTGTCTCACTGGTGACTCACTGAAACCAAAACACCAATATCAATATCGATCCTCAGAGGAAGCCAAACAGGAGCATATGAAAAAACCCCCAACAAGCTCATGAAAATTTATCAAAGCCAAAATCACAAGAAGTCAAACAGAAACAAGACAGATTGTGAGATCTGTAGGTAAAACCTACTGGTGGCTATTTAACTGATTGGCTTTCTAAGCTGCTTCTGACTTCGCCTGCCGTAAATGCTCCTGTTTCGTTGCTCAGTTCACCACTGAACGCGTGGCGTCTGACTCCTCGCCTTGTTAGCACATTCTGACAGCTTTTGTGCGAGCTGCTTGCCCCTCATTGTTCTGCTGCTGGGTTTCTAGAACTGTGGGGTTTATCTCTCTGGCCATTGTTAAATGATGGAAAAGGGAATTCATTTAACAGATTCACGGTTTGCTGTCTGTTGTAGCAAAGCTGCCATCCTTTATGGGGCATTTGGGTATAGCAAAGGCACAAGTCCTCGCTCTCTTGCCTCCTCTTCCCCTCCTGTCCCCAATGTGCATAAGGAGTTCTTTCACCTGACATGGAAGTCAAGCGCTGCTTGCATTTAATAATGATGCATCAGAGAATATTTTAGAAAAAAAAAAGACAAATCTTTTCTTTAGATTTGAATATATCTAGGGCTCAGTGTTGGTTTATTCTCCCTCTATCCCATGAGGTGTAGGGAAGGGTTTAGTGCCGCCTGTGGCATTTCAGTCCACTGTGAGTGCCTAAACTGAGGGACAGGAATAGTTCATTCTGTTATGGAATGAGAGCCACCTCCACGAATTGTATTCCTAAACGGACTGAGGATTACACAGACTCTATATAACCTACAGGGCTGTACAGACAAAGAATTGTATTTTAAAACAGAATCAGTTTTAGGATGAATGTTGTGGTATCGAAGACATCAGCTCACCTAGATAAACTGTATTATATGGCAGCTGGCCTGTTATCATCCCCTCAATGCAGCTCTTCAGTGAAGATGCCGTCTCCTGAGGGGAGATCTCGGCTTTTCAGGGAGATCCCGGCTCCTCAGGGCAGAGAACGGCTCCTGAGGGGAGATTCCGGCTTTTCAGGGAGATCCCGGCTCCACAGGGCAGAGAACGGCTCCTGAGGGGAGATTCCGGCTCCGCTGTGCAGAGCACGGCTCCAAAGGGGAGATTCCGGCTCCTCAGGGCAGAGTACGGCTCCTGAGGGGAGATCTCGGCTCCTCAGGGCAGAGAACGGCTCCTGAGGGGAGATTCCGGCTCCACAGGGCAGAGGCCGTCTCCAGGAGGGAGATCACGGCTGCACGGAGGAGATCCCGACTCCACAAGGGGCATCCCGACTCCTCAGGGCTATCCCGGCTCCCCGGCCCCGCCATGGCCGTCGGGCGGCGCTCGCCCTCCAGTACCTCCCCGGCCCCTCAGACCGGCCGCCCCCACCCTCGGCGGAGGGTTGTAGGGGGAATTAATCTTGTTTCTGTGTGACTTGTTGTGATTTCGATTTTGTTAATCCATTTCATTCACTGTGGTGTTTTTCGGCTGTGTTTCTATTCACAAGCTGCAGTTTGTCACCCCCACTCCCCGGCGCGGCCGCAGTCCCTCAGGGAGCCCCGGACGCTCCCTGGCAACGGCGTCCCGCGCGCGCCCCGCCCCGCCCCGCGAGTCTCGCGAGAGCTGGGCGCTGCCAACGCCTCCTCTGAAGCGCGGGGGCGGCTCTCGCGAGAAGTGGCGGCGGGTGCCGGGCCTGGCGGAGCGGCGGCGGGAGGCGGCCGCGGCTGAGCCGGTGAGTGAGGGCGGTCGGGGGCGGCCGCGGCGGCTCACGGGCCTTTGCGACCCTTCAGCCCGCGATCACGGAGCTCCGGCCGGCCCGGCCGGCGTCGGTTCGCCTGCTGTAGAGCCTTTAGGATCGGAAGGGATCTCCGGAGATCCCCCGGTCCGACCCCGTCGCGGCGGCAGGGTCACGCGGAGCAGGTGGCAGCGGAGCGCGTCCAGGTGGGTTGGGAATGTCTCCTGAGGGGGAGGCTCTGGGAGCTCCCCGCCTGCTGCCGGTGGCCGCGTGCTTCAGCTTCCTCACCCCCAAAGCCCCGCAGACTGATTTACCTGCGCTTGCCGCCCTGCTCCGACAGCTCCGGGACGGGAGGTGTCACGAGCAGGCTGGGCACGATTTAAATTGCTGGTTTTCATCGTGTACTGTTTATTGCTAGCACCTGCAGTCGCTGTGAGGCCTGTACGGAGACAGTGGTGTTGCTCAGGACTGCCTGACAGCCGTCGTGTAATTCCTGAGCAGTCATTTACCCACTCAAACGATTTCATAATGAGTTTAGTATCTGTATAATTTTTTCTATGTAACCGTATTTTATTTGCAGAGAATATCAGCTGTTTGTATGATAAATCTGTCATAGTACAATTGCATGTTGTGGTTACCTGTCATTAGTTCTTTTTCTTTAAGTTCACTTTTGTCTGTAGCTATTGTGTCTGCATCTTTTTCCTCTTTATCTCTGGTCTCATCCAGTGTGTCACTTTAGAACCCTTTTCTTTCAGAATTTGGATCCAGCTCCATCATAGACCTCTTCCAGGTTTGTTCCTGTCACTTGTCTGGTTTCTTTGTCCAAAGGAGTGGTCGAGCCTTGTATCTTTTTGTTCTTTATTGTTGGCTGCTTCTTACAAATTCAAATACATGCTTAAAATCTGACTTCTCAGTAGCCTTTTGACTATTGACACTGTTCTCCTTACTTCTGTTTGCCTAAATTCCTCGTAAATCACCTTCAGTGATTCATTTAAAGAGTACATTGCTCTGTTGTTGCTTCAGCTTTGTCGATCCTTTCCCTGGAAGATTTCCTCTTTCCCTCCTAGGTTTGCGATTGAATTGGGTGTCCTAGAGAAACAATTCCAGTTATCAACCTCACACTATTTAGAGTTCATAACCTGATGGTTCACACTTATTATCTTTTTTCTGAGCTAAAACGTGTCTCTGCATCATCTGGTGTCAGAATTCCTATAGCTTGAACACAAGTACAGTCAAAAGGAACTGGCTGGGGTTTTTTTTCCCTTTTTTTATCCATTGCCCTGTAGCTAAGGAAGACTGTTCCACCGTGTTTGGCAGGTCTGTCAGTGTGTCTTGGACTGGGTCTCTTGCAAAACATCGCAGAGATTTTCTTTTTCTATCAAGATGCAGATTGCCAAAAGCCTTAGAGTATTGCCCCTCAATTTGTACCATTTCTGTCTCCAAAACTCATCATGCTTCCTGCCTGTGCTCGTCGTTGCCCTCTGTGCCGATGGTGCTGTTTGAGGCTGCTCTTGGAAGTGTTGTCAGCACGTTTGAGTTTGCCTGTTAATGCCAGGGAACCCGGGGGTTAACAAAGACAACAAGCTAAAGCAGCTTTCATATCCCACATGAAATTCCTTCTTGAAGCCCACTTTTCCTTCTAGGCACAATTGCATTTGAAAATGGTGAACAGCTGATGTGTGGATGACATTGTGTGTTAAATTAGTAACAGATGTCATCACTGTTGGGTTTTCTGTCACTTTGTTTTAAACTGTGTGTTTTTTCAGCTTGTGTGCTTCAGGCTGGGGCTGCTTTGTCCTGTATTCATACACAAAAATCAGAACCTCCTTCCATGCCAGTTCCTTTCAGCACAGCTTTTGTTTAGCAATGTTGCTTAAATCTTGGCCTGGTGCTGTTGCTTATCAATGAAAGTATGTATCTCTTTAAAATATGTATAAAAGCAGAAGCTAATTTAGAATTCATTTCAGGTGTGCAAATCTGTGTGTGAATTTTCTTGCTCACTGAGATGTGTTGTCACTGCTGGGCACAGGCATGGGTTCATGCCTTGCTTGTTACTTCAAGACATGTACTTGCTGCTCTGGTGCCCTTCACCTCATCCCTGGTGCCAAGTGTGATGAAGCTCTGTGTGTTGGAGGGCCTCAAGGGATGGGGCCAGTAGTACTGGCAAGAAGTTGGTTCTGCTCCTTTTTCCTGCTCTGATAGCCCCGATTCTGCTTTTGGAGGGAGACGTCTCTCCATTCACTGAGCTTTTTACAGGTGGAGCTGGGCAGGTTTCACACACTGACCTCTAATATGGAAAAGGAGCTGGGAGTCATCTGCCTCCTGCTTTTTAGGCTTTCAATGTCAGATAGCTGTTTTATCATCATGTTATCATGTTCCCTTTAGGAATTACAAAGTTAAGGCTTGCAGGATAGTCACTGGCTATCTGTTGTTTATGCTGCTATAGATAGGAATATCAGCAGCTTCCTGTGACTGCTTAGGTTTTTTTCCTTTTTTCTTTTTCCCACTTGCTTATTAAGAGGAGCTTCAATCCTGACTGCTATGTTAATGTTGAGCCTGTAATGCAAAGGATGTCTCTTAGCTGTGCTTTAATCAGCATCAGTTTGATGACATTTCAGTGATGATAATTTATAAAGCTATCTTATGTGGCTGAATTGTGACTGATGTCTGCACTAGTTTGCAAGAAACTCACTTGACAGGTATGGGTTTCCATGGTACGTGGTGTTTGCATTATGAGCATGTGTCCTTTGAACTGTATTTCTTAATTAGGATGTAATGTCACCGTGCTTGCATTCCCAGTAAATCTGACTTGCTGCTTTTGTGCTTTGATGAGTAGAGGCAGTGAACAGCAGACTATCACTCCTTACAGAAAGTCTAAATATTTAATCTGAGTCTTGGAGTTTCTTTGTCACAACTATTGCCAAGTTTTGCCCTTGCTGGTGACTTGTTTGTTGGAGCTTCCCGATTATCCTGCTTCACATTTCCAGTGCACTTCACTGAGGGAGCAGGTTAGAGCAGAGGAACTTCTGAAACCTGTCCTGCTTCTGGAAATGCTTCTGACCAAAGCTCAGAGCTGAGGAGATGCCTGAAGTATTACGTGTTAGTTATTTGAATGTTGTCCTCAGAACTGACAGCCATCAGATCTTTGTTCTACCTGATGAGCTGGTGGGTAGAAGACATCTTGGCCCTCTGCTTCAGAATTTCAGGGTATTGTAGTCATCTTTTTTAGTAAGACTCCAGAGTTTTGCAGCTTACAGGTATTCTCAGCAATTACAGTGTGACTGGCTGGCTGGAAATGAATTGATGTTGGTTTTGATTAGCTTTACTTCTTTCCTGAAAGATTTCCAAAGAGCATTCTCCATCCCCTGCTAGCCTGCAGTACCTTGAAAAATGCAAGTCCTGCATCTCACAAAAGTGCTTGTCCACTCCTGTCCAGCACCTGGTGTTGTCTGAATCTTGCTTGATCTGCTCTGCAACCTTCGTGCATTCTATTTTGTCATGGCACAGAACTGAATATGCTTTAAGTATTATTTAAAATAATCTGTTCAACATCTATCACAAGTTGATGTATGATGGATCCTTTCATGAGCTCTTCAAGTAATGCTGTAAACACATTAATTACTGCATTTTGCAGTGTCTGGGATGGCTCTACTACATCGACTTTCAGCTTCTCAAACCCAGCGGGTCTTTACGATTCCCTTGTATTTCAGTAGCCTACAGCATTCATAAACTAGTGATGATTCTGGCTTCAAGATGATGTTAGCAAATCTTAAGTGTTCTGGCTGTCTGTGCTGAAAGCTTTGAAAATTAAAGTCTGCTTCCCGATTTCCTATTATTCCCTGTGACGATTCTCTGGAATATTTGCTTTCTGCAGAAGGGTATGAAATCATTCTTTACACCTGGAGAATTGCTAATTAGCTAATTAGAATGTCCACCACTTTGGCCAATACACCAGTGTTGTGTGATCTACTGAGGGTATTTGGATTTGATTTTTTATTTTATGTGCTCCCGGTGCCTTTTTGCCTTCACTGACATTTCAGATGTGGTTCCTTGTTTTCATGGAAGGCATTGAATAATATTTGGGGCCAGGTACTCTTGCTGGACTTTTGTGGTTTTGGCTTTTTTCTAGTTCACAAGGTCAGAATGTTCCTCAAAACATCCTTTGTTTATTGCCTGCAGTGTGAATCCATGCAAAAAAAACCCAAAAAACAAACCACAGCTGAAACATTCTTTTCTACTGCAGGAAAAAGTGGGTTTGCAGAAGTGTTTAAAAATTAATCAGGATTACTGGTTAGTTACTCCACAGAATTTATACAGCATTTTCTAATTGAAAAAAGAAACTATTTTCAACAGAGAAAAACAAAAGTGTTCTTTATTTATGGTCTTAAAGGTTTGTTAAGACTCAAAATAAAATTGAGATGTGCATTTGTTTATAATGAGCACAAAAGCACTATCAGCGGTGCTCAAGGACAAAAAATTGGCCATATTACAGCAAATTGTTTTTTAGAGAAGTGTTAATTGTTGAGATCCTGTGGAGCGAAGGATGGAGGGAAGACTGTTCATAGTGTGACATGTTTGGAACTAAAGTTTCACAAGATAACAGCTTTGGACACTTGGGATTGTTTCCCTTCTTTTCATAGCTGTGCTCTGGTTCCGAGTTGGGTACCAGCCTGGCACTTCATCAGTGACACTGCTGGGGTTCCTAGTGTGCTGTTAGCTGGGAAAAGGGAATGCTGTTGTTCATGGGAAGCAGTTCCATTTGTTTGTTTCTGTCCTTCTCTATCACCTATTGTTTGTAGTGGCTTAAGCATGGAGCTGCAGAGCAAAGCACACTGAGAAGCTGATCGTACTTTGAACTGGCTTTTTCTTTGAAGTGTGTGTGGATCTGCACCCTCCTGTTGAATTTTCATTATAAGAAAGATGGGGAGAAGGCAGGGAGTGTGAGACAATTTAAGGAAGTGGCTTTAAATTGACCGTTAAGCTGCAGTTTCATAAAAACAGCTGCTTTTGAACACCTTTTCAGTTCAAAAGCTAAATATTGGCAAAGAATCAGAACTGGGTGCTGGGTACCTGTTTCTCCTAAGGCACCTGTTTTGGTGTGTACCCGAGAGGGTAAGGTGTATATAAAGCCCTTAGATGCTTTTAAAGGGAAGAGAGGGTTTGTGGAAAGAAACAAAACCTTTTAAAGAAACACGTGGTGCTCCATGAGCCATGGGTTGCTGTGGTGCTTTGGCAAAGCCTGGAATGGAAGCAGGGCCCAGCAGAGGTTGGAGCTGGGTGTGATGGCACAGCAGGAGCTGTGGTGTCCCTGGGACATTGCTGCTCCTGGCTCTCTATTCCACACGGTGCTGTTGCCATGAGTAGCAAGGCTCGCTGTGTGCCCTGCTGTACGCATTCAAGCTAATGAACACAATTTGTTTCAACTCAGGATACAAAGTGTCTTTATTCTTGTATTTCTTGCGTACATGGTATTGCACCTCAGTTGGGAACGACTGCTCCTGGAGTAATTCCTGACTGGATTTATAGACCAGCCTTCCTTCCCCTTGTCTCCTTAATAATACTTTTTCTGTTCTGACATAGGTTGTAGGTTTCTCCTTGTTTCTTCTGATAAATGTGTTTAGATCCTATAACCTCTGTGTAATAGTCTCGCATACCGACTCTGCTTTGCTAACCTGAATTTCCAGGTAATACACAATGAAATGCTTGTTGGGGGGATTTTTTTTTCTTTCTCTTTTTTCTTTTTTTTTTTGCATGAGAAAGTTGAGTATTTCCGGTAATTTTAAATAAAATGCTTTTTCATTTTCCTGACTCTATGTGGACACCTGACCATAGGAGTCCTCCAATCAAAGTGCTTTTAATTATAGAAATTGCAACAGGAAAAAGGCCCAACCCTGTGGTGGAGACTGTATACTTTGTATTAAATGTGTTTTCTTGGGTAGAACTGAACATGAAGGCAAAACTTGGATGCAACCAACATTTTTAAGAAGCTTGTTCTCTTCTTCTCCTGTAATAAAAACTTTGGGTCTAGATTTAGCTAGGAGAATCTAAATTTGCCAGGAGAGCTATTCCATTTTCCATGACATAAAGAACAGTTTATTTGAGAAGTAACTTCGTTTTAAAGATGTCTCAATTGCTTTGAGACTTACTTCCACATAGGATAAGTTTCATTGACTATAATACAAGTATTTTAAGGGTGGGGTGAGGTAGAGATATAATGTTTCTGCAATGTGTTGTTTAAGGTTTAAAGAAACATAATAGACTTCCCATTACTTGGAAGGTTTATCTATCTGTAATTCAATTCTTTTCCAGATGCTGTGCAATCATCAGCTGCTCACTTGTGGCTACTTTACTCTTTTTTTAACCAGGCTCTTCTGAATTATCCAACTTTATTGCCACAAGTGTCACTTAGAGGTATGATTGAATACCAGTCTGTTGAGATTGGCTCTCTTTGCTGACAGTCACAGGGTGATTTCATCTATGAGAGAATTTTAAAGGGAGTTGGACATGATATCAGACCCCACTTAAGCAAGGGTAGTTGTTATATCTATTTTTGTTAAGTTTTGGTGACTTTTCTGCAAAAGTCAGTGAAACTGGACCACACTGAGTGTTTCTAAGGATTGCTGTTGATTCTGTTTTGGAGTGAGGCCTCAGACATAACTGTTAATTCTGTTTTCCTCTTGGTCAGCTATTCAAATTGTAAAATTGTTGGTCTCCGTTCTACACTTGGAATCTTCCTTTGAATTAACTTTATACATTTGAAAGAAAATCATGATGTGTTTGTCTTGTGTTTTATAACCAGTGACTTTTCTGTTTGGACACAGTGAACTTAATTGTTGCAAAATTGAAGTTGCCTGCCAGCATTTATAGAATCATATTTCTTATAACAAAATACTCTTTCTAGTGCAAGTATCAGCAAAATGTATAAAATATTATTGTCATGCAATTTCTGCTTCAGTGTATCCTATTTTTTCTGTAATCTGCATTTAAAAAATCAAAACCTAACAACACTAAATGCTGCATGTCTGACTTTTTTTTCCTGTGTGGCATTACTTAAAGGTAAACACTGCTCTCTTAATGTAGGTTGTGAGTGCTGCATGTGTGCTTTTCAGAGCAGTAGTGTGAGGAAGCTGGCAGTGGAATGGCAGGACGGCCTCATCCTTATGACAGTAACTCCAGTGATCCAGAGAATTGGGATCGGAAATTGCATAATAGACCTCGTAAACTTTGTAAACATTCAAGGTAGGTGCTGTGTCCCATCTATTGCATCTCAAAAACTACACTGAAAGTCCATCCTAAAGGCTACTGTATCTGGTTGTGGCAAGTCCTGTCATAAACGTTGTAATTCTTCTTACAAGGAACGCTTCTTAATTATTTTAAAAGGTGTTTTCTGATCTGATTTGTCAGCTTCCCTAATCTGTGCTTAAATTTCTTTTGCCATGGGTTGCATTTTAGTCCTTTCTTTTAAAACAAATAAACCTAAATGCCTTGTGTGCATATCAAGGCACCAGTTGAGTTACTAAATATATTAATTTTTTGGGGGTGCTTGCTAGGAGTTACATCCTTAAAATATGTGCAGCTTGTCCATGGTGAGAAGTAATAGTTGCTTGCATGCAAGTATCAGTCTCTGTAGCACTTTTTGTAAAGCTATGTGTCATATCTTGCTTTTGCCTGCATTCCTCACAGTAAGAATGTTTTTTTAAATGCTTCTTGATTTGACAAAATGATTAAATTAATTAGTGTTTTTCCAGCATACAGTGTTCAAAAATGAACTAAGCGAAGCAGTTAGTCACCTTGTAAATGTATGTGAAGAAGCATATTGCTGGAAAGATATTTAAGCATCCAAATAAGTGTGTATCTTTCAAGTACTTTGCCCTTTTAGAAGTGCTAAATATAACTGAAACATCTCTGTTAACGAGCTAAAATTGTTAGTTACTCAAGCTCTCCTACTGGCAAGATGATAGGAAAAGAACGAATGAGCATATTCAATACCAGCAACTTATTTCACATTTTAGTTGTATAGATGCAGATAAACTGGACTCAAGTGCTGTCCAGAGTTTTCTGTAGGCAATTAATATTGTGGGTTATTTTCCTGCCATTAATTCTTGAATAATTGTGGGAAATCCAAGAGGGCAGGAAGAAAGAATGCACCAGTAATTAAAAGGCTCTCAATTAGAGGCCTGTGCTGTGAATAATGGAGTGGTTAACACACAGCCGAAGAGGGTGGCTGGTGCTACTGGTCAGGGTAGGTTTGTAGGGTGTAGCTTTGTACAACTTTGTTTTTATTAAGGTGGTAGTGGCTGATTCTGCACCGTTTTTAGGATCCCAGGATCTCAGCAGTGACCACTATTGATAGGACAGGGCATTGTGTGGGAGTGAGGGCTGGGCAGTGCCCTGAGACAATTCCCTGCTGAGCCCAGTCCAGGTGGTTCATCTCTGCTCCCGTGCTGCCTCCCGTGACAGGGGGTCTGGAATAAAACCCAAAACTGATTCTGGGACAGACGAGCCGTGATGGGGCTGTTAGGAACTGAAAAGGGCTCGTTAAGAGCTGCAATCTGAGTGCTCTGACACGTGCAAATAGCCGGGTGCTCTCCGTGTGACCGAATTCAGGGTTTAACAGCAGCGAGCCAAGGACACAGGCCATGTTTGTCACCTGTCAAGGACATGGCACCGAAAGGGGCACTGCCACAGCAGGGAGAGCGCGGAACACAAGTCTCCAGCAACATCGTGTGGTCAAAAGGGCTCTTGTGGGCAGTGGAGTTATTGGAAGTCAGGTGTCAGCAGTTCCGTATTGCCTCTAATCAACATCTTTCTTGAAGATACAGAAGTTATTAAATATCTTCTGAGACAGGGAAAACCCAAAGGTCAAACAATGACTTCTTGATCAGTCACAATAATTATGGTGATAAGCTGTAGTCAGCGGGCAAGTTTGTAATAAAGCATGGTTAGTGAGGAGCTGCAGCTGGGTAAATCCAGCCCAGAGGAGCAGGACACATGTCTGACCATGTGTGGTCTGGGGTGGATTATCTATTTTGGGGGAATGTTTCAATAAAAAGCTGTGCAGCTTTCTGCAAAGATTATTTGATGCAGACAGGAGTTAACTCAAGGATGTCCATGGCCTTGTGCCTTTCAGAAAACCTGCTGCTGGTCATTTCATGCAATCTGAATTCAAGGGTCACACACCAAAAGGGAGGAAATCTATGCCTCAAAGATAATTGCAGCTGTTGGACATATTTCTGGCAAAACACAATTTGTTTCCAATGCTGAACAGCATTTTTATGGAAACTTAATATGTATGCTAGCGCTATAGTACTCAAGCTAACATCTGATCCCTTTAATTTTTTTCACCCAAATAAAGTGATTTTGGAAATCTTTGGAATGAGAATCTAAATAATACTTGGACGTTGTAATAGGATAAGGGATAAATTAAGGATAAATATTTTGTTACCTTATTCCTTTGAGATACTTGATTACTTCAGAGAATCTAATTATTGAAAAATGGTGTACTTGATTCAAAAGCCTGAACAAAATAATTGGATTTTGTGTGGCTGAATATAGACATATTACTATAGTTTGTGGCTTAATTGACACTTTTTTCTCTGGACAAGTAAAAATCTATGTGAAAAATACAGTGTGAGGGAAAAATGCATTTGGAAGCATAAATTGTTGTAATATAACTAGAACTGTTAGGTTAAAAGGTTTGAGTACTCCAGTCTTGTTTGTCTTACTCAAAATTCACCTTGTTATCATAAAGAAGAAAATACTTCTGGTTTGGAAAACATAATGGTGAAATAAGAGCTTTGTAATAAATAATCTCAACAATGGAGTAATATAGGAGATAGACACTTAGCTTGTCACTTCTTAGTGCTTTGGAGCATTTAATCCTCCGGCCTTAACATTTTTAAAATAGCTTAGATAATTTTCTTGACTCACAGAAAACATAATCTGGGGCTGTGAGCAGCCCTGTGTGGCAGCAAGGAAAGCCACGGGTCTGTTTGGGGCCAAGGACATTCCCCAAAGGGGAAAGCATTGAATCCTTACCCAGGTTAGCATTAAATCCTGTTCTGTCTAGTTTGGTGAGAGTCCAGTTTTCGAAACCTGCCAAGTTGTGCTGTTGTTTTCTCTCCTCCTGTTTCTACTTATTCTGAGATGGGCAATGGAATGGAAAACCCAGAAGGGAGAGATGCAGAAAATAAGGACTAAAAATACAATGCATATGATCCTTGGTATGAATCTGCAGAGCCTGTCAGGATGAATTTATATGGTCTTAAAGATGACTAAATAATCATACAAGCAGTCTTGTTTGTCTAAGCTATTACAGGACATTCTTGAAGATTCTTTTTATTTAAGTACCTGAGTAAGATGGAGGAAAATGTTCAGGAACCATATGTTGACTTAACAGTGGTGAAGGTTCAAATAAATGGTCTCTGAATTCATGTTTTCATTATTAGGTCTTGCTGTTCTGTATGTTTTATTCAATTTTTCATCATTTATTTGCTTCCCACATGTAATTTCTCTATAGTGTTGGAGTTTTTGTTGTTGTTGGAAGACTTTAATTCTAATTCTCTTGCACTGAGTGCTTTTTCTAGAATTGTGCTGAAAAACCTTTGGCTTAAATTTGCCTCTTCCTTAAGATTTGTCCTGGATTTAATTTTCTAAATCTGCTTCTGTTTTACTCCCTTTTGACAGTTTCTTATTTGTTCATTCTGTTTAGATATTATTAGATCCAAAGTCTTGCCTGCACTATTTATGAGCAAAATGTGACTCTGCTTTGACTCTGTTGCCATGACTCTTGAATCTTTGAAAATCTTCAATTGCTTTTTAAATCTTATCCACAGATGAGAAGTTATTGTGCACATGCTAAATGCTGGGATTTTCTCCCCCAGTATTATTCTTGCATGCTGGGAGGATGCATTCATGGGTTATGAATGGAAGTGCCACTTTCCTCAGCATTTGGTAAAGTGCATGAGGCATCCCAGAAGAGTCTCTTTCTCATCTGTGGAATGATATCAGAATGTATAATCTGTTTTCCACTCTGGGACAGGTTTTATTTTTCTTCCTATAAATTGGATTTGTGCAGTTGAACATTTTGCAGCATGGGGCAGGCCTGCACAAGATATGGCATGAAAATAATGAGGCCTGCTTTTGCCATGGGCTGGGGTCGTACTGTGCCTGCCTGCTTTAGGTTCACTGCTAACATGCCTGCTAATTGCAGCCTGGGACTGGCAGATCAAAATCTCCTTATCCAGGCTTTATAGGCACCAGGATGGAAAGCCCTCAGGAGAAACTGACATGGGCTGGGAAGAGCTGTTCTTGCAATCTAGAAAAATGGGCTGCACTCAGTGATAACTTTCAAAAACACCAATCTATTAATCTTTTGTAAGGTACCCGAGGTATAGTGAGTCATCTTGGAGTTGTGGGGAGTGGGGATTTTATTTCTTCTTTGACATCCTTCATGTCTGAAATGACAGCTTATTGACACTGCTCAGAGGGGAAGCTTAGCAACTGCCAGGGCAAAAGCACACATTAAATCCTCCAGAACTTCTTCAGCACCCAAACTACCTTTCCCAAATATTATCAGATGTTATTTGTGGAGGACTTTGGCACATTTAATTAGGACCCAGCACTTTAGACGTGATTATGCTAAGAACTAGAATTTTTTATGGACAACTCTTCATTGTTTGTGCCTTTAATCTCTGGGAATAGAAACTGTGATGGCTACATACAGTTTCAGTGTTTGGACCCAGTTCTTTGGAATTTGAACTTCTGAAGCTGATTTTGAATAAATGAAGGTACTTCCCAGTCCCAAGGAAGATAATATGCTTCTGAGTTTATTGAAGTTTAATTTTAACTTAACATCCTTGTTGAAAATGGAGCAGAAATTGGTATATAAATAAAGTCAACCAATGTTCTTTTATGAAGGTCTTGTGTTTGGGTAGCTTGGCAGAAGTCATAAGGTGTGAATGTGTTCCCTCCTAAAGGTTAAGTCCTTGCTGCTTTAAGAAATCCCTTTGGCAACTGAACATTCCACTCGTGAGATCTTTTCCTGAAATGGAACCGAATTACTAAGAAGTACATTACTCATGGTTGAGAGAACCCACTGAAGACCAGAATTATGTGAATATTAAAGAATTTTGAGGGTGGAAAGTGTTGACAGAGTTTCTGCTTCAAGCTGAAGGAAGATCCTGTAGCACTCCCCAAATTAAGTGATGAGAATTCTTTCTGTGGGCTTCCTTACACGGACCCCCAAGTTAAGTGTGACTTCTGGACTTTGTAAGATTTTGATGGGTGCTTGTGCTGTCCTGAGGGGTGGTTTTGTGGGAGTTGGGAGATAATCTATCCATGTTCTTTCTACCTGACATAGGAGTAAAGAAGAAAACACATCCTAATTCTGCTGTGGAGAAGAGACCCTATATAGGGAACCAGTGCACTTTTTCTTGCTGCTGGGGGACTGTTCTATTAGAGGCAAAAAATGCCTGAGAGAGGTTTTTCCAGCATGCTTTTCATGCAGCTTATTATAGCCATGTCTTCCTTGGCTTATTTTGAAGGGAAGAAACAGCACACAAGGCTGATGGTTATTCTTCCCCTGGGGCATGGGAGGGTGTTTGTGTGAACCATCACAAGACCCTAAAACCAGGAGAAAATTCACTGGTTCGGGTAATTGAAATTGTATGAGCAGAAATCCTCCTTCCATGTGTGAAGAGCTGACTCTTCAGCCTGGAATGCCGATGTTCTCCTGCCTTTCTAATCACAAGTCTCTTGTTTTTCCTCCTGACTTCCATCTTTATTACGGTAGTCATTTGCTGAACAATCCTCTTCATTTCTTCAGCTTCCATCATGTTTTAATTTTCACCCTACGACATCTTGATTGTTATTTGTTGTAGGACTTAAACTATTCCTCCAGTGTATTGTGACTCCAGAAAACAGCCTGCAGGTATTCTAAAAAGAATAATTTAAATAAAGCTGTCTCATAGTGCCTCCTCCCGCCAAAGGATCTTTAGAAAATTTTACCAACTCGTGTAGTAATTTTCTTTGTTGATTTTTGTGCTCGGTGGGCTCGACTCGTCAAGCATTTGATGACCTATTGATGTGAAAATGCTTTTTTTTTTCTAATCAGTAAATGTACTGATTAGTATAATTATATGCTAATTATGTTTAAGTTGTCACAAAGAATAGTACATTTTTCCTAGCTTAGACTTGCTGGAAAAGGGATGCTTGTAGTTTAAAAAATGGAGGTTGTGCTGTCTCGTTCTCAAACGGCTCTTGCAGTACCTGCTTATGAACTCAGTGAAAGGTGAATTCATTTTAAATATTAATCCAGGCCGACTTTACAGGAACAAACGCACCGTCCTCTGAAACTCGCGTGGCTTTGCCTGTCTGCGCTGATCATTGCACAGGCGAGAGCCGTGCCGGGGAAAGTTGCGGTAAGCTTTTCCCGGCGGTGTGCGTGTGCCGGAGCCCGGGAGGCGGCGGGACCGAAATAGCTCCGCGGCGGGTCCGTGGCTCCGCCGCCCGGCCCTGCCTTCCCCCTGCCCGTCAGCCGCGGGGCCCAATGGCTGCGGGGTCACACGTCAGCCGTGCACCACGCATGGCTGAGTCAGGCACGGCGAGAAACACAATCCAATTCATATCCAGAGCGGCTCGCGGCTCTCGGCGCTTAATGGACTGGAGAGCTACTGTCGCTTATCCTGGAGGGGAAGATGATGGAGGAAAAAGTAAGGCTCGCTGATGGTGCAGTGAACTACTGAAGAAATGATGGAAATATCAAATATGCTGAACTTAACAAGTAATGCCAAAGGATGCTGATCTGGCTTTCAAAGCTGCCTTATTGGAAGGAACAGAATTCCTTTGTGCTCTGATTCCGAAATTGTTCCCATGCTTCTGTGTTTCCTCCCTGATAGACACGAGAGGAAGGTGCGTATTTGTTAACAGGAATAATGTGTGGGCAATATTGAGGAGAAGAATGAGGAAAAGGAGGAGTACTGTCCTTTGTGTGCACAGGTCAATTGAAATGTGTGCTGACAAAGAGCAAGCTTCAGGGGGAGGAAGAGGGGCATAAGCGCTGGCATTGTGTAAGTCCTGGCAGGATGAGCAGAAGGGATTTCTTCTAAAGCCTCTGAGCATAGCAGCTGTAACTTAGTGTGTAGATAAAGCTCTGTAGCCTGATTCTACAAGTGTTGATTATGGCAATCATCCTAGCAAAGGATGGATCTAAGTTTATATTTTAAGGAGAGTTAATACAAGTTTTAGAACACAGAGGGGAAAGGGGTAAAAATTGTGGTTGTTATTCCACTGCTGTGACCTTTTCATTTATTTAAGGTCTCAGGGTGGGTTTGGGGGTAATAAATATATTGGTTAAGCACCATGATTCTGCATAGGAAACAAGTATGTTTATTGGCAGTACTCAGTAGGATGCACATGGAGTTTTTATGTTGAAATACCCACTAATTGTTTTGGCAGTAGAATTAATTCTGTCTAATGACTTCTTTTAATAATTAGTAATATATTCAAAGCAATCTGTTGTTATGTATAAAGACAAACTGAAGCTCTCCTTCTACAGATGACTCCAAAGCATCATTAAATTGAAGAGCATTTACATTTTTTAAAAACAGCTCTTCCCTTACTACAAAAATAGGAAGCATTACCAGTATGACAAGTTGCCATTTTGATGGTACTTTTTTTTCCTTCTTCACATCATATTAAATAGATTTGCTTAAATAAAACCTTGAGTTTATTTGGTTTTCTTCATGAGGCAGCTGCTTTTAAAGAAAATGCCTCATTCCCTTACAAAGACAGAGCCTCCTTGATCCCTGTCTGAGGGGGAGTGCACATGTTCCAATGTTTCTTTGAAGCCAGGGAAAAATGTGCATTGAATTTGTGAATATTGCCAAAATACATGAATATTCATGAAGTTGTTTGGTCGTTTTGGTTTGGATTTGTTTATTTGGGTTTTTTTTTTGTTTCTTTTTTTCCCTGTAGGAAAGTAATTGATAAAGCAAGATGTTCTTCCCTTGTATAAACTTTTGAGTACTAGGTGATCTTACATATGTGGGGCTTTTTCCAGCTTTAGTGAATGAAAGAATTAGGGGTTTAAATGGTGTTTTCTTTGTTCTTTCCTCTCTTATGCTTTTAAATTAAATGCAATGTGTCATTAGTCATGCAGGATAAAATTCTGCTTACAGGTTGGAGCTGTGCCTTACAGCTTCCACAGCCCAGAGTGCAGCTGGTGGTCATCAGCTGGGGAATCAGTTGAAACCTGACTTTGCAAACACTTTTCAGGGTGAGATGGTCATTGTAGCTTCAGATCTCTTTCTTGGAGGCTTGAACCAAGGCTCTGTTCCAGCTCCACTGGGTGCTGTGGGCTGAGATTACAGGTGAATGTGGTGAGGCAGCCATGGCTCCCTGGCACCTAGACCTTTCAGGGTTTCACTGCTGTTGAGAAGTCCTGGTGGTGTCTGGTCTCTGTGGTGCTTCTGTGGAGCAGTAGAGTTCCTGTTTGCCTGTTCTTCAAATGGGGCAGCTCTGCCTTGGTCAGTCCCATGTTCACTGGTGTAGATTGGTAGGAAGCCGCAGCAACACAGCTGTGGAACTCCCCTGTGAATGCCAATTTGTCTTGCCTTTATCTCTGGGGCCAGGTTTGTACTTAGTCCCTCACACTGCTGGCGTGTAGTGAAGGGTTTGTGCAAGCAACCTCCTGGCTTTGGTAGAGGGGAAAAAGAGGATGTGACCAACATCAAAGTACTTGGTAGTTCTGATGTCTTCCTTTTTCTTTGAACACTTGCAACTTCTCCTAAAAACTCTTTACAGGAAAATAGAAGTCACAGGTCTTCTTTCATATGTACTGGCTACAGATGTATCTCCTTTTTCAGAGTGATGATAGAGTAGCTGAGTGATACAACTTTCCTAGTCAGGTATCGCAGGGTAAAGCCAGTGCCTGTCTCTTCTGACATGCTAAGCTGCACCTCTGTATTTTCCCTTTGTTCAGATTTAAACTCATGTTAGTTTTCTTGTTCAGTGTAGAGCAAAGCCATATTAAGGGGTAGCATTGATAATGAGTGCTCATGCTGTTGAACACGTGGAACTTCAAGTTTGTCAGATATGTATCCAACAGATCAAAGAAATATTTTTTGTGAACTGTGACTCAGTAGTGATGAGATTTAAGATTGACATTTTAGATGGCTGTTACTAAGATGAATGAAGATTCATGATTCAGCCAGTGCTTTCTCAAGCCAAACTGCTTGAATTCTCAAAAATCTTGCAATTTTGGCTTGCATCTTGTGGGTGATAGATGATGTGTCAGTCTCACAGTTAGCATTAATCTGTGCATTGAAGGAGGAAAGTACAACATAGAAGCAAGCAAATGGGTGCTGTGGCCAGCTGCAGTTTGAACAACCCTTTGAAATTATTTACTAATCTGTTTCAGGACCAGTTGATTTACTATTCAAGGATCGTGTCCTCCTCCAGCTGGCAGCCTCTGCCTCTCCTAGTGTGGTGTGCTGAGCTGAACTGATGGCCCAGGCTCTGCAGGAATGGCCGTGGCTGGCAGCAGGAGAAGGATAGATAATCCTTGAGCACTGCCCCTCTCCTCCAGGCTTGCTGGCTGCTGGCACCAAAGCAGAAGTAGCCCCAGTTTCCATTCTGGGAGGTCCAGCCGTGCCTGACGTGGTCCTTCCTTGGGGCAGGGCTCAGGAGGAAGTGTGGTGCCAGCTGAGTCAGTGTTGCTTCCTGTAGCACCTGTTTTTATCAGCTCCTGGGAAGAGATTATTAACTAGAGTTTGCCCTGCTTCACTGGGAACTCTGAATCACTGCTTGGAGGGTAATGTGGCTTTAGATGGTTTTCTGGATTAAGAATCACATTTTAATTGCCTTCTCTGTTAAAGGGGAATTCGTGTTTGCTCTGCCAAAATGTGTGATAAACCTGCATCCCATTACAGTGGTTCATTTTCTAGCATGTTTCCCTTATTTAAAGCAAATAGAGCTCTTTAGTTACTGAGAAACAGTGAGTCATGCATTTTGATACTATAAAATGTGACACCTGCAAAACTCTTCTCACAGCATGGTTGGAAATGTTATCAGGTCTAGGATCAAAGCTGTGCTTCAGCAGAGGCCTGATCACATGAGGCTTTATTGGGATTTGCAGAGATGTTTTGTCACCAGACTGCTATGTAGGTGTTTGAGTACTCCACACATACACACCCCGTTTTGTAGCATCCTTGATTATATATTATGCAAATATAAATGCACAGATGAGATACAGAGGTTCTTTTTAAAAAAGAAAGACCTTTTTTTTTTTAAGTTTAGCTGTAGTAGTAATGAATATTGTCATGTTTAAACTGGAGTTAGACTTTGGTCTTGAGTTTGAGGCTGTAATCCATATTTCTGAGAATTTATGGGCATGTTTTATATCTGCTAAAATGGTTAAATTATGTATTATTTAACATTATAAATGTTAAATAAATGTGTCTCAAAGGAAAGGTGTGCGAAGGTTTTCCTAAACTGTTGATGTTTTTGAAAGGGAGGTTTGCAGATTTCACTCTTGCAAACTTTTGCATGTTTTACTTTAAAAGTAAAGAATTTACCTTTCTCTAATAAAGAGGTAAAACAAGTAAGGAGACATGTTAGCCATGCTGAAATGTTATAAATTTTAATACCTTCAGAATTGCATTGGAAGTACTCAGGAAATTTCCTTTTATTGGAAGTGCTTGGATCACTATTCTTGGGCTGTAAATATAAATGTTTTCATCCAGAAGCAAGGCTTGCAGTTCTTTTCCCTTATTCAGTAGACCTTTGGCTGACTCCACATCCCAAAGATGCATTTCTTACTGCAGCATATTTTAAGCTTGGCAGGAAACAGGATTGCAGTAGATTCCCTCTGCACCAAACTTGTGCTTTGTCGACAGGAGATCCTGGCCTCATTCAGGCAGGGTGGGGAGAAGCTCGTGTGCCTTAGGGAAAGGTACATTTCTGATTCCTTGCATTGTGCTAAACTCTCATTTATCACAGCCAGCCTTTTTGTTCTCTAAGCTCCTCTTCTTATCAATCACTGAAACCTGAAACTGCAACATCTCATGCTAATGGAATAGCCTTGATTTTTTTTTTTTTTTCATTACTTCTGAGCAGCCTAAAAAGAGGACACTGCTCAATCTGCTTGTCCAGTGAATGCTTTTGTATTTGTTGTGCTTGTCTTAGCTAGGTCATCGTTCTTACCTCTCAGTGTTCTCCTACAGCATTCCTGCAGTCATTATTTCAGGTCTCTTGGTAGGAGTTACAGGATTTGCAGGCTGCAAGCAAGTGGGGCATTGAGGTTCCTTTGGGAAATTCTGACTCTGCTTTGTCTGTCAGACCTTGTAGCTGTGCAGATGTCTGTCTGGGTTATCCACTACCTGAGGCTTTGGGAATTTCTTCAGTAAAACCCATGAATAAGGAATGTTGTCATGTCCCCACTTGAAAGGTAAATAGGAACTGCTTTAGGAATTCTGGTGGGGTGCAAGGACACAGATATGTCTGTGCTGTCCAGACATAAATTTTTCTCTTATAAAGAGTATAAATAGAAGATATAAGGATTTTTTTAAATTCAACAATAGCTGTTGCAAGTTGATATTTAAATTTTAGATGGTTTGACAGTTGTAGATCTCAAAACTGACTTGTTTTTTTTGGTTGGTTTAATAATTGCAAAATATAATTGATATCTTAAATTGAGTAATGTAACTTAGTCAGTCTAAAACATCTTTAACTATTATATTAAAATTTGCTGGTTTGGAGCAAATGTCCTACTTGTTACTGACAGTCTGGTTGGTCATGGCTTTGATTGTATAGTTAATGTTTGCTGCCTAGGTTGTGGTGGCTTATTATTGTTCTTTTTGAGAATAAGTGAAAATTTAAAACCATGTGCAGAAATAACTCTTGGCTGATGAGTCTTGATCCCTTAGTTTAAGGCTGACTACCTTTGCAAGGGGCAAGTTGCAGGAAAAGTGTGAAGTCAGCCTGTGGTCTGAGAAGGGTTTGCCAAAATAGGTTTCATTGGAAAAAAATGACGCCCAACTTCTAATTTCATTGTTTGATTAGAACATTTAATTTAACAGTAAGAATCAAAATAAAATGCTCATTTGTATTTGACTCACCCATTCTGGAAGAGATTTGTGTGAATGCAGATTCACAGGCAGGCTTGGCTGATCAGGTGCTGTCTCTGTAGATCACACAGCAGCAAACAGGTAATTCCTGCTGTCTGCTTCATGTTCCAAGTAATTGTTCCTGCTTGTAAATATAAACATGAGTACAACAAAGAAAATTGAGCTGGATAATCCTAATCTTGGAAACAT
Organism: Vireo altiloquus; assembly: GCA_013396875.1. Taxonomy (NCBI): domain Eukaryota; kingdom Metazoa; phylum Chordata; class Aves; order Passeriformes; family Vireonidae; genus Vireo; species Vireo altiloquus. Next base: position 535,287 of record VZRF01000398.1, read on the forward strand.
GTCCACGGAATTGAAAATTTAGATGTGTAATGTCCCTGAGATTTTTAAATGGTGAACATTTGACTTATTTCTGTTTTCAGCACCTCATCCCGTGTTGCTAAAGGAATAGACTACACCAAAATGAGCCTCCATGGTGCAAGTGGTGGACACGAGAGATCCAGGGACAGGCGCAGATCGAGTGACAGATCTCGTGACTCATCCCATGAAAGAGCAGAATCTCAGCTCACTCCATGCATCAGGAATGTCACTTCACCAACAAGACAGTATCATTCTGGTGTGTGCAGATCTCTGCCATTTCAGGATTAAAATTCTCTAAACTTGAGTACTATTTTGTTAAATGCAATAAAAAAACATTATTTGTTGATGACACAATGTACAGATTTCTTACATGTGCCCTGGGCTGGGAATATCCTTCTTTGATAGGTTGGAACTTTTTTTTCAGTCTGCAGTGTGTCTTTCTACGTGATGCTCTTATTTAGTTCAAAGCACTAAAACAATCTAATTTTGCTAAGATAATGGAGTAAACACTTCTCCTTTACTGTGTAGGGTCTAGGTATTTGGAAATAGAGGAAAAGGGGATTTTTATAAGTGACAAAACATGGTTTGTTTCTTTGAGCTATGGCACCAACTGTGATGCAATAGCTTCTGTATTATGTTGAGTTCCTTTTTCAGTACTAGAATAGTAAATTTTCTTTGTAAAGACTTTTGGGGAAGGTGAGGTGGCTTTCATGTCTACGTGATACAAACTTCGGAATCTCATAAATGGGCAGTTACTTTTGAAGGTCTCTTTAACTGGAATAGATTTAACCAAAATAATTTCTGCTTAACTTCTCAAACTGATGTGTTTTGTGCCTGGAAAGACACCAACTGCATGGGACTCATGTAACTCTCTAATTTTCTGGTTTTTCTCCTTCCACCTCGTGACCGCTAAAGATCGTGAGAAGGATCACAGTTCATCCCGGCCCAGCAGCCCCCGGCCCCAGAAGACATCCCCAAATGGTTCTGTTGTCAGCATGGGCACCAGCAGCAGGAACAGCAGCCAGTCAAGCTCAGATGGCAGCTGCAAGGCTGGTGGGGAAATGGTGTTTGTGTACGAAAATGGCAAAGAGGGAGCTCGGAATGTCAGAACTTCTGAACGAGTAACACTGATCGTGGACAACACCAGATTTGTTGTAGATCCTTCCATCTTCACTGCACAACCTAATACAATGTTGGGCAGGTTTGTATCTTTTTTGGCTTTGGTTTTTTCCCTTAGTCCCCAACTGTTACAGAGAGGCATAAATACTTGGTGGGTATTTAAACTGTTTAAATAGCTGTTGGACTTGTATTGCTCTACCTGATCTTGCTAGTTTAATATTACCAGTTTGCAAATGTCTTTAAGTAAAAAGCACATGCAAGTTCTCCTGGTTTTGGCAGGGAGGCCAAGAGATGTCTATTATCCAGAGATAACAGATGATAAATTAACATTTTATTATGTTCCCATTTCTTTCTGTCTTCCTAGGCATTGCTTCTGTGTTCAGTCTGCCTCATTCTTCCTCGTTTTTAAAGCTAGGTGCTTCATAAAACAAAGTGGCCTAGTGAGTGTGGACAGTCTCCTTCAAAACAGCTAGGAGGAAAACCTTGAAGGAATTTATTTTGATTAGTGAGCCTACCCTGACAATGTTCAAACTGAGCCTTTTTATCTTCTGAAATGTCAAATAATCAATGTAACAGCCCTGAGCCACTCAGCAGAGAGACTGAATGCTCAAATTGATCACTTTTATGCCAGTCCACAATATGTGTGTAATGTTTTCTGTAGAAACTATAATAAGCAACAATATTTGACATGTTTGCTTGGTGGGAAAATTTGAGCAAGTCAAGTTCAATACTTGACTTGCTCAAATTCTGATTGGTTTTGCCTTGTCCTAACGCAGAGGGCACCACTTAAAATCTTGCATCAGGAAAGAAAAGAAATTAAGGTTTGTCTATGTCACTTTGGATTTGGCTTTTTCATTAAAATATGGCTGTTTCTCAGCACACAAGGATATAATCATATTTAAAATACATATATATAAATCTCTTTGACATGGCACAGGTAATAAATGTGATTAAACAATTTCTGCTCTGTTGAAATCACCACAGTGTGGGATAAATAGTACCTTGGATCCCTGCTTTGAGAAAAGTTGGGTGAGTCACAGAGAAGGCAAAAAATGCTTCTCTGTCTGAACTGTCAAAGGAAATAAATGGAAATAAGAATCAATAGAATTAAATAATTGATTTAAAGTGCTTGTATATTATACAATACTTGCACACATGTAAATATCCAGACAGACTGGAAGTGTATCAGCTGAAATAAAGCAATGAAATCGTTTCCTTTTCCATGCCCAGCCTTGGAGTAAGTGGTGCTGCTGCCTCATGCACTGGATTTTTTGTGCATGTGTGATGCTGAGTTATTCTCCCTTTGGGATTGGTTCAAGGAACAAGCTTATTTTATCTTCTGCTAATTGAAAAGTAGGTTAATAAAGCTACAGAAATACTGCTCTAACACGCAGGTTATTTATAAACCCACTTTCCCTCAATGTCAGTCTGCAGGACACTAAGCAGGAACAGCTTGGGACGTAAAAGTAACTATAATAGGAAAGTATTATTTGCCTTAAGCCTGTATCCTGTTAGACTGCCTTTTCCTAAGTATTATTTCTTGTCCTGAAGAGTGATCAGAAAAGACAGGGCAGATCATTAAGTGAAAAACATAAACCCAACTGAACAGAATGCACTGCTTTTCCCCTACAGTTTCTGTACAGTTTTTTGCATTTTATTTTTCTTATTTACAAACAAGAAAACCATAGTAAGGAATTCTAACCCAAAGTACTTTGATTCTTGAGCAGGATGTTTGGATCAGGCAGAGAACACAACTTTACACGTCCCAATGAAAAAGGAGAGTATGAAGTTGCTGAAGGAATTGGTTCCACTGTGTTTCGTGCTATTCTGGTGAGCTTTTAGGGGCAATTACTGTTAGGACAAGCACTATTAAGAAGTAAAACTTCCTGGTTTAACCTAACTTGCATATCTAGATTTTGTGGATGGCATAGATACTGCTCTTTTCTTCAGTAGAGGGAGGAAAGTGCTTGATATGAACCCCCTTTTCCTAGACATGAGCATGTGACAGTTGGGGAGAGAGAAAATACAAATGAAAGAAACCAAGGACTACTTCCTGAGAGAAATTAGTTGACCTTTCCTTATGCATTTAGTTCACCAAATTCAGGTGTAGTCTGTACTTCTAGAGCTGAAATTAGGTGAAACAGCATACTGGAAGTTAACTTCCTGCAGCTAACAGGAGTAAAGCAAACTTCAGTCTGAGATGGAAATGGCCCCCTATGTATTTCATATCCACACAAGGAGGCAGAGCTGCTGCACTGCTTTGTCAGCAGACTTGGAGTGGGAAGAGCTCAGTGAAGTATAGATAAAAGACAGCAAAATTATCAGTATTAATGGTTGTCACTTAAATAACAATTTTAACCAGAACTCACTGCTCTGAATGCAGCTCTGAAAACTGATAAATTTGAGGACAGCAAGATTCACAAAGTTTAACATTTGTTGCTGTCTTAGATTTTGGGGGCTTTCTTGGTGGAGAAGGGATCATAAATGAAGTGATGAAATGTTGGTGAGTATTGTGCATTGTGTTTTTTCTTGGTGCATTCCTGCAGGATTACTACAAGACTGGGGTGATACGCTGTCCTGATGGGATATCTATTCCTGAATTGAGAGAAGCATGTGACTATCTCTGTATCTCCTTTGAGTATAGTACTATAAAATGCAGAGATCTGAGTAAGTACTGAGTTTATTAAAATAATCTGAATTATGCTAATTGATTTAAGTAAAAGTGTGTGTTAATTCTAAATCATATCTGTTGTTGAGATAAAGAAGATGGCTGGCACTACATGAATAAAATCCATCCCTTTTTGTCTCTTATGTAATAAAGCCCTAAAACCAGTGGATTTATGTTCTTTGAAAAAGAATGTCTGATATTTCAGTATCTGATTCTCTGCTGTGGTCACCCTGTGGAATACTTAACTCTATGATTGCATTAGCAGTGCAGATAGAGTAACATTCAGTGGTACCTTTTTTTGCAGAGACAGGGAGGATAATTTTTTCAGCTCCTTGCTTAGGAGAATGAGTCTGTCTCACTCTTGGAAGTGGCACAGCTTTGCTGGTGGAGTGGGGTGCTCCAGGCTTCCCAGCACATGCCATTCTCTGCAGCTCCTTCATCCCTGAGCACAGCTCAAGTCTTGCCTGTGCCTCTGGTCCCTGTGTGTGCAGTGCAGGGCCAGCCTGTGGCATTCCTGTTGGGAATGCTGTGCAGGACACCTGTGCCTTCACCAGCGGTGCCACCCACCCTGCCACACCCCCAGAGCTCTGTCCTCAGAGGGATTTAGCAGCTCCTGCCGTGAGGGCTTTGAGAAGCTTTGGATTTAAGCTACTGCTTATGAAACGTGGGCTGTGTGCTCTGCTCTGCCAGCAACTGGCTTAAATCATGTTTCTTTTAGGAAAACCATGAGCAGTCTTGCACAATAGCCAAATGTTTAGCAGTAGTAAAACATAAAGGAGGTCTCTCAGACAGAGATCACTCCTCTGTCTGCCCAACACCAATATAGTATCTGCAGGACAGGCCTGTTTCTGCTTCTGGTAAATAGTATAAGGTCTGAACTTACATAAGCTCATGGACTAAGTGTCTTTACATCTGTCTGCAGTAATACTATAAGATAAACAGATCTGCTGTTTCTTCTTGCTGCCTTCATCTTTTTACCAAGGTCTCAAATGTGCCTATGCTTAAAATTTTCTTACAGGTGCTCTCATGCATGAATTGTCAAATGATGGTGCTCGCAAGCAGTTTGAGTTCTACCTGGAAGAAATGATTCTCCCATTAATGGTAGCCAGTGCCCAAAGTGGGGAGAGGGAGTGCCACATCGTTGTGCTGACAGATGATGATGTTGTTGACTGGGATGAAGAGTATCCCCCACAAATGGGAGAGGAATATTCACAAAGTAAGTTTATCGTCATTGTTCCCACCAAGTCATGCCATGGTGGAGGTAGCAGTCAAAATGCTAATTTAAAGTTGTTCTACAGAAGCATCATTAGTCTTTATGACATCCTAATGCCTCATAAAATAAAAACCTCTTAGTTTGGGTAGTTCTGCTTAATATTTTGTTTCACAGAAGCATATATTGCTTGTTATGTTTCAATCTAATAAAAAGAGAAGCTGATTTTTATTAAGGTATTGTCAGCTAGTGAGGGGGAAGAAAATACTTCAGAAAGAGCTTGAGGAGCTAAATGGGTAGGAGTCATGTGTACTGTGGGAGAGCAACTAGAAGGTTTTTTGGAAAAAAACCCAAGTGTTGTTATTTTTGGAGTATTACAGTTGTGTGTATGATGAGTTTAAGCACCTGTAAATGGAATGTACTTCCCTGTAAGATGTGCAATCAACCCATTCCCCAGTGTCTTCAGCTGTTTTTCTCAAGAGTTCTTGAGTCTCTCCCCCTCTTCTGAAATAGAAATATTGGAATAAAGCAAACCAGTGGAAAAGATAAACCTTAGTGTTTTAAGGCTAGAAGGTTAGTATTTGAATATAGGGGGTTTTTTTCTCATTAAAATGTATTTTTAGTTATTTACAGCACAAAGTTGTACAGATTCTTCAAATACATTGAAAATAGAGACGTGGCCAAATCAGTTCTGAAGGAGAGGGGGCTCAAGAAGATCCGCCTGGGCATCGAAGGTAAAGGAAGCATTGCTTGTACTCTGTCTCTCTGGGCTTCAGGGTCTGCTGCACTTCTCTGCTTCATGGTTTTCTCTGTAGCTGGAAAAGCAAGGGTTGGTGTTGCCTTTCCTACTGAGGCTGGGTGGCAGAATGGCCAGAGAGGAATGGTACCCAACAAGCAACAGGCTCCAGACTGGTGTCCAAGCTGTGTGTGGCTGCTGGGCTCTGTGCAGACAACTTTCGTGGTTTCTTCTGACTTCATGACTTGCAACTCATGCCCTTTGCCCTTTAGTTCCCACACAAAATCTTCTCTGTGCTTCGTTTAAAGTAACAATGCATTTGTACAGCTTTGGATATTGTGTTCTTGGATTGGTGTCCTTTTCTGGGTGTGAAATGAAAAATGTCCTGTTAAGTGGCAGGCAAACGTTTTCTTTCAGGAAATATAAAACTCTCCAGTGGATCAGTGAAATGCAAAGAAATCCTGATTTGTGAAATAAGCATCTTGTTATCCTCCAGGCTGGTCTGTAAAATCTCACTGAGTAGTCTGATTTTTATCATGAGTGTAAGAACTGGATTTCTTTGCATTACATTTTTCTTCTGATTGTTGACCCAGATATTTTAGAATCTAGCCTTTATAATTAGCAGGATTTCTATCATTCGCTCACCAAGTTGTCATAGTTACGTTTGTAATTTGCCAAGAAAAGGCAAATGCTTTTAACTGGTTGTGAACTCTAAAATAACTAATTTCAGCTGAGCAAGGTGGGAGCCTTTCAGCTAAACAAGAACTGGCCCTGCCTGCAATGCTGGCTAATACCTGATTATTTCTGCTGCATTTCTTGGTTTGGACAAGGAACAACTGTGGCATCAAACTGCAGTGCTGGTGCCCTGTAGTCATGTGTAAAATGGACATTATTGTTGGGGCACAGGGGAGAGATAACACAGCATAACCATCTGCACTGGCAGTGCCAGTGGGTGCTGTGCTGTGTGTCCCAGCAGTGCC
>VZRF01000398.1:543032-592004 GCA_013396875.1 Vireo altiloquus
CTGTGTGTCCTGGCACTGCTGATGGTGCTGTGCTGTGTACAGGCAGTGCCAGTGGGTGCTGTGCTGTGTGTCCCAGCAGTGCCAGTGGTGCTGTGCTGTGTGTCCCTGCAGTGCCTATGGTCTGTGCTGTGTGTCCCGGCAGTGCTGATGGTGTTGTGCTGTGCTGTGTACAGGCAGTGCCAGTGGATGCTGTGTACAGGCAGTGCTGATGGTGCTGTGCTGTGTCCCAGCAGTGCCGATGGTGCTGTGCTGTGTCCCAGCAGTGCCGATGGTGCTGTGCTGTGTCCCAGCAGTGCCGATGGTGCTGTGCTGTGTCCCAGCAGTGCCGATGGTGCTGTGCTGTGTCCCAGCAGTGCCGATGGTGCTGTGCTGTGTCCCAGCAGTGCCGATGGTGCTGTGCTGTGTCCCAGCAGTGCCGATGGTGCTGTGCTGTGTCCCAGCAGTGCCGATGGTGCTGTGCTGTGTCCCAGCAGTGCCGATGGTGCTGTGCTGTGTCCCAGCAGTGCCGATGGTGCTGTGCTGTGTCCCAGCAGTGCCAGTGGGTGCTGTGCTGTGTACAGGCAGTGCTGATGGTGCTGTGCTTGCTGCCTTTGCCAGGTTACCCCACGTACAAGGAGAAGGTGAAGAAGCGGCCGGGCGGGCGGCCGGAGGTGATTTACAACTACGTGCAGAGGCCATTCATCCGCATGTCGTGGGAGAAGGAGGAAGGGAAGAGCAGGCACGTTGATTTCCAGTGTGTGAAGAGCAAATCCATCACCAACTTAGCGGCGGCAGCAGCAGACATCCCCCAGGACCAGCTGGTGGTGATGCACCCCACGCCGCAGGTGGACGAGCTGGACATCCTGCCCATGCACCCTGCCCCCAGTAACAGCGAGCTGGAGGCCGAGGGCCAGAACCCCCCGCTCTGATCCCGCTGCCCCCTCCACAAGCATGCTCCTTACAGTGACTCTACTCAGCTCATACCACACTGCAATGCCAGTTTTTCCATTGTGTACCGGTGTTTAGGATATTGCAGTAGGGACCTTGGCACGGCCCCAAGGGCCGCCTGGTTGCTCTGGGAAGAGTACAGATCCAGCACTGGGTTCAGTGACGTTCGTGTCTGTGTTTACCAGTAGGTTTGTGACGTTGGTGACTTGTGAGCTGGCCTGGCCCTGCTCCACCCTGCGTGCCAGGGCGGGCTGGGAACGCTGTCGTGACACGGGGTTAGGAAGCAGAGTGGGAATTGATAGTAGCACTTTACAAATGGTTGAGAAATGGAATTTGAAGCCATTTTTTATAAATGTATTGCACAATACTAACAAAGTGCTTCTATCAAAGGTATTAACTGTACATAGTTTTGCTCTGAATAGATTGACCCTTTTAAAGTTATTGTATATGGTTGAGCACAAATCTACTTACTCTTGGGTTTTTGGATTGAGGACGTGATTCAATGACCCATGTAACATCTTGTTCAAGTTCTTTAGTGAATTTTTTCACTTGTTTGCAGCGTGAGCCATGTTCAAAAATTGTGAACAACGGATAGGGGCTTTATCTTAAATTTTGCCTTACCTTAAGCTGTTCACAAATATTTATTTAATACATTTTTCATAAGTGTCATGAAATAGGAAAATGCAAATGGTTCATTCTTCATTTATTAATGATTGTAAACAAGTTTTTCATGCAAATAAAGTTTCCATTATTTTAATGGGCTTGAATTATCTGTGAATTATGAATTTTGCAAGTAGTTGTTTTTCTTTCCTTAGGGGAAGGATAGTTAATATTAAGTGAAAAACAAGTATTCCTTAAAGATAATCAGCCTATTTTAACCTACCTGCTTGTTGTGCTTATCTCAGGATAAACCTGGATCTAGGAGTAGGCAATAATAGCTTTCCTGGGAATTTATCATCATGACAAAGTGGTGTAAGTGGATGTCAGGCACTGGATTTCCTCCCTTTTCCCCCAAAGGCTAAAGAAATGATAAATACCAAGTGCTTCTAGCATGCACCTTCAGCAGGGTTTTATCAAATTTATTTATCAAAGTAAATGCTCCATCGTAGAACAAGGGAAACATTTATTTTAAAAATATTTAACTGTCTAATACATTACACTTTAACAATATTTATAGTAAAGGATTCTTACAAGAAAGAATAAACAGCTTTATGGTACAATTAGTATAAGAAATATCCACATGGGGACTGTTTTGCAGTGTAAAAACACACCATACATCTGAAATGGTCATTTGCATATAAAAGCTACCACTGATGCCAGTGAGTTGCACAGTGATTTAAAAAAAATTTCAAACAACAGAATCCAAAATATACAAGTATTGCAAGCTATACACAGCTAACCAAATCAACACAGAACACTGTAGCAGGTTATTCCACTTTGTCTGAAGTTACACATGGTAGGATGAGTTGCATTCTGACGCAGCTTTTATGAAATTCCTACATAAAAGCCTCTCAGTCCCACGAGTTTCACAGAGTGCAGAGCTCCACCGGTAAATGCACTTTGATGTCGGGTGTATCATTTACAAGGGCCAGGGGAGGTCGCTGAAGTCCACCGGGCCGCCGAGCCCCGCGTCGGCCTCCAGCAGGCTCATGATGACAGCCATGGCCGCCTCGTCGTTGCTGGGGCTGCTCGAGCCCTGCTCCGTGTCGATCATGTCGATGCCTATGTGGGAGTTCTCCCCTGCAAGGGAACGCGGCAGGTCAGCGTGGCTGCTCCCTGCCCTGCCGCCGCCAGCACGGCTCCTCTGGGGAGCAGGGAGGGCTTTGAGGCCCTGCAGTGCCAGGGACACCCCTGGTGGGGCTCCGAGGAATGGCCACTGCGCCCCAGGGACTGCAAACACTGCACCAGCTGCAGCCGAGGAGCTGAGCTAGCTCACACTGACCCAGCAAGAGAAAAGAGGCTTCCAAGTACTAAGGAAAGTGCCAGTATAAAGTGAGTTTACAAAACAGGCTGCCAGGTGCCTCTCGTGGGCTCTGTGCCCCAGATGGAGCCTTGCTGACGATAAAAGCAAGTTACTGCTACAAGCAACCACCCTGTTACAGTATCCTCATCCTATTGAGGATGTTCAACTCTGCTTACCCAGGATAGAGGAGTTGTCGGAATATGGGTACCCAGAATTATCCTGGATTTGCCCAGACAGCAGCCCAGCTGAAGAAATGTCTGGAGTGCCACCGTTCAAGATCTTGAAAGACAAAACAGAAGCTATAAGGCAGCATGAAATGGTGTGTTAAGTCTTAAACTGCCCTAGACTGGGATTTTTAATATAGGGTAGATGAACTTCCCAAACTGTGGCCAATAACACTCTTCTAAACAAAGAGAAATATCAAGGGGGTGCTGAAAACACTCAATCCTCCACTTGTTTTTTCCTTTATGCCATTCCAGCAGCCCCTATTGGGTGTGTATATGTTGAATACTGCAGGGCAGAAGCAGCAAGAATAACTATTACTAGAATTCTAACTGTTCCAACTTGGAGTTTTATTTCAAAAACAAAGAGAGCTGGGAATAGACAGAAATATTTACTGTCTGCTCCAATACAAGCAATTCTTATGTGCAGTCATCATAATTTCTGAGGAAAAAAGGTTAAGTAAGTCTGAAGCAGTGCATAAGGATCTGGATAAGTGTTCTTGCTTTGGCTAAAACTTCCACAAGCATTTTAGAGATTGCTGGAAGCAACCAGGACAAGTGTTCAGGTGGCTCAGTGCTGGTAATGGCACCTGAGTGCTACTCAAGCAATCTTAGAGCGAGGCGGGTGCACGGTGTTGACTTAAAAATACTCTCTCAGTGCCCAGGAAAGCACCGAATTGTGCTGGTTTGTGCTGCAGCAGCCCCAGCAGCACAACTGGTGGGATTTGCTCAGGCACAGCCAAGCACTTCCAGCGTTCACCAGCACGGGGTGTTAGAGAGTTTCTGGAGGGCGGAGAGAGAGCTGTTCCTGACAGCTCTGCTGAAAAAACACAACCCAAAGGGCAGGTGGATTTCAAACGCTGCTGGTGTTTGGGAACTGCTGCTCTCTGTGCTGCTCTCTGCCCTTCAGGCAGTGCTGCACAAGGGTTGTGACCTCAGACCTGTCCAGCCCAGCAGCCAGGAGTTGCTCCCACAGGCAAATCCCACATCCCTTGCCATGATGGCCCCAGGCTGAGGGGGAAGCTTCTCCTTACCTTCTTCCCTCCTGGCGAGGATGTGTCGGGCGGTGGGGTGCTGGTGATGTTCAGGGGACTTGAGCCACAGCTGGAAGGTGATGATCCTCTTATCCTAAAACATGCATAAACAGGGCATGGATTTACAAGCAACTCAGAGACTTGGAGGTTCAAATGCTGACTGCAGTATCAGATACCATAAGGTGCTGAAAGCACGAGCTGCATTTTTGTAACTTCCTCCCTTTTCCAGTGTTCCTCAAACCTGCAGGAGCAGCAGCAATGTTTTTATTTGCAGCCTGTGTAAATCCAGCCTGCTTGGTCTACAAGCCTTACCTCCTCCCTGTTTTTGTTCCTGGACAGCCTCACAGAGTCAGAAGGAAAAAGGTTCTGGCTGCTAAGGAAAGTCTCATTTTTGTGTGTTTTACTTTAATTCCCACCAGCTAAGAATTCCAGCTGCCTCAGTCACATAACCCAGACTCCTTCAGTGAGCCATGGCTACAGAAGTACTCTGGACACTGGATTGTTTTTAACTGCTCAAAGCCACATTGTTCACTTCCATTTTCCACAGCTTGATCAAACATCTTTAATAATGAATAATGTATTGACTGTAGAACCAACGAATCCCTAGCCCAAAGGGAGGAGGGGTAGTTACAGAGAAAAGCAATGGAAATGGGAATCTTCTCCTTGGCAGAGCTCCCCTGGGAAAGCTGAACAGAAGGCAGCTTTGGAAAATAGTAACAGCTGCTGAAAAAGGACTGGAACTAACCCAGTGTCTGAACTGAAATGCAAACATGGGTGGTAACTGCACTACTACATCCACTTGGCTAATTAAGTGTTTTACAGCTACTGAAAGGGATGGTTAAGCTTCAAAGTATTGGCTCAGCCTTGGTTTTTTTATTTTCCTCTTTCCCCTTTTTCCTACAGCAAGGAATGAAGCCTTAGGGATAGGTCTGTCGTTGCCTTAAGTGAGGATGGAGGGAGTCTCCTGCCTGCAGCAGGAACAGAACTATGGGAAACACACTGAATGTGTTCCTGGGCTGCAGCTCAGCCTGGTTAAATTGCTACCACTAAACATCTGCTGGGTGAGACCACTTTTATAGGACAGGGAACACAGTTCCCAGGAGGAAATCCGGGAAGAACAGGGATTTTTAGCCAATGGAAATTAAGTGGTACCCCCTGAAAGCAGCTGTGGATCCCCACAGTCCCTTAGTGACCCTGTGTTTGACCCAGCCCCACATCCCGGGTGCCATGGGAAGAACCCAGCACTGTGTCCTTGCTCCAAGAGCTGCAGGGGAACTGCACAAGCTCCTCATGCACAGCTAACAACTCCAAAAGCATCTGAGTGAATGGATTGCACGGCAACAAACATTGCTGTTTTGGCACACAGTCAATAACTTTGGCATTTGGAGGTTGTGCAGCTCACAGCCTGAAGTCACTGGGAAAATAACAGCCTGGGATGGATTTGTTTGTAGTTAGCTGCTCTTTTTAACTCCTGTTTCTGGTGAACAGGTCATCATCATCATCACCACTGCAAAAAAGTTCCAGTATCAGTCTTCAGCAAGAGAAAGCTGGAAGGTTGTAACTTCCTGCTTTCCTTGTGGGGGTTGAGTGCCTCAGGGATGCCGAACATAAATCTGTAGCTGTCTGTGAAATAACAGCTGGATCATTCCTTATGCAGCTTGAGTAAATTGTTCTTTAAGAGGAAATTAAGGAAGTCTAATGCCTCTCAAAGCACAATAATTAAACAACTAACTTCACAGCATTTTCTCTCACCTGTGAATCTCCATGATTTCTTCAGCAATCATCCTCCCTATTTTACCTGCCCCAGCTCTTGTTCCACCTGGAATTCCAGGCACAGTGGGATGGGTCCTTTTGGGGCCACCTGAAACGAGTAGGTATCTCAAGGTCAGATAAAAGCTTGCAAACTTTCTCCACAGAGCATTTGTGTTTGGGCTTTGAGCAGCTGCAGGACCTTCTGAACTGGATTTATTTACACTTCCACCAACTGGTGAGTGCCTTCAAATGTATGAAAAGCTCTGGCTTGCCCTGAGCTGTGCTGGGTCTCAGACACCCCTCAGTGCCAGCATGGACAGAAGAGATCACAACTCCTTCAGAACCTGGCTGTTGTTCTCTTTCAGAATCGAGCATGTGGGGCTACCTCTTGTCCAGAGCTGGCACAGAACAGCCTTGTCAGACCTGCTCTTCTCTGTGCCCCAACAGGCTCTTCTACAAACATGTTTGCTCTCTGCTTTGCGTGAAGAACTTGCCAGTGCATATTCCATTCACTACAGGATAAGCCCAGGTACCTGATGGCTGCAAATAAAGCCCCTGACAGGTAACTGCAGGAATGGAAAAGTGGAGGGAAAAGGGAGGGTTGAGCAGTTGGGAGCTGTTACTGTAATGTGATTTCACACCCGCACAGCACTTGGGAGGCTGTCAGGGAGGAGCCTGATTTACTCCAAGGCAGAGAAAAGACCACACAGAGAGGGCAGGAAAGGCCTCAGCATTGCTAATCCAGAACAGATAATTGCCTGCTTTTGGAAATGCATATTTAACAACAGCAACCCTCAGCAGCTGCGGCTCAGAACCAAAACTAAACCTCATTTTCCTTAGGATACCAACACATCTCAGTGCAGAAGTGCAGAATGTTTGTGCAGGCAGGACGAGCTGCTCCCCAGGCACGAGAGGCAATAATCCCCAGAGCACAGGAATTACCTTCTCCAGCCTGGAGCACGCTGTCCATGCTGTGTGGGGATGCTGCCAGCTGGGGAAAGGCTGCGTCCCCACCCTCCAGGACCGTGGTGCTGTGGAGTTCAAGGAGTAGAAGAATCAGTGAGAGAAAACTCTTTATCAGTGATTAAAACCCGAGTCATGCAGCCAGAGTTTCAGTATGGAATGCTGCAGGGTTTCAGCAGTCTGTGAGTCAGACTGACACCGGGGCTGGATAAGTAACACAAGTGAACCACCCTGTTCCACCTCAGTGTGCAGTGCAGGACCCCAACAGCTCCTCTCATCAGAGAGCTCCTCCACAGCAATTATTCTGCTGAGAGAAGTCTCCTCAAGAAAAAGGAAAAGGGGGGAAGAAATACCTGCCAAAGCAAAGACATGCATGTCCTGTAAGACCCTACAAAGACCAAATCCCAGGTTTTCCCAAAGAAACGAAATATCTCTATTTTCTATCTCTATTTTTAAACAACCAGAAATGAAATTACTGCAATTGTTAAACTAAACCCCCTCTCCCCAGGGTTTTATGTGGAGAATACACCTATTGTCATACAGAAGGTGTGCACACATTTAGGTCAAATATCTCGTGAGAAAAGGGCAAAACAATGGGCATTTCCAATGGGCCCAAACAATTCCCATTTCCAATGGCCTAAACAATTCCCATTTCCAATGGGCACCTGCTGAGGGAAAAGCACTTACGAAACGACTGTGTTTGTGGAGACAATGTATTCTACTTCTTTGGTCCAAGGGTTCATGAAACTGAACCAGCGACTCCGCAACGTAATAAAAGAGCCATCTTTTATTTTAAACTTGTAGCAGTTAGTTGTAATTTTTTCTCTTGTCTGCAAAACTGAAAGACAGGCAGAAAACAAGTGATTGGTGTCAAACAGACACCACGACAACATAAACAGAGCCCTTGTCAGGGAAAACCCAATTAATTCCTCCCCTAACCCCTCAAGAAAAATACTCTTCCTCCCTCATCCCCCTCACCCATCCTGAACCTCAACTATTCCCTACAAATCCATGCAAGTCTAAGATAATCACAGTTTTTGGCACATCCAGCACAATGCTCTCGACTAAAGCATTTGCAAACAGCAATACCCAAATCTTTTCAAGTTTGCTTGGTTTCCGTAGTACACAACAACTGTTGCCAATATTTTGCACGGAATTTCTTCCCTGAATTGTTAATAATCATACCTTGTCTGTGACATTCTGCGAGGTGTGCTATATCGTCTTGATGAAAATACTCATAACACGAAGTACCTAGAAGTTCCTGGGGTAAGTATGCCAGGATGGCTGTTGCCCTGGGGAAGGGAGGGAGAGGAAGAAAATAAAGAGAAAAAAAAAAAGAGAAAAGTCTTTTCAAGTTGAAGTATTAGTCAGAGATTCCTAAATCTCACGCTGAGGCTGGGTAAGGCTCAAGTAATGCGGAAAGGAATTTTCAGCTTAGAAGGTAAAAAAAAATTCCTTAAGAATACTATTTTTATTTCTCAGGTAATTAAAAGAGTACATAACACCCTCAGGTATTACATCTGACCTACCACCACCAGAGGGGATGTAAGACTTTCTAAATAGCTTTGAGGATATGCTGTAATTTTTGGAATTTAAGCCTGAAAAAAGGCACCTTGGAGCAGCCAAAAGGTAACACGAAGCTTTCTGCATAAAATGCCACTGCAAAACAGACATCAAAGGTTTGCAGAACTCAAGAGTGGGACAAAACAAGAGCATACCAAACTCAACTTGGATTTTGGGTGTTTCTTAGAAGAAAATTACTGAGGTAGAAGTGACAGTTCCTTGAAGAAACTGGAATGTGACAATTCCAAACTATTCCAAAGCAAATTAAATATGAAGGGCAATAAGGAACAAGGCTAGGTAGATCAACACCTCTTCTGCAATCTCAAAAAAACCCAAATTAAATATTATAAAATGTAGAAATTAGTACATCATAATAATCATGAGTAAGAACACAAGGAAAAAAGCTGAAGCACAAAATCCATCGTATTTTAATGTGGGGCATTTTTGTTTGTTCCCCAACACACCAAGAGAATTCAGCACCAATCAGGTGCTTTACACCTCAAGCCCTCCTTTGCAGGGAGATCAAAGACCTCAGTCCTGGTGAAGGAAACAAGAATTTAAAGTGACTTTTGTCTGGTGAGCCTTACCCCAGGACACTGAGACTCCAAGAAAACTCATCAAAGCAACCTCTAAGAGAACCACAAAGTGCCAAAACAAAGTCTGTCTTTAAAATGGAAGAGCTGGGAGCCAAGACAACCTTATTCCAGTATTTTTCCAGGAATTTTAGCAAGCAAGGCTTTCAGCTGTGGTGGGACACCCAACACAGATGGGGAACAACCAGCATGAGCATCAACAGGTGATTTGTGAACCCTTTTCTTTTCCCAGCAGGATGAACAGTTGCTGTGGAAAGGAGAATCTGCACCACAGACATCAACAGACTTGGTGAATTCAGTATCTGACCCTGGTTTATTATGCAAGGAAGGAAATTGTTTGTGTCCTTCTGGAATTTCATCCTGTGTTTACTCTTTCCCTCAGCTCACTTCTCCGACTTAACAAGGCAGCTCTGAATTCTGAAGCTGTACCTGATGTCATCTGCATAGATAATAAACTTAATTTTACTCTCAAATTCACCATGCAGACCAATTAGAAGTACTGAATAAACAAGAGGAGAGATGATTCTCTTTAAAACTCTGCTCAGTGTAGCTGCCACTTGTGTCAACAGTGAATTGTTAAGCAGTTCCCTGGCTGTGGCAGCCCAGCTGAGTGGTACCTAATTCACAGCAGTGCAATCCATAAGGACAAAGAGGGTCACAGGGAGTTTAAGAAGTGTTTCTTTCTCGAGTTCCTTGGACAAATGCTAAAGGAACAGTGTAAGTCTCTATGAACAAAAAAACCTGGCTTGGAAATAAATTGTTTCCAACTTTTACAGGTGCCTAAGTATTCTCCAGTTAGAAGCAAGGATCACTGGATGTCAACTTCAGGCCTACAGATGAGGCTTTCTTCTAAATAAATTCCCCTTCAAAGAGCCCTTTGAAGTAGCATACACATCCCAAGGATTGTAAACAACGGCTGGAAAACAATTAAATAAAAGCATATGTGTTTAAATCCAATGGGTCAACATCTTCTGAGTCTCATTATTTTAGAAATGCCTCAAAACTACACATCAGGGGAATATGTCTGATCTTTTAAAAATAAAACTTGTCCATAAACAAGACAGAATGGCATTTTCTGAGCAACAGAAAGCTACAAATGCTCCCAGAGCGAGCACCAGCTCTGAGCACTCAAGAGTTGGTATTTTCAAAAGCTTTCTATCAAATTAAAACCAAAACCACACAGACAACCTAACCAAAACCCACAACTGAACCACCTCAAACCAGATGGGTAATATGAAAAAACATATTCTTACTGCAGTTCTTCCCATGACTATCCTCGACTTCCTCTCAAAGGGCACTAAAGATCAGCTGAGTCTCCCCTGAAAGCAATTCCTGCAGGCAGATTATGTCAGAGTTTGGAGCCTGGGATTTTCTGTGTTTCAAGCAGCTGAGCCAAAGCCACAGGAAAACTGAAACAGCCTCACCTGGGCAGTCTCAATCCCTCTTGACGAGGAAGGGAACCAAGCAACCCCTCTTCAACCAACACTGCATAACCTCTCCATTAACATCCTTCAACCTTCTACTTCTCTCTCAATGATCCAGTAATTTTCAAGGAAGATTCAGGTCATATGTGCCAGCTACTTAAGAAAATTCAAGCCATTTCTTTTGGAAAAGAAAAGAATTAGCTTTTTAGGTAATAAAATGACGTTTGAAAGCAGATACTACACTGGCACAAGTTCTCAAACCGTTTCCAAGAGATAACCTTGGGAAAAGCTTTCCTTCTTACAAGCACAAAAGATCACATAGAGAAGCATTAATCCAGCAGAATGTGTCCCAGTAAACAGTTATATAAGTGTACATGCTGGCAAAGCCCAACCCAGCCTCTGCAGCCACTTCACTGCTTGCAAAAGGGTTCCAATAACACAGACAGCAATTAGGGTCCAGTTTCAAAACATTTTCTTCTAAAGATTAGACATATACATAACCCCTTAATGAACCGGCAGAAACGATCCTGGCGTTATTCTGCCGTATTTTTGGAAGTTTGGGGGACTTTTTTTAAATTTAATCAATCATATTGAATATATTCAGAGTAATAGCTTTGAACTCCACCTCAAAAACCCAACCCAAGCCCAGAAAGTGAGGCAGAGCTGGACAGTGACTTGTGGAATACTCACCTCTGATCTACAAAGACGAATTTCCCATCGATGGCGTGCCGGGACACATATTCCGTGGGCTTCACTCGGATCTCACCATTCACTGGCTGAGGAACCACGTGGGGATGGAGCCTCCCAATGGCAACAAGGCAGCTTAAATTACAACCCTCGTTATCTGGCTCGTTATCTTCATCCAGGCCCATCTTTGTTGGAGGCCAGCTTTTTAAATAGCCTGTGCTATGAATAGTGCAAAAGCTTTTGCGGTCTGCTGTAAAAAGAAAACAAAAAGGAAAAAAAAAAAAAAAACCCAAAAAACAAACCAACAAAACCCAAGAAAGCAGTTAGGTCATGGATGCAGCTTTGGAGAACTTCAACTCAGTTCTGATAATAATGCATCTCCTCTCTTACGCAGGAAATATGGGATATTCTTCACTAAGGAGGGGCTGGGGGTGTTTAGCCTGGAGAAGAGGAGGCTCAGGTTAAGTTGAAAGAGGCATTTTACTTATTAATCTACTGATTTCTTCCTACATTCCTTTGGAAGGAGGCTCAGGGGTGACCTTATCCCTCTCCAGAACTGCCTGGAAGGAGGGTGGAGCCAGGTGGGGATCAGCCTCTTCTCCAGGCAAGGAGTTGCAGGACAAGAGGACACAGCCTGGAGCTGTGCCAGGGGAGGGTCAGGTTGGACATCAGGAGGAATTTCTTCACAGAAAAGACTGTCAAGCATTGGAAGGGGCTGCCCAGGGAGGTGGTGGAGTCCTCATCCCTGGAGGGTTCAAGAAGTGACACAGCACTCAGCACCATGGCCTGGTTGACAAGGTCATCTTTGGTCACAGGCTGGGACTCAATGATCTCGGAAACCTTTTCCAACCTTAATGACTCTGTGATTCTAAGGGATTTTTCAGCAGTGCTGCTGTAATGCAGCTAATCTGATAATCCAATAAACAAGTTATCTTGGCAAAACCACTGTTTATGCTGAAGCATCAAATAGCTCAGACCAAGGTTGCTTTTGGTAATTTTGAGCAGAAATTGCATCACATTTTATTATTTCAGCAAAGGAGACAAATAATCCAAAGGAATGTAGGAAGAAATTAGTAGATTAATAAGTAAAATGCCTCTTTCAGCTTAACCTGAGGCTCCTACCAGACCCAGGAACACGTTTGGCAGAACACACACTACTTGGGGTGCACAGGGGACAGCTGTACACAGGGGCAATGAAGATTTGCAACAGCCAGTAAAAGTCAGTATCTAAAAGGAGAATTCCTACTCCTCAGCACTGAGCAGGCCTGAAAACCCCAAGGAAGATGACTTCCATAGGGAGGTAGAGTAAAAGGCTTATGCCAAACTACACAAACTGGCTTCCTCAGCAATGAGCACAACAGCAGGATCCAAGGCTGAAGCTGTGTCTGAACCTCACAGGGAGTTGGGACAGGTGCCACAGCCAGAGAATACACCAAAATGGCCTCTATTCTCTTGCTGTTTCTCTTTTCACTTTAACATCAAATGTATTATTCACAGAACTCAAAAAAGAAACCTTCACATTTGGGCTAAATACATATTCCAACATGCCTAGACTAATACCCTGCAGAGGAAAAAATATTATCAACACTGCTAATGTTATGACCAAATATTCCAGGTGTAGAAATGCCAGTACTCAGAATGTACCAAACCCACAGATGAATTTAGAATACACTCTTTTTTTTTGTGGTGGATACCCATCCAAACATCACTGGCCAAATAGGAGCAAAGAACAAGGAACAGCTCCCCTTTACACTGCCCACTGGCCAGGTGGTCAAGACTGAATGGGATCTGACCAATGTGTGAAGATGAAGCAATAACCATCCCAGAACTGTTACCACAAACTGCCTGAAAAAGTTTCCAGAAAGCAGAGTGGAGAATTTGGCCTTAAATATTAATACAGGTGTGTAAGAGACACTTGAGGGGGGTGAGGGGGAGTCTGAAGAAGTAACAGACCTAGACATAGTTCAGAATCTTAATAAGGAACATCGAAAAATACAAAAAAATTTAACCACTGCAAATGAGCGATTTGAAAAAACAAACCCTGCCAGTCTTGGTAATAAAAGCATAATGATTACCTTTCTTCTTTGAGCAGGTGGAAGGGAAATCCTTGTCTTCTACTTTGACAGAGGGTCTGTTGCACTTCATCCTGCAGAAGAAGGAGCGCCGCGCTCCGGAGCAGAGCCGCGAGGGCCCAGGCGTTATGTCCGTCTTGACCGGGAGCCCGGCTGCAAGCAGGGGGACAGGGGACACTCTGTCAGCTGCAGGGAGAACCACACACCTGCCTGCCCCACAAACCCCACCCTGCAGTGCCTCAGCCTCGCTGGGCCTCGCACTGAAGTCCCCGTTTTGGGGTTTTTATGCGTGACTGTGCAGCACTCATCTGGCCATACCAACACTGCAACTTCTGACTCCACTTTCTGCTGTGAAAGCACTGAGGAGAGCTTGAGAGCACAGGGCTCTGAGTGCAAAGATTAGCACCGTAATTTCTCTGAACTGACTAAAAATAGAGAGATTACTTCTCCACAGCCAGAGCAGAATTTCATACACAGTCACTCAGGAGGCTCCTGACCTTTCAGACTGACACTTTTCTATCACAGCACCCACTCAGAAAGCACACATGCATATAGAGCAGGAGAGCCTCAGTGACACTCCAGGGATAGAAGAAGGAAAAAAGGTAGCAGGGAGCTACACAGAGACTGCAAATCCCCAAGACCTCCAGCTCGGTCTAAGAAGTCTCCCTTGCCTTGAAGAAATAAGTGCACATGGACATGGCCAAACAATAAATCCTGACCTTTACCATATTCTCACAGGAGATTCTTTTCTGTGGAAAAAAAGCAACCAAAACGCATCACTCTGAGCCAACAGCAGAGTGTTGGTACCACCAGGGCTCTGGGAAGACAGGGAATGCTTCCATGGTGGGCATCAGGAGCACAGGTAGTGCTCCAAGGATGGAGGATTTAAATCACACAGCAGCTTTTCCCCAGCCTGCCATCCACTCCAACCCTTTCTGCACGGGGATATGTGAAATCCAGCAGCTGCCAACACGAACAAAAACCTCTCAGGCCTTGTGGGCTTTTAACGTAAGGAGGAAGACAGCAATTCTAGTATTTTAGTGAAAATTGTGCCTCCCTCACAATTCCACTGGAGTGAGGTGATCTCCAGGAGGTCAGGCTGCCCTGCACCACATGCCCTCCAAACTGCTGCACCGTGTGAGAGTACAAGCTGTGCTGAGTTACTCATGCCAACACAGAAATAAATACGTGCATACATCCTCGTGCTCTTCACCAGTATGAGTTCTTGAAATTCTACCAATCCGTCTATCATAGCAGATGGGAAGACTGTAATTCATAGTATTTATTTTTGCCCTAACTTTGTCAGAGGCATACAAAAAAAAAAACAGGAGGCAGCACTGGATATTCATGCTTGACAACCGATGAAACCAGGAGCCAGAAAAAACTTCAGCTGATTCTGCTGAAGCCTCCAGGCTCCCTGCCCTTGAATGATCTCTCTAACTTCAGTTTCTGAAGTTGAGCTGGTGGCTTTTGGGAGCTGAGATCCAGGAGATTTCTGCTCCTGACAAGCATGGGACTTAATGACCTGGAAATCTGCAGTTGTAAGATACCACCTTCCACTTAAGCAATGCAGACTCCTGTTATGAGAGGGAATTAAACACCCACTCACCTCAAGAACAGCAGAGATACAGAACTACTTTAAAATACCAGAGTGGAATAGAGCTAAGAGATATAGCAGCAAATGATTCCAAAGTTAAAAACCTTCTAAGAGAAAGGCTGGGTCATTGATGGAAGTGGGAGAAAGCAATAAATAAAGAGATTTAAAAAAATGAATCCTTTATCTTGGCTGACAGCTAAGGAGTACCAGGATAATACTGAATGTATTCTGACCATTTAGAATGATGGATTAGAACAAATGGTTCACATGCTCTAATGGAAAAAGCTAAAGCTTTGATGCCTGGAAAAGAGAGGATACCTCACAGGTGAAGCCAGTTCCAGTAATGCATCTGTGCCATAGTGCATGCCAAAGCCAACAGCTTCCATGTACCCGTTTCACACTTTTTTTTTTTTCTATTTTTATTTCTTCCTGTGTTTAAGCTAAATCTTCTTTGGCATGGGACAATCCAGAGAGCACCCCCCCTCATCCCCACTTCTGACATGAGGCAAAGCCCCAGTAGCAGTGACTCTGGCTAGGTGACACTTTTCCCAAAGGTGGTAACACTCACTTTTTGCATCTATGAGCCTTTCTCGTGGCGCAGTGTCAGAAGAAGAGAGCTGCTCCTTCACTTTGGCAATGTCTTTAGGATGGAGATAATCAAATAAACTTTGACCAATCAAATCATTCTGTAGAGATCGAACATTCAGTCAAAAAGTAAAATATTGGCTCAGTATATTTTCTTCATTATAGCATCCAGTATGAACAATCCTTTTACATATAGGTGTAACCAAGGAATATCAAACATCCAGATCCAGCCTCACTGCAGGGAGCATGGACTGCACGACCTTTAAAGAGTCCCTTCCAAACAAACTATTCTGATTCTGTCATTTGATGGAAGGTTTTCTCTGTTTACTGAAGTTATGACTACATTTCATAGTAATTTCTCTCATCATTTTCAGTAAGAGTTGGGCAGAACTGGCTCAATTCCCCACCACCAAATATTCTGGTTTCTTCTCAGTCTCACTTCTTCTACCATACATTTAAAAGAAAAAAATCATAATTACAAATGTTCTCTTTCATTATTTACAAATAAATAGGCATCTAATATATATCTAACTAAAGGCTGGCTGAGGAAAACTTTCGAAGCTAATACAAGTTTTAAATTTGATGAGGAGTGCAGATGACAGAATAAAGATTATTTACACAATGTATGATCCAAGTTAAGCCTTATGTTGAGCATATATTAAAAACCTGGCTTTGGTATAACTGCTTTCCAGTTTCCATCAGTAAGCATGCAAGCAAAACCAGAACAGACAGAAAGAAAACTAAGTTGAAAAATCCATGTGAAGCTGCTGGAAGAACCTCAGACTGATGTTTCAATATTTGCTTACATTCCCATTTAGGCAATTCTTTTTCAAGCCTGAGGGTAAATCCCTGAGCAGAATGCATCAATCAGTGAATTAAATTTAGTTCCTTTTCACCTCCTTGCTTTGAATGGAAACCAGAAACAATCTCCTCTAATGACATGGCAGAGAAGAGCTCTCTCTTTGCAACACTCCCCAGATAAAGGCATAGCCATAAAAAGTTCTCACATCTTTTAAGATCTAACATACTTAAAATGGAAAAGAGTACCTGACTGTAGTTGAGGATCTTGAAGACAGATTCTGAAACAAACAGTATCTTTCCTCTGTCACAGCCCACAACAAAAAGAAATCCATCTGCTGCCTAATTGGGGGGGGATGGAAAAAGCCAAATCCTAAGTTATACATCCTCATTGAATTGTTAGAACACTTAAAAACACTTTGTGTATGGTAGAATTTCTACGCTAGGAGAGTTGTCTTAACATTTAGAGGTAACTGAGTCAACAGGCAAAATGTGAAATTACAATGAAGGGGTTTTTTTTGCATCTGCAAACATTTTTGGCGTCATTCTGGGCATTGTGCCCAGAATGTAAAATAACTTTTATGAGAAGAAAGAACCCATGTCTTGTCCAATAATATTATGATTACGTTTAACAATGCCCTCAAATTAAAATGTTATTTTAACTGTATTTAAAAAAGCTCCTCTTCTAGAAACCAAACATAACCTGGATATTTATTTCTGTGCCTGGAGGCAACTAATTCCTATTTCCAAAGTACTGCCTTTCAGTCACACACAGGCATGCAGGAATAGGCCCCAAGTATGTATCTCCAGAGTCACAATGCTGCAGAAATTAAATCCTGCATATGCTGCATCTGGACACTGCAGTGCCTCAACAATTACACAAGCCACTGAAGAACCTAACTACTGACTAATGAGGTAAGTTCTCCACAATACAAAAGCACTATTAACAGCAGGCAGCCAAACATACTAAATCATGTTACATCAGTGACCTCAAAAAAAAAAAAAAAAGGTGTTCATTGTATCACTGCACACTGAAAATCACGGCAAGGTAACCCAGGGCAGCATGTCTGCAGGAAAACAATTCATGTAATTTTGGTTCATTCATGTAATAACTGAAGATTCTGATGGTTATCATCTATATATGGGTTTTCTCAGATCCTCCTCTTCAATCTTTCTGCTTGAATTAAGAAATGCTAGTCATCATTAAACTCACTGACTCTCTGAAGCAGTCTGCAGATTTCTTAATTATCCTCCATAATGACAACATTTTTAAGCTGAGATACAAGGCAGAAAAATACTGGTGTGTTTTGGGAGTGTTATAGTCACAGATATTAATATCTCTTAATTAAAAGTTGGAACATACCCTGAGAATAAGATGTTTTAATTCATCATCTGATAGAAAAGCAGGCTTGTAGTTTGCTTCTGTATATGGGTTTGTAGCACCTAAAAAAACCAAACAAACAATTCCCATATCACCAACATTACACACTTAAATGAGCAATTTTCCTTGGCTCCTTCTTAGACTGTTGTTCATTGCTGGTGTTCTTTAAATGGTCTAGTCTCAGAATTAGAAATTATAAAAATAAGAGATTAAAAAATAAAAACACTCAAACTATTTCTTCTCCTTATAACTCAGTAAATCATGACAAGCTCATGTAAACAAATCATCACTTAGGAATTTACACATCAGTTCTCTCATTCCAAGCCAAGGACAAAACCCAGCATTACAATGACATCATCTTACAATGCCAAAACCCCAAAACTGGCAACAAATGAGACAGCTATTTATTAAGGAGTATTTCTTCTCATTCTATTCCCTTCATAAAGGCAGAAGAGAGTCAAATTAGTAACCACTGAAGTGTTATGAAGTATTAACCTCATCAAATGACAGTGGCAGGACAGTCAAGCCTTTCAAAACCACAAAGTTAAATATAACTGAAGGCAGCAGCTCTCCTAGAAATGAGAATGATCACCAGGATCTGTTTTACAATTAGCTTCATTTCTTTTTTTTTCTCAGGAGTGCATTTCTTGAAGGCTTAAGCTTTTAGCATCAGCACCACTTGTACCCAAGCACTGATTCACTCTTATATGAAGCTTTAGGAACACACAACAATTTTTAACAACCTCAACTCTTCCAAACCTGTGTGCTTCCCTTCAAGTGCTTGCAACAGAAACTGGTCAAAAGACCAAAATTGAGTTTTCAAAGTACTCTCCATTCTTTCCCACAGAGCTGAAGGTACAAACACAAAACCTTAGAAGTCCTGGAGGAATATTATACTTAAAATCTAACCTTTCTATCCAACAACCTGGGACATTGTCTGCTTAGAGCACAGCTCAGTACTGCACCAGAACCAACTGTGCACTGCCCTTAAGCCCTTTGTTCCCTCTCCCCACCTGCCCCAGCTGCCTCGGTGCTGTGGAATCTGGCAGTAGAAAGCAATAGGTCAGATGATGCAAAATTATTATCTTCTCATCCCCAAGTTCCCCCAGCGAGATCAGGATATTTACTGGACCATGAACTAGTAAGCTGCAAATGAACACTGAGCATCAGATGCTCAGATAAGGGGAGGAGTCCTCCTAAAATGAATTAACTTTCTCCTTTTTTGGCAAAAAAGGGAGAGAAAAAACATGGCTTTGGGGAAATGCCATTGGGAATGGCCCTGCAGCCCCAGGCAACTCACCACGAAGTGTTTTCATGTGCTGGACAGCCATCCTGAGCACGGTGAGCTTGTCCAGCTTGCGGGACATGGCATTGCACGTGGGCACCAGCGAGGCCAGCTCGTCTATGAAACTGTTCATCTTATCCCTCCTCCTCTTCTCGATCTGACTGTGAGCCTCCCTGCACACACAAGGACCAACACAGGGCAGGAGAGCGTGAAGCACACAGAGCAATGCCCAAAAAAAACCTCCTCAAGGTAATTAAGCTACCCTCTTGTCCTTGTGAAAAGGACAGCAGACATTCTTCAGACATTTGATGTTAATTATCTGGGTAAAGAACAGTTCTAAGCAATGGAAAGGTTGCAGCACAAGGTTCTGGTTTAGCAGAAAACCACACCCAGCGTTGGCCATAACAGCACAGGTTTATGTCTTCCCATAGTAAGAGTCACTGTTAACACCCAACCCACTACTGAGTCTGAAAGAAGAAAGATGAAGAATGTAACAAAGACCAGAAACAAATCTAGCTTCAATTTCAACCCCAATGAAGTGACTAAAACCAAGTTACCCACCAAATGAGTGTTTCCACAAAACTCTATGCAAACTTAATGAAAAATGTCAAGAGTGCAAAGATATGGAAAAATAAGGGAAGATGAAAGCTAGAAAAATGTATTTTCAGAAGAAACATACACAAATAATTCATATATGGCAAAAAGCAGCAGATAATTCTTTAAAATATATTTATTTAGAGCAATGTTACCTTGCATTTTTTATCCTGCCTTGTTGGTCTGCATACTCCAATCTGTTGAGAAATGACATCACAAAGTTAGTGTTGAAAGCACTCAACCCAAATTCTTTTACTGCATCTCCCATCCTAGTGATCCTCATTAAGACCAGTTTTTTAGAATTTGAATGTTTATTTAACCTTTCTACAGGAAAGATCAATATTTATAATACTGCGCCTCAGACTGAGGGGGGTTTTTTAGCTTGTCTGTTTAATGTTGTTTAAACAATCTTATGCTTTCATCCCAGCAAAGCAATAATTTGGGACCACAGTGGCACTGAGAACAGGCATCCACAGTCAGGATCCTGTGTCAGAACTGTGGAACTGAGATTTCAGTATCAACAATACCTTCCATGTTGGTCATCTTTATCTGTATCCATACCTTCCCTGCAGAAACAGAACAAAGCAACACATCACAAATTCAGCAGGACTGGCAGAACTGTCACCCAACTACCATAAAGTCAGAATAGAGCATTCCTGCCATCTCTCAATAAATAAATACAAAAATAGGAGTATAAAAACAACAACCTGGAAGGACTAAGGAAGCTGTGTGGTTTTTGTAATGTTAAAACATTTTTCTTAAATTAGTTGTGTCTCCTTCAGAACTTACTAAATGGCACAGTTTGATGTGTTTGACAGTAAAACATGCTGCAGTTCAAAGATATCATCTGTTACAAAAATGTTTTTCAGTTAACTAGAGGAGGGGGGGGAAACCCAACTTTGCACAGATGCCTGTATGTTCTACAGCTCAGTTTGCCTTATGGTAGCTGGTTTTGGGGTAGAAGGCAGTAATTACCTAAACTAACACACCACTGGAGATGGCCAAATGCAGAGAGAGAATAAAAGTCTGTATGAAGCTAACCACACTGGAAATGAGTGCAACTTCCAGTGCAGATACATGGTTAGCTTTTGTTTCAGCACGAAGGGAGGCATGATGAATAGAAATAATCTCCCTTACTACATTCAATATTGTAGCCATATGTGCACAACTAAGCAGGAAGGGAGAACAAAGGTTTTCATAGCTGTACTTGCTAAAAAGAGCTAAATGCCTATGACTACACATCTTATTTTAGACAAAATAATTAGGAAGACAATGTTTTGATTTATGTAAATCTGTACAACTGTGCTTAAATGGACATTCCTAGGCCTGCTCATTCTGGTTTAATTTCTACCTGTATATTTTAAGTATATGGAAGCAAAAGGCAGGGAAAAAACATTGGGCATCTTTTTCAAGTGAAACCAATTACTAAAATATTTATACTTACTCAAAAGGAAAGCCATCGAGTCTGAAAAGAAAGAAAAATTAAGTATACCATATATAGGAAATAAGAATAATGTCTTACATTTTCTGCTGAAATTCTCAAGCTAATTCATATTCTATTTGAAATGAAAAGCACAATGAAAACAGGACAATAGCAGTGAGCGTTTTCTAAAGAAACAAGCTTGTTCAAATTAATCTACTTTCTGAAAGAATAATTCTGCTTTTTAAGAAAAGAGAGCATAGTTCATTATACTTAACGTGAAAAACTAATAAAATAACTAACCTAAATTATGTTATGCAAATCATTGAGATATTGTTTCATCTTCAGAAAGGAAAGATCTGTGCTTTATGCGTGTTGTCCTTGTGGTTAGATAAATGGGATTTCAGAGGACTCTAAGGCCAGAAATAAAAAATAAAAATAAAAATAAAGTATCCCAAGTTTCTCAGTTTTTGATTCTTGCCCAGCAGGACAGATGCACATTTTGCTTTAGTCTAAAGTCCCAGGCTGAACTTTATACAGACTTTATCATATCATAAGGAAATTAAACAGAATTTCTACATGCAAACGAACTGCTGGCATCACTTCAAGACTATAAAGTGACCTGAAATACCACTGAACTTTACCATGATAACAGGCTATGTTTTATAAAAGAAATGTTCTTTTATGAAAAAGTCTTCTCATCTCAGCCATTAACATACTAGTTATTCCTGTTCAACGCTGGACACAAGCCTTCTTAAAAATAAACATGGTAGTCTTTCAGGTTATTATTCACTGCACTCTTAGATCAATTATCTTTTGAGCAGTTAAAAAAAAAAAGTTTTCTTCATCTCCCAATCAGCACACTTGAGTTATTGTCTTAGTCACTGACTCCTGATGCTCACAATTAAACAGCACTTGTGAAAACACCTTTAGCTCTGGGATGTTTGTAGTGAAACATCCCTAGAAAGCAAAATCTAAAAGAGGTACAAGGTAAGTTACAAATGCATCAGGGCAGTTTGTTTTCTCATCATGTAATATTTCAATTGAAATCATTACTCCCAAGAAAAGAAATTTACTGTTTAGTCTTGGATCACAGCATTTGATCAACCCTTGCTGAAGTGACAGCAATAGGCTGGGCAGGAATTTTCCTGGAGGAGTCACAGGAGAAAGAACTAGAAAAGCTGTTGTGGAGAGCTGAAAGTGCAGCTATGACTCCTCTCACTTGTACTCAAGAGGTGAACTAAGAACCCCCCTAAAACACTGGTTCGACCTCCCTTACTCCCTGGCTTCACTGGTATGTGAAGCACCAGTCTGGACACTTGGGTAATTTATGTAATAAAATCATTAACAGGCAGCAGAAGTTGGAACAGTAGCATTTCTGACCATTTTCCCACACACACATATATAAGGAGGGATTGAGGTAGTCTGCTTTAACTCCTGCTTTCAAAGAGGAAAATTTACTAGCCACCATTGACTTTGCAACACAACCTGAACTGTGGTATGATTACAGCTGTTGTAAACTTATTTCACCAAGGATTCAAGGAAACAGTGTTTTCACACATTTTTTAAAAATGCACACAGAACCTAAAGGGCAGAATTATAACTTAAAAGAACAAGCTGTCTTTTGGAAAAGAGGACTTGAGTAATGCTTCCTAGCCAGAGGAATAAAGATGGAGAAATCCTTTCTAGAGAAGAGGAAGCTGGTAGGATTGAGGCTGTTTACTCAATTTTGTAGTAGTCAATTCAACTAGAGGGACATGTGCTTTTTGGGGAGACTAAAGGCAGTTCAGAGAAGTATTTAAAGTTTTGTGCATAAGTTCTCCTAAAAAGAATCTAATTCTTAATTGTCATGCTCAGCATGGATTAAAAATTCCGCCCCTCCTCATAAAAAGAGCTGCCAACAATCCAAAGGTCCCCCAGCAATAAAATCTGTGCTAAGTTACATAAAAACAGACTCTGGCTGGATGAATAATGGATGTGGCCACTCACAAGTTCCCCTGCAGCCACACTTTGCAAAGCCACAATGCAGAGGAGGCTTGCACAAGGACTTCCAGTAAGTAGGCTGCTCTTGGTGTGCCCAGTGAAGGAGACATTACAGGCCTTGGAGTTTGGCAAACTCTGCTGTGCCCTTCACTGTTCTAAAGCAGAGTTGGTAGGATTTCCTTCTACAGCTGAGAACCAATACAAGACTAAACCAGCTGATTAAAAGAAAGGCAGCTCTAATACCTCAAACCAGGGACTATTCAGATTCATATTCAAATGAGAGCCCAAAATAGCTTCATCAGGCAAAGGCTGGCAGCACATTGATAGGAAGTGACTAAACAGGCAAAAAACAGGTGAAGAAAAGGAACCATTCCTAGTTTTGCTTCCACTTTTCAATAAATTTATTATCTTTCCCCTCTGCTAGTCATTGTATTTCCTATGTAAATGGTCAATATCATCAACCTTCACACTATACATTTCATCAGTCCTAATTCCACTCCCCCACCAGCCAGAAGTTTTTCTCCTCAACCTCACCCCATGTGATAGCCCCCAGTTCTAGCTGCACTGAAATGACACCTTTATTTTTATTATTATTAAATAATGAACTTGCCTCTTAGTGCATAGTAGCTTTCTTCTTTATTAAAACCTTTAAAGCAGGTTGTAAAGAAGAGGTTATTTAAAAATTGCTATAAATATTTCTATAGTCTTCCCCACAGTACTGATGTGTTACCACCTCCTTTTAGCAGTACTAAATCAAGAGAAATCCAACTTACTGATAATCGGTTGAGCTTCCCTTTCTTTTCCTATTACAGTCCATTCCTGAAGTGCTAAGGGAACTGGAGATCAAGTCAGCAGGGTCTGGTGACATAAAGTCACTAATTGTAGAAGATATGTCCATCCTTTGGTCTGCCATTGGACTGTCTAACATTAGGAAAGAAATAAAAAACAACACATCAAAAAACCACTGCATTAGTAAAAGCAGACACTTACATATTTTTAACCAAAAAAGTTATCTCAAACTTAGCATTCTTTAAAAGCTGCAACAATCAGTTTCTATTATTTCTTCTTGCTGTAAAAATAACAGGTAATTTCTCCTTTTCCAGTTACTGCTGTATCAAGTATTGCACAAAAACCATTCTCAAAACACATTATGTAACACAATTGTTTTTAAAAAATTGTCAGCGTGATCTTGAAATGAACCAGGTTTATTCTTACATTACCTGGCCAGCCAATTGCTTCTACCTAAGAGAAATATTTCTGACAGGGAACACTCATTTTAGTGATTTTGAAGATTATATCAGAACAGTTCACAAACTTTAAGTTCTGATTCCACTGAATTTCATGGAAGAGAATTAAGATGATTTCCATAGAAATAAATACCTCCACCACAGCAGACCCCACAAATAAAACACTAATAACCCAATGATGGTGTAAGAAGGTTAAAGGTACAAATGAATATAACTGGCTTTTTCAGCCAAAACATGCACTTTTTAATCCTCCAGACTGCAAATAATTACATTGTTGGAAGAAACCCTGAGAAAAGTTCACTGCTAAATAGCATCAACTGTGAAAGAGGTTTTACCTGAAGGCCTGTCTTGGAAGCCTAAATCCACTTGGGCAAAGATGATGATGCTCAGCCCAAAGCAGCTGATAATCTTAGAACTCTTCCATGCCTCATGTTCTGTTGGTCAAATACTTCCACAAAGCTGAATGGGAGGAAAACCAGCAAGCTTAGAAAACACCTTAAAACCAATTGTTTTAGACACAGTTTACAAAAGCAATAGATGTTTCCAACTCAGGGATCGAATATTCATTTCTTACAAAGTGTAGAAGTCATCCATCCCTCAAAAGAGTTAGATGTTGGGATGTGCATCTCCAATGGACCAAGCTCTGGGCAGAAGGAATCTCTTTTGCACCACTTCCTTTTGGGCCCTTTTTACCATCCTCTGGTCTTTGCATAAAGCCCCTCTGCTCATAATGATCACACCATGACAATCATGAGCCATCTGCTGCCAGATCCTGCCAGAATGAGTTAAATTGCTGTCACACTGCAGGCAGACTTATCCTTCACTCCTGACTGCCTTCCTCTAAGTTTGGGCTTGGCTTACTGTTTTGTTTTCCACTGTAACAACAGCTGGCATCTTTGAAGGACAGGGTAAAGCATGGTTTTATTCTGCAGGCTTCAAATTTGATATAAAATCCACATCCCACACTACAACTCACACACTCAAATGTGTCTCTCAATCATACTATAAACATGTGGATGCCCTTCCCTTCCACATTGCTGTCACAGGACAAGTTTTTCAGCAAAACTTACTATGGAAGATTTAGAAACTGTTCTACATTTCCCCCCTGCAAGAAAACTTCCAAATTCCATTGGACACACATTTTTCTGGTTGATGTACATGTGAGTGTCCTTTACAACCTGTGACAGCAGTAGAACTTCCCAAGTACACATAACAAGCAGCTCCCATGACACTCAAAAGTTTACAAGCCAAACAACCAATATTTTGTCGACATGACTGCATTACAACCAATTCTACTGTCAAATACGCAGGCATGTTACAAGTTGTTACCCAAGAGAAAACTCATAAAATCCGAAGTTATTTGGTAACACTTTTTTCAGCTCTGCCAGAATAGCAAATTCAGAATTTCACAAGCTCAAATTATCAAAACTTTCTGGTCGTTATGGTAATAGCAGCCAGGACTGCAGCTCTGCACTGTAAGGTCATTGCCTAAGCACCACTGCTGCAATATGAAGTGATGCAGATTCCCCAGGTAGATGCAATGGAGAGCCCCTCACTGCAAAAGCAGTCAGCTGGTTATCAGTTTACACACTTTTATAGCATGACAAACATAATTCAACCAAGCACCATATACCACAATGTGTACACACAATGGTCACGCAGCATTTAACAGGCCCGAGCCATGGTTTGACAAAGGCAACAAGGCCTTCATGCAATATACCACCAGCTCCTGAACAGAGGATCAGTGCTGCTCCTGAAGCAGAGCTTCCAAGCTGTTCCTGAGGGCTCAGTGGCCACCTCACCCAACAGCTTCTCTGGGGTCCTTTCCCAAATAACTCAACCCCTTCTCCATTCCTGAGAATGTGTGGCCATCCTGGTACAGGCATGTTAAGAGGCCAGGTGGCACCAAAAGTGACCAAAGCTAAATCAGTACATATTTAAGTCAAATTATGAAATGTCATTGAATCCATAACCACACTTGTTTTGCAAGGCTTCCATTCACACCCGTAGCTCTTTGTAGCTCAGGCCCTACTGTCTCCCCATGCCAGCCTTTTCCCAGCTCTCTGCTTTGCCTCTCTTACCCCAAGCAGTGCAACAGCTACAGACTCAATTGTGTTACTGTGGTGTATGAGATTACTGCATCTCAATCTCAGCCAAACCAATCACTGGCCATTTCTCTGTGCTTGGTTCAGACCCAAATCCATTATCTTCAGTCCCAGATGATGTGCAGAAATTAGTTATAGCTAAACTTAGTGTGTTTCTGAACACCTCTCTATGTGAGGGTGCTTGCTGAACTAACATTTTAATACATTAGATAATTTCATGGACCATCTATAATGACCTCAGACAGAAGGATGGGCTGAGCTGGAATGAACAAAGAAAAGGGGGGGAAGGAAAAAGGGGTGCCACAGTCCTTTCTCTTTAAGAATGCCTGCAACAGTCAGCATTTTAGCTTCAGAATCAGAACACTGAACAAGTCACTGTGCAGTAATGCAAAAAACAAATTGTTGTTTATCTCAAGGAAAAAAATTTATACCAGTTGTATAGAAAAAAAACCTCTTGAAATCTGTGCTATTTTATACCTGTCCATATCTGACAGTTTCAAAACAGCTATCTTAAGTGTCTTGACCATTTAAGCAGAAAAAATACATCAAGAGCAGAATTCTCAATTTCTTTTTCAGTCAGCCCTTTCTCTACCATGTCCCAAATGCTCATCCAGTTCTAACAATCACAGTCCTACATTTTAGCAATACAGGAGTTAAGAACCATGCACGTCTCTTGAAATGAGTTTTAAAGTTAAGAAAATGTCAACTCAATGATCAGAGCAAAAATCAGCATGCCCCACTAAATAGTGAACAGTTCAGAGAAATGTTTTTTCACAAAGCTTTCTTAAAATTCTGAGAAATTGAATATTTTACTGTCTTTTCAGCCTCCATCTGCTGGATGTTCAATGCCTAAAAAAAACTCTGAGATGGAACACAAAAGTTACCCATATATATAAAGTTCAAACCTTTCATTTCTAAAACCTGTTGCCAAAGTACTCTAAGGACCTACTTGAAAAAAATGCCATAGTCTACTTCCTGATTGAATTCTCCTGCAGAGGAGAATCAAATGATATTTTGTCCCCGTATCCATGACAGTTTGTCTCTGCAACCTGTTTGGGACTACCTCCTTCAGGATTCCCCTTCCTTGCATCCCATCTTCCTCTGAACCCCTAAAAAAAGGCTAATGAGACAGTAAAAAGAAATCTTACTGTTTGTCCCTTAAAAAAAAGTGAGATGACACGTGACCAGCTTAATCATGCAGCAAAGCTGATCACGAGTACACAAACACCTCTGAGCAAATCAAGGTCACAGCTAAAGTAGGTCAACTCCATGAGCCAAGCACCCACCCGGGAGTCAGGACCTCTTTACACAAGCCCCATCAGTTCTGGTTACCCCCAGGCAAGAGACAGCTATGTCCAGTGCACGCATGGATTTATTCTGAAAGAAATGCAACTCATAACTTTATGAATCACGAGAGTCTCGTATCTCAAAAGCACAATTTCACAATGACAGAGGAAAACTGTGGTGTGGTTTCCTGAAGAAGTCATTGAAAAGATACTCATTGTCCCTATGGGTAATGACTGAACCAAAAACAGCTCCAAAAAGGAAATCATCTACTTCCCTTCGCAGCAGTATTTCATTGCTGGAGTTAAGTGTCACAGCACAAACTTGTACAACACAGAAAAAGGGGTTATTTATCTTCCCTAGCAGCAGTTTGCTGCTGCTGGAGACTCCTGACATGCATGCACTTGGTAATGGGGAGATTTCAGCTCAGCAGCACAAGGACTCCAAGTGTCCCTGGGACAATTTCAAGATGCAGATCAGCATCCATGGGCACAATGCAGTTCCTACATCAGAACCTTTATCATGGAATATTCCATAGGAATCAGATCTCTGAACTAAAGCAGGGTACTTTCCTTTGCCCTCAGTGCTTAAGGAACAGCTGTCAGAACACTTCATACCTTCCCAATATATCAATACTGTTTGGTTTTAATGGCTCCCTAACAGTACTTGCAAGTTCTCTGCACTCCCAGAAGACAAAAGCCCTGTGGCTTCCTCTCACATGCAGATGCATCTCACCACACTCTCTGATGCAAAGAAGGGATTTTTACCCTGGTTTGTTTGTTGAGGTCACCCTTTTACCACTGAGTCCTCAGCGTGAGCACCAGCCCCTGGCAGCCTGTGATCCACATGCGAGTTTCAGAACTCCTCCTGACACGAGCAGCTCATGTTTTGACCCTGACCACACACCCAGCGTTGCTCCAGCCTCCTGCAGCTCCTCCAGCCCCTCACAACAGGGCACAGGGATGCCCTGCTCTGTGGAAGGCAAAGGCACAGCCCTCAGCTGCCCAAGAGACTCCTCCTCCCAACAGCTGCTTCCCATCTTTCCTAAGGAAAAAGTAGCAGGCTGGAGGGAAGCAGCTCATGAATTTTAACCAGCCACAAAGCTGCAAGATAAACAATATTGACATGGAGGGGAAAAAGTCTCCAACAAGCTGAAGAAAAACTCCATGTGCAGTTTCTCAGTAGATCAATCTGTCCAGGTACACTACCACAACAAAACAATCTGCTCATCAGCAGAGCCTCTGAGAAAGCAGAACAGGTCAGATCATGGCATCACCTCACAGCTTTCCAGACTCTCATAGTGATGATGGAGACACAGAAAAATGCATTTTATCTTGCTCATAGAACACTGAGACTTCCAGATCAAGAGAGGTCTTGGTTTCTATCTCTCCTTGTTTATGAGGGAAAGTACCTACAGTCTTTAATTCCAGCTACTTTAACAAAGGACTTCTCTGTTGCCTCAAAACCAAGAGTCAGTAGTAACTAAAATAACTTCCTCTTGCATGGGGGAGCTCAAAACTAGAACCAGAACACAGAAGTGTCTCAGCAGTGCTCAGTAAATGGGAAGGATCACTTCCCTCAGCACGCTGGCAGCACAACTCCTAATGCAATCCAGGAGGCTCTTGGCCTTCTTTGCTGCAAGGGCACCACTGCTGCCTCATGAACCATCAACATCTTTTCTGCCAAGCTCTTTTCCAGCTGCTCAGACCCTAATCTGTACTCAGACATGGGGATTTTCCTCTCCAGGTGTAGGACTTGGCATATCCTCTTGCTAACTTCCTAAGGTTCTTTACAAGGTTCTTGGTGATCCTTTTCTCTGGTCTGCAGAGATCTCCCTGCTTGGTAGCACACTCATGTGGTGTCTCAGACACTCCTTCCAGGTTTGGATTTGTCTGCAGCTCTAAGTATAAAGATTCAGACAGCATGGAAGGAAAGGAAATTAGGCTGATTCTGGAAAGACAGCCCAACAGAATTAAAACAACCTCCAAAAATCCTAGCTCGTGCTCTCCTCTCAGTGAAGCAGATAAATATGTGTTTCAAGGGTGTGTAATCACATGGGAAGGCCTTATGGATAGAACTATGGATCACCTTCATAACAGAAAAGGAAAAATGGATCAAAACCGAAGCCAATCCATGGCACTTCCAGGCCAGGGATTGAACCTTTTCAGATCAGCTGTGCTGTGGATGAAGTATCTTCCTCCTTAGCAGGGGACTGGGACATACCTGTAGTGATAGAGCTCAAGGTCTAGCTTACAATTCTACCAAACAGCCACTGGAGATGTCATCGGAACCAGCATCCTGATTATCCAGCTGACCCTCTGCCACAGGAGATTCCATTTCCCTCACATCTCAGGAGTGTCTGCCTCCATACCTACCCGCTGAAAACCAGCTGCAAGAGTGTTTCAACAAAGCTTGCTGGTTTGCAACCATTACTGAAAGCTTGATGTAGCATAAGCTTCTCGTCAGCCAAGATTAGACTCTTTGAGCTCTTATTCTTTGAAGTAAGCTTATGGCCTGTTTGCATATTTCATTCTGGGCAGCCATCAAAAGGAAACATCACAAGGGAACTAATCAAGCCCTTGTGAAAAGGTGGTGATGCACACTCTTGGAAATCAGTACTAACACGCTGCTGTTACCAAAGGAATTTGGCCTGCTTCAATAATCAATCTGCCGGCACAGGCACTCCTCAGGTTTCAAGAAACTGCTTCCACAGGGAAAACAGAAAGGGACCTGCCTTTCTTGGAAGGCCAGGTTTGAAGGGATTTATGAAACCTCTACACACGAAACAAACTGTAGCCTCTCTACAGGCTACTGGAACCAACAAGTCCTCACATCACCAGATCCTGGGTATAGCTCTCAGTGCAGCAGTAATTCCTAAACACAGCCCCAGCACATAGAATGAGACTGAACCAGCACTTCAGGTGCCTCCCCTTAGAGCAGGAACCACTGAATTCTGCCTCAGAGCTCTGCTAACTCTGTGTTTTACTGGGTGCCTTAAGACATTTTATAGACACATCGAGATCACCACAGATAATCTAGGAACACATGTTCATATTTCATCTCAAATGTCAACATGGATACATTAAGGAGGGTTTTAGCAAAAATGTGTAGCTACACAACATCTGTAAGGTAACAGCTGATCTCCTACAAAGAGTAAGAAAAGTTACAGTAAGAATTACACCTGGGTCTAACTATCAATGAAAGATCCACTCTCAACCAGCACACTCCTTCATGCCTTTGGAGGTCTTATTTCAACAGGTCCTGCTGATCTAAAAATCCAGACTGATTTCATTGGAAACAGATACAGCCATTATTCTATAAAATGGAATAAAAATCAGTCATCCTGAGATATCCAGCTGCTTGTAGAAAAAGGACTGAGCTCAATGTCAGAAGTGTTTTAATGATTTAAATCCAAGAAAACCAAGCCAACATCCTTTAAACAATGCTTCAGAAATGTTGTTCAGCACAGCACCCCAGAATTTCTGTAATATAAGTTAGGGAACGAAATAACATTAAAAAAAGGGTCCACTAATGTTAAATGTTGGTAAAGTAAGTTCACAAAAAAATCTATGTTAGGATGTGATATTTCATACTCATTTATTCCAATCCTTCAGAAGATTTTGCATATGTGTGAGAAGAAACAAGGTATTGTATTTTCAAGACTGGGGAGGATGAGAAGACTTAAAATTCATAGACAACAGAAACTTTAAGTTCTTTGGCCAGTTATTTCAATCTACTCATTTGACATCAAAATCAACTGTTCCTTCAGTAATGACAGTTAAAAGAAACAAACCTAGACACAACAGAAGAAATCTACTCCCTCAATTGCGGCAATATAAACTTAGCTGAAATCCTGAGTTTCCAAGCCAGGTCCAGCCTCTAATGTGTGAGGGACATATTGTTTCACAAGCACTGAGTGCAACCCTTGCTCACCAGCCCTAAGACATTCAAGGGATTGGGAAGGGGTGGGGAGCAGAGGAGGGTGTGTGAAAGATAGAAAAATCAGTCCTACCACGTGGGTAAATCAATTATCCAACATTAATGGGCTTCAAGGAAAAACCTAATCAGAGTTGATTTCTTTAATAGCTTATGTACTTCCAGCATGCTTTGATCAGAAACACACACCCAAACCCACAAAACAACAAAAACCTTCTCAACGGAGGAGGCAGTGGTTCTGTGAAGTCTCCCAAGTTGTACACATTACTTCTGATCTGTCAACAACATAAGATGCACTGTAGAGTCAACTTCAAAGCCAAAATTTTTAGAAGATTAGAAATTTCTCTGTAAGAAGGCTGTACACAACCTGGACTGACATTTCTGGAGCAGGAGAAGCACACAAGATAACAAGTAGGTAAGCTACTTAACTCACTCCAAACGCGGAATTTACAATCAGTGTCTCTCTAATTCACAGCTGGGAATGCCTCCTTTTGGCACTTGCAGTCCCAAAGATGCAGCTTTTTGTTTCAAGATTTCATCCAACTGCTAAATATGAGCACCAGTTTACAGCAGACAGATGTTTCAGATACAGGTCTTAAAGACTTCAATTAGCCAAACAGAACAAGTTTCATATTTTTAAATGCATATCTTCTAATCTAGAGATGATGAATAAAGCCCAGCTGTACACAATAAGTATTATTATAACTACGATATGATCTGGGCAAATTTAATTTCCTTACTGCAGCTCAGTGAAGCTCCTGGATCTCCACAAGGCAGCAAATATTCTTCCTGTAGTTCATAATCTCAAAAGTTGTCTTTCAGTGGCAGGAAGGCAAAATCCTCTTGGAAGTTCTAACAAATGTGTCTTTTAAATGAAACAGTGGCCTAGCAAAACACTTCCTCATTTATGTAAAAAGCAGAAGCTGTGTCAGCTCCCACCATAATACTCACCCTGTCTGATCAGTGACTTGGCATACCACAGAACCCCTTCCAGGGCTTCTTCCTCAAGCTCAGAACTACTGCTTGTACTTTAATACCTCTTGTATCAGGATCTCCCGACTTTAACATTTCAAGTGAGCACAAGCTTTAACTCAATTCACTCTTCTCACTGGCACAGTGCTATTTTAGCACTCCATTAGCTACTCCAGCTTCCAGCCACCAAGTCTTTCTGGGCTTTTGTCAAGTTCTCATTTTCTTCTCATCTCTTACTGCAGCATTGTAGACATCCAAACCAGACAATATATCCAAGCCATGGCATGAGTAATACTACCCAAGTAATATTTTCTCACTTGACTTTTAAAGTTTATGCATTATGGGAAATTAACCATTTTTCAGCTGAATAGATTGAACCACTACACACTTCTTTCACCCTCTGAAGGTCATCTATTAAGATGAAAATCCTAGTTTCCTGTATTTTTTCTTTTTGAGTTGAATCACCTGGTCCAAATACTTTTAGAGATATTGGACAGTGCTGATTCTGTTTTCCAGTCACATTATTACTACAATAAACCCAAACACACTTGGCATGTGCAAGACCTTTCATTCAGAGATCTACTGCCAAACTACAGCTAAATACTTTATATCTTCAGGGAACAAAGCATTGGAACAAGAGAGCAAAAATATCACAAGAAGGAGCAAAGACAGGTGGTTCTATTTATAGCTGATACTTTCATTTCCAGTTTTTGCATATTCCCTCTGGTCCTGCTGGATTTCATCCCTGGCTGGAAGAAGGCATCCCTGCTCTCAGCACTCTGCCAGCCTGACAAAGCAAAGCCAACAGGCTGTCACTTTCCCTTCCATCCTAAAGTAAGCCCTGGGAAAAGGAAGAAACTCTCACCCTACCTGGAACCAAGCTGGAGTATTCCTCACTCTGGCTGCCTCTCTACCATTTCCTCTAGGACACTTATCCTCAACAGGTTTATTTTTCCCCCACTGGTTTCTTAAAAGCTCTTTTGACTTCACACAAAATCAGCTGTCAAACCCAAATACATTACATCATATGTTTTTCTTCCTTCAGACTATCTTAGAGGCTCAACTTATTTTTTTTTCTCCTGCAATACCAGTGGTTTTTGGATAGGTGGGCATCACAGCTTTTTGTTAAGTGTACAAGTAGGAATCTGCTAAAAAAAATTCCAGAGAACATACAGTGATGGCATAGCTACTGTAAATGTTAAAGTTTGTCTGGAAACAGAAATTTACAACTTAAAATATTGACAAATTTCCAGCTTTAAGAAAACCTCTCCCCACCCATGCACCTGATAAATAGCTGCAGCTACCTCCCTGTGCACCTGGAGTCCCCCTGTTGGTGGAGCAACAATAAATACTGACATAATTAATCTCACCAGGTTCCTTTCCTGAAGTCACACTATTCGCCCCTTAAATCCAAATCAAACTAGTGAAACCCTGAAACTGCAACAATTTAGCACTTGCTAAATTGTTTTTTAGAAAACACTAAAGAAACAAACATCAAAAAAAGATACACGTCATTTTCAGTCTTAGCCAGTGCTTCCAGGGTAACACCACCACCCATTCCTGAAATCCAGGTTTTTAAAGGAGGCATTTCTGCTAAGGCTGAGAAAGGCAGCATTTCCAAGACACGACAGCTCACACTGGGGCATTATCCCACACTCTGCCCTTCGGAGAGAGCCACAAAGCAGTGGGAAGTGCAGCCATGGAGAACACTGAGAAGTAGGGCAAGCTCCCAAGGCCCCCCGGGCCAGCACTAATATTGACACAGCACATTAGGAGCAGAATTGCTGCAGCTGACAACTCCCTGTCCAGCCAAAGCAGTGCCTAGGACTGCCATGGAACAAGGCACGACGGCAGGACAGCAGCCTCCAGTTCCGAGGGACAGCAAAACCACAATGACAACCCAGAGAAGTCCTTTAGCAGGATGTTAAAAGTAAAGTTAGATGTCTCACTGTACCACATACTGAACACTTAAGTGAATGCTCTTGGCTACTACTACAGCACTAGCTACTTTTTATGCTTCCTTCTCTCTTCCTTGGATAAACTGGAATTTCTGTGCAATGTGACACATGTTCAAGGTGAGTCCCAAACACCCTACAATGTGCACATCACTAATGCCAGCATTTTGAACAGTTTTGGGGCTGAGGCTTACAGCATTGAAAGTAAGACTTGATGCAGCAAATCAAGTGATAGTTTAAGGAAAAATCATCAGAATATGGCTTGGAGAAAGCTGTATTTGTCTAGCTCAGGATAAGCATGAGATACTGCTGGAAACCTCACAGCAAAGTTTCACAGAACAGCTGATAGAACACCTTAGTGCCAAAGGGATGGCTTTACTTCCTTTTTTATTCTCTTGTCATTCTCTCCCCAGATTTTCCTTCCAGTACTCCAGCAAAGACTTTTATAAAGTCCCCAGAGCCTCTGTGTGGAGTGTGTTGAATTCA
Source organism: Vireo altiloquus (assembly GCA_013396875.1). NCBI lineage: Eukaryota > Metazoa > Chordata > Aves > Passeriformes > Vireonidae > Vireo > Vireo altiloquus. Next base: position 577,860 of record VZRF01000398.1, read on the forward strand.
TCAGGCTGAATAACAACTTGAGAGAAAGCACAGTCTTTCAGCAGGTTTGAAATCTCAGCTGTCTTGCTGAAAGGTCACATGATACCCAGAAGCAGCTCAAAGCAAGGGGAGGAGAGGTGTCAGAAAAGGGGAAAGGAAAAAAATGTCCCATTCAGCTACAGTAAGTGGTTAAAATATCCCTGTTACAGCCTTTCTGCACTTTCAAGATATTTACAGCACTCCCACAGGATTTGTTTTCAACACGCAAATCACTCCTTGGTTTGAGCAAGACAAGGTGTGCTGAAACCCTTCTACTGATCCACATCTGCACTGTGACATTTTCCCTGCTCTTTTGTGAATGACAAGTTATGAATATACAGACACTGTAGGAGTATTTCTATCCACTCTGCAGTCACTGCTGCAGTGGGAGTATGAGCTTTATTTTCTTGAGAAAGGCCTACAGCAATAGGACAGCCCTTTAGAGAGATGGCTGATACAACATAATCCTTTCTCGTGCCTCTGTACAATTAATGCTGATGTTGAGAATCACCAAATTGCCAAACTGGTGACATTCAGCAGCCAGAGATACAGCTCAATACAAGCCTCAGACCTGCATCTTCCAGACAGGCTTTTAAATCTACAATTTCTGATTTAAATCATCGGTCAAGTTTGAATGCACACTTTATTATTACAACTGAAATTGAAGAAGTTTTAAAATTGCTGCTCTATTTGGCACAAAGACTCATGTTCCCAAATCATGACAGCCTTTATAAAGGCAGAGGAAAGATCAGGGAACACCAGCAGTTCACTTAATGGGATCCTTATGCTATGCAGACATCTCAACCATTATAAAAATTAAAAATAATGGAAATGCAAGTGGGGAAGAACACTGTGTAATACACACAAATACAAAAAAAAAAAAAAAGAGATAAAAAATCCTGCCAAGATCAAACATGGGCAACTGAGGAAGAAAGCCTGTTCAGAAAAACCCCCACACAACAAACCACAGCCACCCACCCCAAAAAAGGACTCTTCATAAAACTGAAGACTGCATTCTTGATTTTTCTTTTTAATGATTTCTTGTCCTTGACTCAAAGATCCATCCATCCACACCCTCCTTTCCTCTCCTAACCAAGAACGGATGCAACAGAGCAAAGGAACATCTGACTAACAGTTGCAACCAGAAGTTTTTCCAACCCATTGTTTTATTTCAAAAGAGAACATTCCACAACCTACACAGTCTGATCCCTAGTGGACCTAGGAAAGATCATTAGGCAGTTCACATTCCTCCTCAAAAAAAGCTTAAGTAGGTTTAGATTATTTTATTTTTGCAAGTAGCAGACTTGTGCCAAATATTAATAACACAGTCCCTTAGTTACCACTTACAAATGCTCATAATTATTTACAGCTCCTGAACAGAGGATGGCTTGGATATCATCCAACAAATCCACAGCAATTAAATTTATTAGAAAATGGAAAACTTTCTACTTTCATTCAGCAGAACAGGAGAGGCAATGAGTTCTGCTTAAGGAACAATGAAATAAACTGGTTTCTAAACTCTTAGAAAAGTGGCAGGGATCAAGGTCTTCAAAACCATCAGATGTCATGGGGACATCAAACAAAGCTTGGCTGAAAGGCTCAAATCAACACGGCTCTCTTCACGTGAGGTGGAAGGTTGTGGAAACTCTCTACCAGAGAGGGCTAGAAGCTCATGTGGTTTGCACTGAGAGGTAGGACCAGTTCCTGGAAAGGAATTCTGCTGAGGGTTACCACCACATGTGGCCTGTGAAGTCCCTGAGCTGAAAATAATTGTGGGCCCTAATCCTACTCTTCATCGGGAGCAACTCACAGCCCTGCTGGAGACAGGACTCTACAGGAACTGGGTCTTCATTATGGCACACGATGGTCTCTCTTGCCTTCTTTCAGTATCAGCAAAACAACATTATCTCTACGTCTAAGTATTCAGAGAAACTTCTATTTACATGTATGATATACATGGAATACTCACAGGGAAAGTATGAAAGATACAACGTCCTCAAAAAACCTTTCCAGGTCAACTTTGTTTTAGGTTAACTCACCTGCAATTACCACCCTGCCACCACTCAGCACCAGGCGGAACCTTTGAACTCAATCAGTACACACTAGGAGTTTAGCACAGCAGTTTGCAAAAGCTTAGCTTATCAGGAAAAACCCAGCCTAATACAGGAAGCCAGGTCTATATGCTCCGTGTCTGCTTTCGTAAGTGGAATTTCAAACCCAGTTTGAACAGCTGAACTCCTCTGCAGCACCCAGAAACAACAGCACTGAGCAACCACATAAAAGTCAGCAGGCACAAACTACCCAAAACAAACACTCAGAATGGCAGCCTCCTTGCCAAACACACTTCAGTCCATATACACTTCAAGTCCTACTCACCTCAAGTCTTTCCTACAGTATCAGATCTTTCCTATCATTAAGTAGAGCTCTCAATTCTCTTTTTAAAAGAGGCCAAAGGAGCTGCTAAAGCAGGCAAACTGTTACTGATTATAGAATCATTAAGGCTGGAAAAGACCTCCAAGATCATCAAGTCCAACCTTTGACCTTTGATTATACACGGAAAAACCCAACCAGAAAAACATGCTTAGAACAAAAAAGAATCACATATTTCAGAGGATCAACAGTTCTGGCTTTTTTCATTCCTACTTTTCTGCAGTGTTAACTTCAGTCTCATGCACTATTGAGCCCTGACTTTAATAGAGAAATACATATCCTTTTTGTATGTGTTTTCTTCAGTCACTCACCTGATGCTCAACTGAAATGGTTTTCAAGAATATCTGCTAAAGTCCCTTCAGCTGCCTTCAAAGGCTCTGTCTCCTCTTCCACATGCATTGAATTTACTTGTTGTCCCTAAAGGTACAAGCTTAAATTTATATTCTATAAATTCTGAAGTAACTGACTAAACACAAAAGATTCACCCTGAATAATTTAACTGACAAATGTAAAGGCACTTTCATTATCTTCATGTTAAATCACTCCATCTTTGTTTTCCTAAATATGAGTATCAGCTCCTCAGGTATCTCTCCCACTTTTGTCTCCCTCAAGTATTAGGGCTCAAAATTTTCACCTTATCACAGGTATTAGAACTTGATATTCTTATTTCAAAATAAAGAAGCGTTATATTTTGTTCCCTTTAATTATTAAGACTATAGAACAAAGGTGAGTTTAGTTTTGCTGAACGAAACTTGTGGGCATTAAATTTTATGTATGCTTTAGAGAATAACAACATGAGAACCCTCTGTAGTATTTTTAACCTTTTAACCTGTTTTGCTTCAAGAGTCTCTGTAGTCCCCTCCTCCCTGCTCCAAGTCTCTCTGGCCCTCCCTCTCCTTCTCAGCCTGGTAAAAGCTGTATGTACTTCCACTTCCTTCTACTCAAACTCAGAGTATCATATAGATAACCAGGCAAGCTTTATCTTAACACTGATACCAGATTCATTCATATCTGTTCCCTTGTAAAATCATGTGTTCTGCTCTCCTCTGCTGCAACAAGAGGCAACCTCATCTACTATTTTATAGGACACACTGATATGCTGTAATTCAGGTCAAAGTTTACTTCACAAAGATATCCTGCAAGAACTGATGTGTTGTAAGAATCCATTACCTGCCTCCCACCTTTACTGTTCCAAAGCTTAGTTCTTCTTGTGCCTAACTTCCAACTTTTCTAGCCTGAATTTCACTAAGTCACCTATCTGCTATTAAACCTCATTTCATTTTCCCCTACCAGATAACATTATCAGCTCATTGACTGAAGGATTGATCCAGTGAATTGCTTTTTCCTCCTTTAAGTAAGTTTAGTTGCGTTCCTTCCATCTGACACCACAAATTTATGTTTGCATAAAGTTGATTCCTTGAACTCTTTTCCGTTTTCTATTCACACTTTATCGAGTCCAGGAAAATGTTATATTTATGACATAATTAACATCCTACATAGATCAACCTACCTTTGAGTCCAGCTTGATATCCTTGTTTACCAAGGCAGATTCTTTTGTGCACCTCTCTAGCGCTGCCCTGGGAACTGCCAATCAATAAAGTCCTTCCACCCTCAGTCACTTCCTCTTGGAAATGTGACATACAGAAACAGGAGTGTTGGCTGCTAGTTAGAATGGGCACATGTATTTCTCAAGCAAGCCAAGTGGAAATTGCCAGAACCAATGCTACTGACTAATCCTTGCTCAGCTCACACACAGTAACTATGAATCAGTTCGATAGTTTATTTAATACAGGGCTAGGTGGATTTTACAGTGCAGCACAGACTCCTCTTTGGGAGATTCAGGTGACAGAGTTCACACTATTTCATTAGTTGAGAAATAGAAAATCTAACCTTTTAACCCTTTGTAACTGCAGGAGTTTTTAACCTCCTGGCTTCAGCATTCAGCTGGGTACTCCCATACAGCATTGGTGCTTACCTAACCCCAACGTTCAGAGATACAAAATAGATTAAAACTAATCCCGTAAAGAAGTAATTTTTAAAAAAAGCTATAAGTCTGAGAAGATGATGGTAAGGTGGTTCAGGAAGTCAAACAGGTACCGGCACTGTACAATGGAGGGGAGAGATGATGGGCTCACCAGTGAGTGTCCATGTAACTTCCCTTGCCAACACACACCTGAACGTGGGAGCACACAGGTAAACTCCTAAAGAGAGATTAGCAAATGTAATCCTACAAAACCTCTAGAGTAATAGAAGCATTCAAGAAACACTCTGAAATGTATTTATTTTGTTTGTGAGCTGCTGCTTTGGATAAATTTGCTCCTTTTCTAGAAGGCTGTTTCATCAACACCCAAGTGGAATCCATCTCCAATCCACAGGAGCACAGTCAAGAAAGAAGCTGGATGAATGTCACTCAGATTTGGTTTAAGAAACATTGCTCTGTGTTGGGATGGCAAATGAAACCATCAAATCTTACTGCACCGAGACGACTGATGCCTACAGCTGAGCAGTGGGTATGTGAAAAATATGAAGATAAAAGCAGAACACAACAACACAAGGAGCCACCAAGACCCGAGTGACCAGACCTTTGAAGGGTGAAAAACAAGGAAAAGCTCGCATGTGGAAATGATTGTGATGAGTACACTTTTGGAAGGATGTGTGGAAAATACAGAACTACATGACTGAAGAGAAACTCGCTGCTGCCAAACAAAGACTAGGCCAAATTCCGTCACAGGGAGGAGTTAAAGGGGATGTGTTGGGTTCTATTTGGAGGTGAAAAACTGTAATCCTTCACTATAACATGCAACGAGCTTTGCTAGAAAGGGCAATCAAAGTTAGCTGTACTTATCCCTAATGTTTCTCCTTTAAGCTAGTGCACCAAGATTCTTCCAGGTGTTGGAAGGGCAGGGAAGTTTCTTTTTCTTCTTCCTGAAAGTCTTTGAAATCCACTTGCCAGCCACTCCTCCAGGCAAACCTGAGAACTTGCACCAATATTATTCTGTGACCTGGTTGCCAACGCAGCATCGCTCCAAAACATCGTCACTGCCACACAACACACACGCACAAAAGAGCAAACAAAGTCTCATAGAGCTGAGACAAAAGGACAGAAAGCACCACACAGGCAATTCTAAGGGTGAATTCTTGAGTGTGTGTGTGTCTGTAAATAAAGTCAGAGGCCAGCTAAGACACCAGTTACTAGGTTTTCCAAAGTCACCAAACAAAATCCAACAGAAAAATGGAAAAACAGGTTTCATTGACAAATAACAGAAACCAGTACTTTTCCAGGTCTGTCAAGGGACACCAACATTCCAGTATGTTTGGGGCTACAGGAAACTAGCAAACCACAGAAATATCCTAAAACTAGAGGACGAGTCAGACAAGTGACCAAATATTTGTTTTAAAAAATAAGAAGTATGCATCTGAAATGTGTGCCAAAGGAAGTAGATTACACAAGTGCTTCAGCACACCATGAATGAATCCATGGAGGCTTAGGCACTTGCCTGAGTAAATCCTGTTCTAAAAGGAACGTTCATTTTGTACAAAAAGCACCCAGAACTCTCCAACACCCATTTCAGCACCTAAAGGAACTTTAAAAATCTTAAAATGCTGAGTAATGATCACTAATATGCTACAATACTACCTGGGTCTCTAATGAGACCAATAGGTACTTTTTGCACACTGTTTTGTTACATGGAAGAGTTGGGGTTTTTTTTGGTTCTGCTTCTATCCAAGATGTGCAACTATTTGGTCCTTATAAGTGCTCATATGCTCTAGGAAAAAAGTAAGCCAATTCACTTTAAGTAGAGGCATGGATTCTCCTGTTATCTGGTGAATTAAACTTTATTTGGAATATAAATTGAACAGAAGACAAAGTTCAAAATTTTTAGTAAATCTTTTTAATAAGGGTACATTACAGACTTAGAAAGTTTTTCATGCCACTGAACACAAGAACAATCCTCCTGAACAGCTATTTGATAAGAACATCAAGAACAAACTACGGTGCCAATACTTCTCTAAATGGAAATCTGGTTAGATTTTAGAGAGCTTTGCTTCTAGAAAACAGAATATTCAAATGATCTGGCAGCAAGATGAGATCTATGCCATGTCTGAGAATCATTCTTAAGCAGTAATTCAAGATTTTTTCTTTAAACAGACAGGTCCCCTCCTGAAAGGCAGTAGAGGTAGGAGGAATTAGTGAAATTCAAACCATGTATTGTGTTGGAAAAAAATCTTCTTCCACTCAGTCTCTTTCCTATATTCCATTTCCTCCAGACTTCCTGGCAAGTTTAACTAGAGACATTGCTGGGTCTCTGACAACTTTACATAAATTATCAGTTTGACAACTTGGACCCATAAGTGTTCAGCTCTGGCAAAGTCAGGTGATGGTGGTGAATGAGCTCCTGAGAGATTTGTGTATCTGAAACACTTCTATATTTGTTCATCTGGAAACCCAGAGGCACATGGGCCAGCAAGGGGAAAGGGAAAAGAGTCAAAGGTCTGCCAAAATTACTCTTCTTTGTTATAAAAGAGAAGTTTTTAAAAATGGCACAATAAATACTGATAGCTCCAGAGATGAAAGTAAGAAGTTGCTTATTTTTCTGGATTCTGGGTTTCAGTGCCAAAGCCAGATTTTTTCATCAAATTTTAATGCAGATTTATGAAAGAAATGACCCAACATAGCTTAATCCAAAAATATTCTGCCATAAAGCCTCTTCTTCCACATGAAGGTTGCAGTGTAACACATTTAAAACAGCACTCTTCACACTTCCTGCCTCTCCCACCTCTCTTTCAGCACTACTCAGTTCGTGAGCTGTGCTGTTTCCTAACCTACAAAAGCAGAAATGTTTATGAAGCCACAAGTTGTATGGGATCAGTAATCTTAAATCACTCTTCTGGAGCAAATATTTAGCTTTGAGACTCAGCAGATTCCCCAGGCCTGGATCCTTGCCCAAACACAAATGCCACCACAGAGCAAAGGGACAGGAAACATGGATGAAAATTCTTAGCCAGGAAGGAGTTGGAGCATCGATGGAGGCTACATTGTCCATGGCAACCCAATTCAAATGATCATCAAAACTGCTGTCCAAACTCATCCAGCTGCCCACGAATGATGCAAAGGATTCACTCATCATTATAAACCAAACTGCTGGGCACCAAAACCAGGTAGTTCTTTTCGGCCACAGGAATTTGTCCTGTCAAAGTACCCGAGCAGAGCCCTGATGATCCTGCCCTGAATAGTGGCATTTCCCACACGTTCCTTGAAAATCTGCAAAAATCCATCAGTCAGACCAGAATTCTCAAGAAGAACACACAAAGAACACAGCTAGAAAACTTGCACAAGGGCATCAGCTGTATCCAATTGTTAAAATTTGCTCCAAGATGGTGAGTTGATAATCTCCACCAGGAGTGGGAATGTACAAATAGTTTCTCCAACAGCTGACTGCAGTCACCACCTCCTCTGCTGGTTCTTTTCTCCCCTCATCGTCTTATTCTTCATAATGACAAAAGCATTAGAGTTAGTCAAATAAAAATCCACTCCAGCTAAGAAAATAAAGCAGGCATTTGCTATGGAAGAGTCTCATGGTCAAGTCAGATAAATTAGGACAGGAATTACCTCATTCAACAAATAACGCCAAGTACAGTAATTGAGATCTCGTTATTGCCAGCTGGGATATCTTAAACAGACTGAACTAGATTTTAAAATGCTGTAACAGCACAATACCCATCTTTCTTCTGACTATTTCCTGGCCAGACAAGCTGACCAAGTTGCACATGTCTCAGATGGAGAAAAACATATTTATACAAAAGTCCTAAAATTTCTAATAGCAAATTCCAACATAAATCAAAACTAGTATAAATTCTTACATGTTTCTGTTTAAAATAGGAATATCCAATTGATGGCCTTGCATTTGTAAAGTACTAATAACTTCCAGTACTTCCAGGATTTGGACTCAAACTGCATAGAAAGCATTTGACAGCATTTTGAACAGATTGCTCTCTAATTACAAGACACTTACAGCAATTCTGATGTTTTTCTGTGACAAGTCCCTCTAAGAAGTCACCGAACCTGACCTGACAGATTTCTAAAATAAACTACAATATTCAGAGGCTGGTTTGGTCATTGCAGTGAAAATATATTTTAAAATAAGAAAAAAAAAAAGAAACTCTATACAAATAGGAAGGAAATAACACTATTTGTAATAGAAACTTCCAAGGCATAGTAAATTGGGTATATATTAAAACCACAGTAAAATGTTATTCTAGGACAGCAAATTTGCCTAATATTCTGGGGCTTTACCAGGTTGATAAGGAAAAAAAGCAATTCCAGGTATGAGAGCATTCTAAGATCACAAAGATAGGTAAATTTCTACATTTATGAATTTGGGCCATATCCTGAGTATAACACAAAAATATTATTAAGTGTGTTGAGGGCACAGTATTGATACCAACTTTTTTCCATTAACCCATTGAATTAATTTAACCAATAACAAACCAATTTGCAAATGCCAAGATGACATGAAATGCCTTGGCAACAAAGCACATTGGGAAAGGCAACAGAGGAATAAAAAGGCATCCTGTTTCTTAGTCAACAATTCTAGAACCTCCAACTGGAAACCCCATCATGGTCAAGACAAGGTTAAAAAAACATAAACCTCCAAAACAAACATCTGATTTTTTTGCAATCTATTCTGGAGCACAGATTCCAACCTGAAAAATGACCAAGCCATTCAAGTCCATGGGCAAAGTAAGTATTATTTTACAAGGTTATATGAAAACTAATAAGCCAGTAGCCAAAGTGCAGAGGAAGGCCCAAAACTCAAGGAGATTTAAAATACAATTATCAGAGGGCCTTCAGTGAAAGATAAAAATATCAGCAGAACTCAAACAAAAGCCAACTTGCTGCCACTCTTATTGACTATAATGCATACACACAACATGAAGGATAAAAGTTCTGTTATTTTAGTAGATCATTTTGCTTCAAACTGGAACAGAAATCCTAAATTTCGTAATGCTCCAAGAAAAATCCACACACAGCAAAGAAATCCATTCATAACAAGTTAAGGAAAAGAAAACCCAACCAAACCAGTCCAAGGAAACAATAAAACTAACTGCTTTAAAGACAGAAAAACAACCTTACAAACAAAAAAAAGGAGAAAAGTTAAAATAAAAGTTTATTAGCTTTATTTTTTCCTGTTTTTTCTAAGAAGTAACTTTTCCTTCTCACTTCACCCAATAAATATTCTGCAGTACAGCATTATTTAACAATAGCTACCAGTCGGATTTTGTTCTTTTTAGTCAGACAAGTTATAAAAGGCAATGGCACTTTAAGGAAGTTTCCATGATAAAAAGAACTTGAGATCAAGAATAATAGTAATTTCTGAGTTTTCTGGTAGTCTTACTGCATTCACCCTTCCAAATCTACATCAATACCAAACGGATTATAAAAACTTCAAAGTTTTCTAAGTAGTCCTGTATCAAGAATACATCCAATCTTTAAAAGACATGGATCCCATTCACTTATTTTTAGCTGACACAGAAAGGAATTAAGGCAAAAGGCTGCAACTGAATGAGCACCTAAGAATTACTATAAAGTGCCTTCCTAGGAAAGTGATTTCAGAGACATGGTGCCAAAAGATGCTGCCTAGGAATCACCAAACATCCTTCCCAGTGCTACAGCAACTGCCCATGGGAAGATGGATTTCCATCCCAGGCACACAGGGAGGAACTGTTAAGGATTTAGCAATGTGTTTGCTGCCCTTCCCAGGTGCCCCTAAACTGCCTTGTACCTCCCAAACAAAAAAACAGAGCTCACCAACATCTGCAAGGAAAACCCTGCCAGAACAACCCCGAAAACTACAACCATCTGCCTCAGCTGCTTGGACTCATGAATGGGCCTCTCGAAGTCAGCAGACAACATCAACACCTTGGGCCCCAAGAAATGTGGCTTGTTAATTCTCCCCTCTAGACTCCTGCCAAGGAGCTCTCCTGCTCTCTAAGCAGCCTACTGGCACCATTCCTACTCAAGGCCAACCTACTAAACCCCGGCACAGCTTCAGCACAGGGTCACAAGCTGTTCTGACATCAGCAGCTGACCCAGAAGTGCATCTGACATAGCAGACATTGAATTACAGCTTCTCAAATGGCAGCAGACTGAAAAGGTTACAAATTCTCAATGTGCTGCCTAAGAAATATCTTTTTGCAGCTGCAAAGGAAAAAGCCTGACCTGAACAGAGGGAAGAAAGATGAATCCTTGCAGGCATGGAAGGAGCTGGGTCCTCAAACAATACTGTACTTTACACATGAAGAACCTATTATCAGCCAGTTCTTGAATTGAATTAAACTATAAACCAGGAACTTGAGCATCAGCTAAAATAAATTTGAAATAATATCAAACACAACAGAAACTATCAATCTTCTTTGGGGCAAAGACTGAAACGTCAGACTATTTTTTTAGTTAATGAATATTCCGGACTAACAAAGCCTGAAGATGCTGTTTTGATCTGTGTTCTTCTACAGAACAGATTAAAAAAGAAATTACATTTCTCAACATCTGGTGAAAGATCAGGTTTCCAAGGAGATGAAGTCTGGGCCTTGGATAAGTAGCCTTACTGCGTTTTTCTGACAAATTGAGGTAAAAAAGGCAGGTGCAATGTGCAGTTAACGGCAGTGAGCTACCCCAATATCCACCCCATTCAATGTGAAGCTCAATTAAACAGACATCAAAGGTTATCTGACAATGTTCAAAGTGATTAAACACAGACAAAACCAATGGGATAATCACAACTGAGACTTCTTCCTCACACAAAAAAATCCTCAAAACTTAAAGAGGCTTCCTGAACAACTCAATACACCAACTCTTAGAAAGAAAAGCCTTCTGATTTTTTAAGTGCAAAATTTTTACTGCTTCAATGTCTTGAGTTTCAACTAGGTAACACCTGAGCATCAGTTGGGATTTGATCTGACTAAAGACAGAACATATTTCCTACTGCAATGCAAGACCACCAGATACATATAGATATATACAGACACCACACAGGCAGAGAATGCCTTTGCTTCACTCATTATCAATTTGCTACCTAAAATCCACCTACAGCAGCTCTTAGGGAGACTGAAAGACCCAGACTGAAAGCTCTTTCACCGGGTTTGAAAATGCCATAAACTACCTTATTTGCATCTTCAAGCACCTCCAAAACATTGATGGTAATTTCTGTGGGTTGATCAAGCAGAACTTTCCATAACCAAATATCAAAAGTTGGTAACTGAGTTCCAGTTAGCATCATCCAGTCAGCTACTGCATTTATCAAAATCAATTATTTCAGGCTGAAGCTCTCAAAATATGATGACAGCCAAAAATTAAAGTTTCAAAACATGTTCAACGTATCAAAGTAAACAGAGGAAGCTTAGATATTGCATTCTGTAAACTTAGTGAGAACCAAAAAGCTACACAAGATTAAAAATATGTATTTATTTTAGGCTTTTCTTTGCAGTCATTTGCGCATGATATGCCTTTATACAGCTTTTGTTGAAGACAACTAACTTCAGAGAACTTCCTAACACTAGGGGATACAGGCAGCTGCTTTTTACTACTTTTCACCCCATTCTTAGAAAGGGAACTATGGACAAAAGTGATTACAAAGGTTAAAAATGAAAAGCACGCAGGTAAGAGAAGTGAAACAGAAAGTTGCTACAGGATGCATCTAATTTGCTTTGTTTTACTTAACAATAATGCATTCCTTCAGGTTTTCCTGTAGCTCCTGTCAAAGCATAACAACACAAGTAATGGGCCTCATGCTGAAAACAGCTTAAAATATTATATTTGAGCATGAAAACAGCACTTCTGTACTCCTGTAAACGAATTAACCTGCATATCTCCTGGTATTTCCAGCATGCTTGATATCAATTCCCTTGGAAAAACTTGCCTTCCACACCTGCAGCTCTCACAGGTCTCAGCTTTGCCACCAGTCTCGCACTGCATCAAAGAACTACTATGTGCAACTTCAAGTTCCACCAATGAATGCTCCTTATTCCCAGTTTCCCAGAAGAATCTTTGAGAGTAGGTATTTAAAGGAAAAAAACAAATCTCCTATGAAGTCCCTCGACAAACATCACCTTCCTAATACATCCCTGGCAAAGGTCCCCAAACACAGGAGGTCTCTTGGGAGCATGTGGTGACAGTGACACTGCAGCAGGCCCTAATTCCAGCTCTGGCTTTGTGGAACACCAGCTGAGCCACCTGAGCTTCCCAAAGCAAACAGCTTTCCTCACATTCTCTGTGGTGCTTCTCCCTTGTCTGCTCTCCCAAGGAACTTCTTGCACAGAGCTTGAGCCAACACAACCTCACACACCACAGCTGGCATCCAAACAGACAGTGCATAGTACGGAAGAGAATATGGGATAAAACAGCATAAAACCCCAATGAAATGCTGTGGCTGTCGATTATTTTACACACTCGATTTCTACAAGCAGGCATAAAAACCCAAGAATGGTCATGAGAAGCACAAACCCACAGAAGTCAGGAGGAATAAAGCCTTTCCCCTTAATAAGCAGCTGTGGTTTAGAGTAACCAGAGAGAGGTCTGTAGTTCCTGATGCTTCAAAGAGCTATTTATATTTGCATATTCCTGGAGGATACAAAACATACGTTCTGAAGAGGGCAGAGTTTAACCTCAGCCTTCTGCAAGGCCATTTACATAGACAGTTAGCCAGAATTAATACTTAATTGGAACAAACATCCTTTCTTTTCCCCCTTTACAGACTTAGCTGCAGCCTGTGTATTATCAGTCACTCACGTTTAAAAAGTCCTTTTGAGAAAAGAAAAGATTAACAGGCAGGACAGGTACTTTTAATACGAGCATGTTAAAAAAAAAAATCACAGTATTTGAATGCTGAAGTTCCAGAATTTAAAAAAAAGTTCCACTTAGAGACTGAATTTTGAAAAGAGATTAGATTTAAAATTATTCAAGCAGACAATTACGCTCTGCAGCTGACCCTTTCTACCTCACATACTAAGGAAATACTTTAAAATTCCAGCAGGCATATTTGTTTCCAAGGCAAGAAAACACACCCACTTGTTCCTTCACCGTTATTTTTCAAGTACGAAAATCTTCCCAAAACTGTTATAATCGAGGCACTGGAGTAACAGAAACCTCAGCAATTAAAAATGCAAAGCAATTCCCTTGCCTCCCCAAGCGCAAAAAATCCTGATCTTGGGAAGCCACCTTCGTGATCCCGGTGTGTTAGGAGGGAAAACCTTCCTCTCCTCGCGACAGGAAAGGCGCACACAGGTGTCCGACAGGGCACCGGGAAAGCTGCTGGGGATTAGGGGGATCCCCGCGGAAAATCCCCAGGTGGGTGCTGGGGATGCTCCGGGAGGAGGCGAGGAGCCCCCGGCCTGGGGCTGGCACCTGCCGGCGGGTGGGACCGTGCGACACAGACAGGGAATTCCCAAGTACCGCCATGGCTCTGGGCTTGCACACGGGGCCTCCCCGGTGCTGGAGTGACCGGCGGAGACGCCGGGGACCCGCTGGGACAGGGCCGCTCCCGTGGCGGGGGAAGGAGCACTGATCCCTCCGTGAGACCACCCGAGCCTCCCTGCCCCCGGGAGCGACTCGCACCGGGGAGGGGGCACAGCCCGGCACGCCCCCCCCGGAGCCCCGGGACCGCCCCTGCCCTCCGCGGGACCCCGGCCCGGCTCTGCCCG